>CM076851.1:90647794-91218617 GCA_039519185.1 Astragalus membranaceus
TTAAAACAAAAATAATTAGGTTCGTTCGAGGAAGGGATCGGGAAGGACATTGAGCCGAAAAGAAAGCGGGTATTTGCTTTAGAAATTCTTCTCAAGCCGCTATTCCACTCGATTCAATTCACTTCCTTTCAATTTCTTTCTCGAATCGGTCCATGATAAAACTTCGAGATTAAAAACAAAGGTTCGTATTCCATGATAAAAATAGACACGACTTGATTGTCTCAAGAGGCTACACAAAGGTTATAGAGTTCACTATCGAGGACTCATGTGTCATACAGTCACTGTCCAATCATTTAGTCTCCGACTGACATACGGTTCCGCCTCAGTCACTCTACCATCAAATGGGTGTAGAAGGTGAAAAGGTAAAAACGTTATAGGTACTCAACTCATTGGATTCTTAGAAAGGCATCGTGTGCTGGACAACAATCGGACAATTCAGAATTCAGCATATAATTGATTTATCGACGTCCAACCATAGGTTAATAGAATGGAGAATTAGCATTGACCCATCCGATGGATCAAAGTCACAACAACTTGCTGTTGATCTTAACGAATTCAAGATTAACGATTGGAGTTTCACTTTAGTAGCTGAAGCTTGAATGCTGTAACATTCGAAGGATGATTTCCCAAACATGGCCTTTTTCGGAGTTTTCTAAGTCAACGACTTGTCCAATTTCGACTGTCCTCCAAGGTCAACCAGGCTTGAACTTCGATATCTATCTTTCATAGATCGTTGATCACTCAGATTCAAAGGAGATGCGAATTCCGATATTAGGAATCCTACGAGAACGACATAGGGTTTTCTTTCGAAGAGGACATTTTAGAGTCATCCTAGACGATTCCTTGGTTTCTTGTTTAACTTTAGCGTAGTAACTATTCTCGGATTAGTTACGAAATTGGAATTGCGGTGGCACCAGGGGATTTTGAAAACAAAAGCTATTTTGAGAATCAAACGAGCACACCATAAGTGTCTTCGTATTGATTCGTTGAAATTGTAGTATTTATCACTTAGAATTTTCCCTGGTCCCGCTTCTTTCCGAACTTCCGCGTCTATCCAGACATAATTATTACATTACATTAATCGATCTAGCTTCAGAACGGTTTCTACTCCACGACAACATTACGTTTGCCACGCAGGTGACTTAAAGCTCCTCGATCTTCCAACTGGTTAGCTGAGGTATCATAGATTAAGATTTCGGAATCATTTATAACGGTTGAATGGCCATCAGTACTACTGACAATTGCCGGAAGTAGGTTTCTTGGAAAAACATACAGTAAACGTGATTCAGAACTGATGTTCAAAAGTCTAATTCCGAGTGATTGGAATCCTTTTTCCAATTACCAGTACAACAGGGAGGTTCACATTCCATGAATACTTAGAGTTTATGGTTCGGATTTTAAACAGAGGTATGTTTCACAATATAATTGGAGGTACGGTTCACAATCCATCCATCAGTGTAGATATTTTTGTTAGCTTTCCAACGCCTCTCGGAACATAAAAATCGGAGTTCAAGAGCAGAAGTTACGAACAAAATGAGTCGGAAGACTAACGAGAATTTCTCACAGACCGTGGTCGGAATGCTTCCAGCAGTGGATTGAAATAAGGTCACTTCTACTGATTACACATATTGATTTGATTTGAAGGATTTGATTCACAATTCCCGATCGGAACTTAACCTGATCGGTACCTTGTGATTCTGCTAGACAATATTGATGAGGGACTATCTTTACTCGGTTGGCTTTATCACCTAGCACAGGGTGACTTCGAAGAAGAATAAACGGAATCTGCATTTGGAACTGTCCGAAGGGACTTTCTCCACTGCTACCTAGACTGGGATTGACTGACACCAGAAGGTAAGATTTACGGTGAAAATAATATTTCGATAACTAATAGGCTGACTAATCAATGGTCAGGGTTTTGGGTGTTAACTAATCTGATAGCTTTCAGTACTCTGACATTGCTATTGCCCAAAGGCTTCTCTTGATTTGTACTTCTCGATAAGATCTACGACGTTTCATGCCACGACTCGCAGCCGCATGCGATTCGTTTACTGAACAGCCGCCCACAGTTTCCTCGAACCATCGCGGATGCCCATCACTGTTTCTGATTGTCGTATGCAGCCCTCTGCTCCTGTCGTGCGCTCTGATGAGACGAGAAGGCTGAGAATCCTATGGTGTAGGGTTTCGGACATTTTCGGGGCTGAGGCAACTATCTGTCATAATTTTCAGTACTTTACATGAAACATTGAGTGGATCCTGACTCAATACGTCACATAATATACTAAAAAGGTCTAACATATAATTGTCTAAGTCCCTAGCTGACTCGATCCTATGTTCTCGACCCGAAGGTCACTACGTCCGACAAGGCCGAACCGCTCTGATACCAAATGTAACACCCCGGTATTTCTTTAACAAAGAAACACCTAAATATACAATTTGGTATAAATCACAGTATAAAAATTCCTGTTCAGATACACATCTTTACAAGAAACAGCGGAAACTAATAAATAAAATAATACAAGCTCGAGTCGTACGACCGAATACAAATACAACTACAGAAGAACAAGGACAACTAAAAGTAAATCAATCTTCGATCTTCTCCTCGAACCCGACGACCAACTGTGACACCTGCTGTCCTTATAACCTGTTCTCTGTAAAAACAACAAATATGGATTGGGTGAGACAACTTGTCTCAGCGAGTCCTACCGTGCCCCCTCACCGACACTCGGTTCAATTATTAAACCATTAACAATCATATTAATAGCGAACATGTTACAGCGAATTGTTGATCGTGAACCTTGCCACAAATCTCAACAAGTCGAGTCCAATCAAACAAGTCTTTATGTTTTATGAGGGACAGCCGGTTGTGAACAACCACGAATACCGGAGAATTATATTTGTTGATTAGTGTAAACCAGCGGCGAAACTCCACTCATCCCGGCACACAATCATTTAATTAATTTGTTTAGTGTAATCCGACGGCGACACCCCGCTCATCCCGGCACACTAATACCTTATTATTCAATTGTTTAGTATAATCCGACGGCGAAACCCCGCTCATCCCGGAAACCCGTGAGTTGACCACGCCAAAACACATACAGGGCCTAGATAAGGGGTCATGACTACCCTCTCTAGTATACTACTTGTCAGGTCGTCACCCAACGAACGATATATACGACAATACATATCAACGATCACCAAAGGATCAAACATAAGCTTATGATACTTATTCCATTTCATTTCATAGTCCGTTTATGAAGAGTTCTATTAACTTCCAGAATTATAATCAATTCCAGGTCTTATATCCATATATAAGTTCAGCCCAACCATTACTCGGTGTGCTCACACGTAATCTAGGGTTTTCGTTCTCGACCAAATAGGTTTCGAGACTCTTTTTCAAAAATATAATTTGAACGGTTTGAAATCATGTCTTCAATAGGTTGATAGCCTCAAAATTGTTTAGGAAAGGGATTAGGAAAGGTTCGGGATCGAACGGAGCGTTGAAACGAGAAAAACGAAGTCACGCATCAGAATGAACAGTGGCGCGCGGCGCGCGACTCATGCGCGAGTGGCGCGCCAATTGACAGAACCAATTTCCACAGTGGCGCGCGGCGCGCGACTCGTGCGCGAGTTGTGCGCCAGTTGACAGAATTGCCAGTCTGATGTCCAACTCATAATTCTCTCACTTTCGCTCTCCGTTCGCTCTCGATTCGATTCCTAATTTCCGTTCAACCTGAAACCCAGAAAATTGGCAATATTCCAGAGTACATTTCAAATGCAAAATCGTTGTCAAAAATCATTTCAATTTGCTTATGATTTTCAAAACCGTAAAATGTCAATTTTTCCAAAACTCAGAATTTGTTTCAAAAAAACCTTAAAGACTCGGTTTCCAGTAAGATTTCAGAATATACCAAAGGTTCAAAACATTCAATTTGTTTCCCTAATCGTGAGTAGAACTCACCCGGTTGACGATCGTTCTAGGTGCTCCAACCGAGACACGCGATGACCGAAATACAATCCACACGAACGAGCACCGATAGGCACCAACAAGAGCATGACAGCAACCCTCCTCGCTGAACTACTGAAACAGAAGCTTCACTTGCTTGAACATTCTGAAGTGGCAAATCCAATGGTACATCCTCTTCCAAATTCGAGTGAAAGCACAGCCTTCTTGACTTGAAGATGCATTCAGAATTACAGTTTTTTCCAGAATCAAGGAGCAGTTTTGCAACAAGCATAAGTTGGTCAATCCGTGACCAAATCTACTCAAATCAGTGCCCATTTTGAAGATAATTTTGTCTACTTTCATATGGAAGAAGTTTCACGCGCATGCATCCAGTAGATTGAGAGATATCACCGAAACTATGTGACTGGTTCAGTACAGTGGTAGATTCTGAAACCGTAACTTGGGGACATGATATCTCCTTCATTTCTCCATGAAATCATACGGTTCTTGTGCCCAAAATTAAGATCTTCGAGTCTAGTTTCCAGAGGAACAAGAATCACGATCATCGGAGTAGTGTATAGTGAGATACGATGAAAACAATGAAGGTGTGTAAAACGGGTTTTACCCAGAATTTCTGTTGGTCTTGAATCATCATCCTTAAACATTTGCAACTACGAATTTTGAGCCTCCATCCTCTGTATCAGTAGCCACACAACCTTCAAAATACCTTTCAATTCACTAGGTAGGCTCAGAATTCTCCCCTATGTGTTCCTACTGAACATGCAAAGCTCCATAGAGTTCATAACTCCATTTTTTCACTTTGGAGCTTCAAGTGTTCTTCAATGGTGAATGGAGTTTGGAGAGGAATGAGATTCAGAATTTAGGGTCACTGGATAGAGCTCGAAATTTGGAAGGAAAAGGGACAAAGATGAGTGACATGCATGGAGAATCTTAGGCTCTCTCTTCCCTTCCTTCTTGCTTCCTCATGCCCCACTCTCTCCCTTCTCTCTTATGCTTTCTTCTTTCATTTTCTGTTTTTCTCTCTATTATTTGTGTTCTGAAAATGAGGTGGAGAGGGGAGTTCAGCTGGGGTAAGAATAAGGGCTGAGGGTTAAATGGTGAGGAAATGACCATTTTGCCCTTGGCCCATCTATCCAAGGTTTTTGGTACTAGAACCCCTAAAATCCTATGGTTTTCTACTCGGCAAAGGTTTCTCGACTACCTCTCTCTCGAGTTGCGATTAATCATTTCGTTCAATTGATAAATCTTCGATGTGAGGCGAAATGACGATTTTACCCTTCAGCTGAATTGTTCAATTAAATTATGACTAAGCCACAATTTAATGTAGAGTAGGATTTCTTTGGACTTTTCCTCGACTATTAATCCCCGAGACACGACCAATTATTCCCACAAATAATTACTCGGTCTTAGGCATCATAGTACGAGTCTTTAAAAATTAGGGATGTTACAATCATGTTGTTTGAAAATTGTTGTTTGTTGTTTGATCATATTTGATTTTAAATTCATGATGATGGTGTTTGGGGTTGGTGACTAAAATTGGTGATAATCTGAAAATTCTGGTTCATGGGCGCCTTGGGCGCCATTGTTGGTGTTGGTGTTGCGCGCCCTGATGCTGGGCGCCATGGGCGCCTTGTTGTCTGTGTTGCGTTGTTGCTGTTTCCCTCCTGGACGCCATGTGTAACACCCCTTTTCTACCCATTAATTTAATTGGAAAAATATCAGAGTTTTCATGATTTTGTTTCGCACGAGGGATATTACACATACTTCAATAAAAACCACACTTCTCAATAAAACAGCTCAAAACATAATAACCAGGTATTACGTAGCACATCACAAAGGCGAATCTCAAAACCACAGTTATCATCGCAATAAAACTCAACGTCAATAAAATCATCTAAGCAGCGGAATAATAAAATAAAACAGAATTGTCAACAAAACTTAACAACCAAAAACATTCATGACATTAAGTTCGTCCCACCCTCTGAGTGCTACGTATCAGAGCATGACGACTCGACTCGAATTAGTGAAGGTACCTAGTCCTTCACTCGCAATCACCTGCACGTTACCGCATGGGGGTAACATTCAAACAGAAGGGTGAGTCCAATTCAATTCATATAATAAATCATATGATAAATAATAAGTCAAGTTACAGCTCTAAATTACTCATGTCACAATCATCAATCACATCATTATAAATAACTCATCACAATGTCATGCAGGCATATGAAATGCAACCCACTCGCGGGCATATGCATGAGGTACCTTTTCACAAACGTCGCTTAGCCATTACGGCCTCATCGTCACTTAGCCTTTTGGGCCTCAAAACGTCACTGGGTTTATGCATATGGGATGCATGAGACACTATAACATGAATCACGCACAAATTACACAATCACTTACCAATTTGCCAAATAAAGGCACAGCACCTGTCAATTCACAATTCACACACCAATAACATCACTTAGCCTTTTAGGCCTTAACATCACTTAGCCTTTTAGGCCTCAAAACGTCACTGGGTTTTCATCGTCACTTAATCACAAACATCATCAACTCAAACAATAGCCACCGAGGGCAAGAGCGTCATTTACTAGCCACCAAGGGCATCATCGTCATTTACACGTCATTATAAGTAATAATAGCCACTAAGGGCAAAACGGTCATTTACACGTCATTATAAATAATATTAGCCACTAAGGGCATCATCGTCATTTACACGTCATTATAAATAATATTAGCCACTAAGGGCAAAACAGTCATTTAACTAGCCACTAGGGGCATCATCGTCAAAACCATCACTTTTAACACTAAGACGTTGAAACCACTGGTTATACAAAAAGGGGATTTTTAACGACACCAAAACATCTTTTCAATGTCACAGCAGTGACCACCGGGGACAGCCACTTAGGCGCCTAGCAACCTTCAGAAATTATATGTTTTTATTTTTAAAAGTGGGACACACAGGTAGACAACTGAAAGAGCTTTCCAACACTTTTTGAAACGTTTAAAACGGATGTCCGAGTCAAAAGATATAGCGAAAACAGTTTTCGAAAACATTTTGGGACATCCTGAAAAACTGGCGCCCTGGGCGCCCAGCGCCCAGGCACCTGGCGCCCAGCAAGACGCGACACACTCACACAGGCGCTCAGCGCCCAGCGCTGGCACCCAGCGCCTCAGCGCAACACGCAACGCAACACGCGGGCGCCCAGCGCCTTGGCGCAACACAGAAAACACGCGCACACGGGCGCTCAGCGCCCAGCGCTGGCACCCAGCGCCCGGCGCTACACACGCACACACGCACACGGGCGCTCAGCGCCCAGCGCCCAGCGCAACACCCAGCAACACACGCACAGCGCCCTTGGGCGCCCAGCGCCCAGCACAAACCAGCAACACAGTTTTCAGCACATTTCAACATAAACAATTTTTGTTCTCAAATTTTTAAATGACCATTCACAACCAAATTTCCCACAACTCATGAAACACATGTAAAATCATCAACCTCATCTATCCAACACCGAAATTCAACAACACCCCAAACACAAACATGGCGCCCTAGGCGCCCACAACACAAAAGAAAATGGATTTTTGGCCACAACCTTGAACATCACGCATACATCACAAATCAAAGACACGAATTCACAAACATATCATGGTCATGACTAATCTAGGCTATCACTACTTAGGATCTATCATAGGAATTATTATAGAAATCGATAGAACTCCCCTTACCTCGAGTTTGAAGAATAGGATCTCTAGAGATGATCACGAACGGAACCACGGCAACCGGATCACGCCTTCTCTTTTCTCCTTGGAGCTTGCGACTTGCTCTTCTCCTCTCCTCCTCTCTACGGCGCACTTCCTCTCTTTCTCTCTATTCTCAAGTTTCGCTAATGCTAGCAACAAACCCTAACCCCTAGGCGCCTTTGTCCAATTCGCATATGACAAGAGTCATGGGCTTGGGCTTCTCACTTAAGCCCAAGTCCATCTAATTTGGCACCTCCATCTTCTAATGCCACCTACACATAATAATATAATTTCTAATGATTAACTTATATCCACTTAATTAATTTAAATTCCTAAATACTTAATTAAATAAATTAATTAAATATTTAGGGTGTTACAACTCTCCCCCACTTAGAATATTTCGTCCTCGAAATTTACCTGATCAAATAACTCTGGGTAGGACTCTCGCATCTTGCTCTCCAGCTCCCAAGTCATACTCTCGCCGGCAGCTCCTAGCCAAACCACTTTCACTAATGCAATCTCTTTGCCTCTAAGCACTTTCACTTCACGATCTTCAATCCGCACGGGCATCGTCTCCACAGTGAGATTATCCTGCACCTCTACATCGTCAATATGGATCACATGAGATGGATCCGAAACATACTTCCGAAGTTGCGACACATGAAACACGTCGTGCAAATTCGAAAGATTTGGCGGTAAAGCCACTCTGTACGCCACATTTCCGATTCTTTCAGAAATCTGATAAGGACCAACAAATCGAGGAGTGAGCTTCTTCGATTTCAACGCTCGACCAACACCGGTAATAGGAGAAACCCTCAAGAAAACATGCTCACCCTCCTGAAACTCTAAATCCTTCCTCCGCTTGTCATGATAACTCTTCTGACGACTCTGCGAAGCCTTCATCTTTTCACGGATCATCTTGATCTTCTCTGTAGTCTCCCGGACAATCTCCGGTCCCAACACTACACTCTCTCCCGACTCATACCAACACAATGGCGTTCTACACTTTCGACCATACAATGCTTCGAATGGTGCCATCCCGATACTGGAATGGTAACTGTTGTTATAGGTAAACTCTATCAACGCAAGGTAGGAATCCCATGAACCCCGTTGCTCCAATACACAAGCCCTTAACAAATCTTCTAACGACTGAATTGTCCTCTCTGACTGACCATTTGTCTGAGGATGATATGCTGAACTCATTTTCAGCTTTGAACCCAATTCCTTCTGCAAACTCGTCCAAAACTCAGAAGTGAACCTCGGATCCCTATCTAACACAATACTCTTCGGAACACCGTGCAACTTCACGATTTCTTTGACATAGACCTCTGCCAACCTCGACACCGGATAAGTGATATTAATAGGAATAAAGTGAGCAGACTTCGTTAACCTATCAACGATCACCCAAATAGCGTCATGACCCCTAACTGTATTCGGCAATCCCGTCACAAAGTCCATCGCAATGCTATCCCACACTACAACATTTTTGGCTTTAGGCCACGCCAACCATTGCCACGGCTAAAAAAGCGTGGCTTAAACCTGAAAGAGGCCATAGTTCTAAAAGCGTGGCAATAAGATAGACAATAGGCGACATTTACATTACGCTGATATCAGGTCACACTTTGAAAGTACATAGGCCACGGGTAAAAAACCGTAGATATATAATACTACAGTTATGCAAACGTGGCCTTTAAAAATTTAACAAAGAAACGTGGCCTTTAGTTTGTTGCCTTTCCCGTAATAGTAATTAATTACAAAATAACATTTCGTGGCCTAGGTTAACACAGTGCCATCACCTTCGCTGCGCTCTTTCACATTCGCGCTCCTCTCCGCCAAAATTTTCGTTGAAAATTTCACATATTCGCCAAAAATTTCAGCGCTTCCATTCCGAAACCTTCCATTCTCATCCAATCTCATCTGAAACCTTCCTTCATCCCTCTCAAACCCTATCGTTTTCGGTTTCCCTCTCACACCTCGTAACTTTGTAACCTTCCCATAGATCTTGCGAAACTTCAGCAGGGCACCCACAGCCGAACTCGGCGGCGCTCCTCCTTGGTGGTCTCCAGCGATGGTCTTTAGCTCTCCTTTCTCCAACAGGTTCGACCTTTGATGGCTTTTTATTAAACTTTTCCCCTTCTTCTTCGGATGTTTGATTTGCTGTGTATACTCCTCGAAAATTTCTAGTTTAATTTCTAGGCTTTTGATTTCACCAATGGATGAATTGTGATTCGCTGCTTCTAGTTAATTTTGCGCCTCTACACTGTTGGGTGTGAAAACACGAAGGATTTGCGAACCCTAACAGGAACCAGAATGGAAAACAAGAAAGAGGAAACAACGACTCACTCACACAGTATCAGGAACCAGAATGGAAAACAAGAAAGATGAATGTAAGTCCTTTTTAATTTCTTTGATTGTCAATCTTGTTTTCTTTGATGTTTATTTTCTTGACACTGAAACTAATATTTCAGACACTGAAACTAGTATCAGGTTATTCCCAATCTCTCTCTCTCTCTCTCTCTCTCTCTCTCTCTCTCTCTCTCTCTCTCTCCTTTTTTTGTTTCTTCTGTGGTCTAAGTTTTTGTTCAATTTTCATGAGGAATTTTTTTTCCTGTTCATGTTACCGTTGATCATATTATATCCTTATTAACATTGCTAATAGCCTATTATTAATGTTTTTGTTATTTATTTGATTAATGTATTCTGCTTATCTTATCTGGCCATTTTGTCATGTGCTTGTTTCCTTAATTCCTATGTTTACTCAATCTGGCTTCAGTTTTGCACCTGTAAGTAGTTTTTCTCTTTAGTGAACTTGTAGTTTTTGTTCTTTTGGATAGGCCTTTTTAAGTTAGTGGTAATGTGCTTATCTAAAAAAAAAGTTAGTGGTAATGTGGCTTTTTGCAGAAACCCTTTTTCTCTAATTTTGGAGCAATTGTGACATTTTCTATGTTTGGTACCTTTCTAGATTCAATTGTAACTGGTGTCCTGGTGTGAGTTATCTTCTTTATCAACCCCATATAATTGTTGATGTTTTCACTTCCAAGATTATGATCCATGCATTTTCAATATATAGGCCATGGGGTGTTAAGAGGCAAGACTCATTAGCTTTCTCCTATAATGTTTGTTGCCTATGCTTCAGCTTAGGTGATCATAAGATTTGCTATTAGGACATAAATAGATGACAAATATATCGGAACAGAACATAGTTGTTACTAACGTATGTGACAGAAGGCTTTACACGGCAAATTCATGTTATCAAATCTCTAATATGCTATGTTATCACTTATCAACTCATCATCTATGAAGCTCAATTGCATAGACAAGAATACTGGACATGACACTGATACAAATACACCAACATCAGGACATAGCATCACACAGATACATATAAAATAGGAAAAACCTGGTACTTGGGTGAGGGGTGTCTAACAGGTGTTGTACAAGTGTCATTAGTCAAACCCGTGACCTCTTAGTCACATGACACTCCAGTGACAAGCCTCCCCTTGAATTCTAAGTATTATATGCATGGTAAATATATAGAATCTAATCCACTTCATTCCTATCTTAGAATTTAACCTGCCCTATTTGAACTTTCAGTTTGGATGATGATCTACAGATGCTACGTTTTTTTATTGTTAAAAGACTGCATATTTTAAGTTAGCTTTTGGAGGGATGTCAATTGGGTCGTTGTTGGGTTTTTTCTAGGTACTCAAACTTGTTCATCTATTTTGGGTTGTCTTTTTTGTAAACACCATTGTAGAGTTATGAGTTTACTCAAAATCGTTCTACTTTGGGTTGGGTGTGATTATTGTTTAGATTTGTGGTGTTTGATTTGAACTTTCAGTTTTGGATGATGATCTACAGATGCTACGTTTTTTTATTGTTAAAAGACTGCATATTTTAAGTTAGCTTTTGGAGGGATGTCAATTGGGTCGTTGTTGATCGCTGATCTTTTTGTTGATGCTTTCTTTGCAATTGATATAATCCTTACTTTCTTTGTGGCTTACTTGGATACATCAACTTACTTCCTTATTGATGACCATAAGAAGATTGCTATCAGGTGCTTATGCCATACTCTGTATATCTGCTGAAATGGATTAGTTTATTACAATTAGTTGTTGTCGGTTAAAGTTTGTTTAATTAGTTATAAGTGGTTGTTAGTTGCTATCCAATATTGTGCACTATAGAAACTATCCATTAATGTGTACATCAATTTGAGTATAAAATATGCTTTTACACTTTTAATCCCTTTTGCTCTCTCCTCTCATTCCAATCAATAATACCTAAGAATTACTTCACTTTCAATCTTGATTTAGATCTTTTAAATTTAATCATAGTTTTGTTTAAATGCACCTGCCATGGCTAAGCCCATCAAGGGTGCCAGAAAACTACGATAGTTCCTCTTTTTAATCATGAATTTGCCTTTTTGCACAATAAGTACATCAAAAGGTTATACTTCCCCATGGATCTAGCTTCCACTCTACCATTTCAGCAGATATACAGAGTTCTAGCAAGCAAAGGACACGAAAGAGGGGAAGTCTTTGGTTTTCTAAACATGCTTAGACTCTGGCGATTGAGGCGTGTTAGCGAATTCTTCTCAAGGTATGTTAACAGAAGTGAAATCAGAACGATAACAAAAGTAAAAAATTTTCTCATGCTTAGTCTTTGGATTTCTAAAACTTGTTTAGACTGATTGTGCATGTCCTATTTTCTCTTTTCAAAATTTTAAAACTATTCAAGAAATATTTATTATAAATCAAAGGTGTCATTCATATTTGATAATTAGTAAGATCTTAATGTGTATATCTCATACTTCAATAACAAATTCATAAATAGTTTTAAAACTAAAAATTCCAATTACCAAATGCCCATTACTCTTTTCTTGAAACCATATGTGTCATACTCTCAGATGATTATAGGGGATAATGTCATACTCTCAGATGATTAGACACTGTTCTTAAGCTTCTATACATAGAGACAGTTATATTCATTGAACAGATGCAATGAAATAGTTTTACACTATACTTCTCACAAACAATTTGTGAAGTTATGTTGTATTTTCAAACAATAGGAACAATAGGTTTGTGATTAACTTTTGTCCTGCATGTGAATAATGGGAAGATAAGAGAAAAATGTAATAGGACATGTAATGAGATAAGAGAGAGATAGAGAGAAGAGTGAAATGAATACCAAAGAATTAAGTGTAAAAAATCACCATTCACACGTAATTAGAACAAAATTTGCTACATACACTGCTATTTGTAACTAAAATTGCTAACCATTTTTCAAGCTAGAGAAAGACATACGGATTAGCTACTCCGTGACAAGATTTTGTAAACTTTTATGCGTGAGTGAATCACTAAAGCCACTCTTTTAGTATTGATCCAGATAGGATATAATTATCAAATTGGATGATGTGAATTTCAGGCTTCACTTTTCGTTGGTTTATGATAGGTTACACTATTTGCAGTGCACTTCTCAGGCTGCATGTATTTTTGGATCAGTGGTAAAACATCTATTTCATATTTAAATCCTACTGTTATACTGGCCTTATCAAGTTAACATCAAACTGAACTATTTCTAACCGCAGGATGTGTTGATATACAAGAATGGGTCCGAACAGGTAAGATGGAATCCCTAAGACAATTTGATTTCAGAGTGCAAATAACATGTTTACTTTAAAGTAAAGTACCAATAATTGCCAGAAACCTAGTGACTTGAAAATAAATGGTTTAAAGAGGAAACAAGGAGAACCAAAAATTAAGCCCAGTTGTACAAAAAGGAACGAAAGTAATTCATTCAGATTTGAAATTAGGGAAATCTTGTATTTATTATAGCTTTCTGAGCTATGGAGATTGAAAGTATCTCATACACCTAAATAACAACAAAACATGTTGCATCAACCTGAGGTAGAAGTCATTCGGGAAGATCATGTTTATTTTACAGAATGCAGAGTTTCTTTATCTTCAGCACTTCTAGGCAACCTGCTGAAGCAACCATATCAATTGTGTCTTTCTGTGTCTGCATTCAATTTATGTGTTCCACACTCTCTACGTCTCTTTTTTGTTCTGTTTTTGAGCTGATATAAAGTGGATGACTGACTCTTACTTACGTTGGTTTCTTAACTTCTTTGTTTTGGTTCATTTATTTTATTGATGATGAATGGGGACCTGTTGGAAGCTTCAACTGGTTTGCTTCTCATGAGACTTCAATGAGTCATAAAAACATGCCTATATAGATTTCACCAAACTTGAGGTAACTATTTCTAATCTGTGTTTTATACCTTCTGGTTGTCCATTATCTTTTTCTGTCTTGTTGCTTGTATATTTCATGGTGTGTTATGTTATGCTTATTATTGTTCTGATTGTACATCAGGGCAGTCCTTTCTAGAAGCTAGTCAACAACTTAATTAAGAGAACAAGGAACAAATAGATTGTCAGCACCAGAGCCCATTTTGCTTGATGCTGGTGAAATGGCAATACTGAATGATTGGGCTGTAAATTACTCACATCTCACAGTCTGATGTCCTTTATTTCGGTTCTTACTTAGTATGAGTCATCCAGCCAGTGATATACTTTTTCCAAGACCTTCATTTTATGTAGACCTTACCAAATTAGATGGTTTCTTCTCTCTCTCTCTCTCTCCACTTTTTTATTTTGGAGCAATTTTGGTTCAAATTATATGATGTTATTGAGGTGTCAATGTCAAACTATGAACACTTAATTTGAATAATAAGATATGTGTGCTGTGAATATGTTAATGTAGTGTGCTTTTGAAAATGTATATGATCCTATAGAAGGTGTTTTACGATGTTTGTAATGTTGTTGAATGTCATGGATATGTAATTTTTGTAATGTTTTATGTTCATGGTGACTAATTGTTGATATTTGGAAAAAAAAATTGGACTTAGAGATATAGGCCACAGTTATTTACCTGTGGCCAATTGAAAACCGCAACTTAAACTTATAGGCCACGGTTATTTATGTGTGGCCAGTTAAAAACCGTGGCCAGAAACTAGACTAATAAACCGTGGCCTATTTTAATAGCT
Organism: Astragalus membranaceus; assembly: GCA_039519185.1. Lineage (NCBI taxonomy): Eukaryota > Viridiplantae > Streptophyta > Magnoliopsida > Fabales > Fabaceae > Astragalus > Astragalus membranaceus. Next base: position 90,662,548 of record CM076851.1, read on the forward strand.
CTGGCCACAGTTTTGATAATTCGTGGCCTAATGTTAAAAAACCGTGGCCTGAAGGAATAGGCAACGACCACCTACCCCACGCCTCCAAAACTGTGGCCTCAAGTTTAGGCCACGGTTTTTTCACTTCTGGCCACGGTTTTTGGCCGTTGCGTAAACCGTTTTTTGTTGTAGTGCCACTTCCACTCTGGAACTTCCAACAAATGGTTCCTCCGGATTAGGCAACGTCAAAACAGGCGACGTTGTCAATCTCTTTTTCAGTTCCATAAAACTTTCCTCACACCGAGCATCCCAAACAAAAACTTTACCCTTACAAGTCAACTGAGTCAACGGAAGGGCCAACTTGGAAAAACCCTCGATGAACCTCCTGTAGTACCCAGCCAAACCCAAAAAGCTTCTAATCTCTGTTGCGGACTTCGGAGCCTCCCACTCCAATACTGCTTCTACTTTTGCCGGATCAACCGCAATACCATTACCAGAAATCACGTGCCCAAGGAAACTCACTTCTTTCAGCCAGAATTCACACTTTGATAACTTAGCATACAACTTTTTCCCTTTCAGAACTTCTAACACTGTTTTCAGGTGCTCAACATGTTCTTCCTCTGACTTAGAATAAACTAGAATGTCATCTATGAAGATCACCACAAACCGATCTAGGTAATTATGGAAAATACGATTCATATATTCCATAAATACACCAGGAGCATTGGTTACACCGAACGGCATCACTGAATATTCATAATGCCCATACCTCGTCCTGAACGCTGTCTTCTGAACATCTTCATCCTTTACTTTAATCTGGTGATATCCGGACCTCAAATCAATTTTGCTGAAAACACGGGCACCCACTAACTGATCCATCAAATCGTCGATCCTCGGAAGCGGATACTTATTCTTGATAGTTACCTTATTCAACTGACGATAGTCCACACACAACCTCATGCTCCCATCTTTCTTCTTCACTAATAATACCGGAGCTCCCCACGGTGATACACTCGGTCTCACAAACTTTTTCTCAAGCAATTCTTCAAGTTGCGTCTTCAACTCAGACAATTCCGACGCCGACATCCTGTACGGTGCCATAGATACAGGCCTCGTACCAGGTACAAGATCAATCGAAAACTCAACTTCTCTTTCCGGTGGCACCCCCAGAATTTCATCAGGAAAAACCTCAGGAAACTCGCGTACCACTTGCAGTTCTTCAATAACAGCCTGACTCTCAGCAGACAACGATGCCATCAACGTAAATAGCTGAACTCCTTCTTTCTTCAACTTCTTCAACTGACCAGCAGATACCAAAACAGAATTCTCTTCCCCGAAACTAACCGACTTGCTACGACAGTTGATATGAACGTGATTATTCTCTAACCAGTCCATGCCTAAGATTACATCCAGACCTCTCAACGGCAAGCAAACAAAATTCACAATAAAGTCCCTGCCGAAGATCGACACGGGACACTGAGAACACACCTGGGACGTAATCACCGACCCCTTCGCAGGAGTATCGACAACCATATCCCCACACATAGCAGATAAAACAAGACCCAATCTTTTACAACAATCAACAGATATAAAACAATGGGTAGCACCAGTATCAATAAGAGATTTTAAAGAAGTACCATTAATAACACACGTACCTCTAATCAGACCATCCTTCTCATCAGGCTCCTCTCCTGCCAATGCGAACACCTTCCCACTAGACCTTTCCTTCTTCGGTTTGGTACACTTTGTACTGATATGCCCAGACTCACCACAGTTGAAACACACCACATCCTTAACCTTACACTCGGCCGCTATATGGCCCTTTTTACCACAACGATAGCAAACTCTCTCATCAGACCTGCATGTAGTACTCTTGTGGCCAGGCTTGCCACACTTATAACAGACAATGCTAGCAGGGGCATCTCCCCCACTAGAACTCTTCCCTCCAGCAGCCTTCGGATAACTCTTACCCGCAAGAACCTCATACGGCTTGCTTCGACTCTGAAACTTACCCTTTTTCTCAGAAGTAGCTTTGTAATGAGCAGTACTGTCCTCCTCGAAGATTCTACAACTGTCAACCAGATCAGCGAACACACGAATCTTCTGATAACCAATGGCCTTTTTGATATCAGGCCTCAACCCATTCTCGAACTTGATGCATTTAGAAAATTCAGCTGTAGCCTCACTGTAATGTGGATAGAATTTTGCTAGTTCCACAAATTTCGCCGCATAGGCAGTCACAGACATACCACCCTGCTTCAGTTCCAAGAACTCTATCTCTTTCTTTCCTCGGACGTCTTCAGGAAAATATTTTCTCAGAAATTCCCTGCTGAATACCTCCCAAGTAATCTCTTCCTGCACAGCTTCCAATCTCTGCCTAGTAGCCAACCACCAGTCGTCGGCCTCCTCGGCTAACATGTGGGTACCAAAACGGACCTTCTGCTCAACAGTACAGTCCATCACCCTGAATATCCTCTCGATCTCCTTCAACCAAGCCATAGCACCATCTGGATCATATTTGCCCTTAAATGTGGGCGGATTCTCTCTCTGGAAAGTAGTCAGACTCCGAAAACCAGCGTTCTCCCCAGCATTCTGCAGACCCTGCACGGCCTGAGCCATAGCCTGCAATGCAACAGCAAGAGCAGCGTCGTTTCTCCCAGCCATCTCAAACTATCACTGCAGCACAAACCAAGAATTTAGTACTAATCTATTGTCATAAGACACTATGACAGGACAACATTGGCCGGACAGACCGAACCGCTCTGATACCACTTATGTAACACCCCTTTTCTACCCATTAATTTAATTGGAAAAATATCAGAGTTTTCATGATTTTGTTTCGCACGAGGGATATTACACATACTTCAATAAAAACCACACTTCTCAATAAAACAGCTCAAAACATAATAACCAGGTATTACGTAGCACATCACAAATGCGAATCTCAAAACCACAGTTATCATCGCAATAAAACTCAACGTTAATAAAATCATCTAAGCAGCGGAATAATAAAATAAAACAGAATTGTCAACAAAACTTAACAACCAAAAACATTCATGACATTAAGTTCGTCCCACCCCCTGAGTGCTACGTATCAGAGCGTGACGACTCGACTCGAATTAGTGAAGGTACCTAGTCCTTCACTCGCAATCACCTGCACGTTACCGCATGGGGGTAACATTCAAACAGAAGGGTGAGTCCAATTCAATTCATATAATAAATCATATGATAAATAATAAGTCAAGTTACAGCTCTAAATTACTCACGTCACAATCATCAATCACATCATTATAAATAACTCATCACAATGTCATGCAGGCATATGAAATGCAACCCACTCGCGGGCATATGCATGAGGTACCTTTTCACAAACGTCGCTTAGCCATTACGGCCTCATCGTCACTTAGCCTTTTGGGCCTCAAAACGTCACTGGGTTTATGCATATGGGATGCATGAGACACTATAACATGCATCACGCACAAATTACACAATCACTTACCAATTTGCCAAATAAAGGCACAACACCTGTTAATTCACAATTCACACACCAATAACATCACTTAGCCTTTTAGGCCTTAACATCACTTAGCCTTTTAGGCCTCAAAACGTCACTGGGTTTTCATCGTCACTTAATCACAAACATCATCAACTCAAACAATAGCCACCGAGGGCAAAAGCGTCATTTACTAGCCACCAAGGGCATCATCGTCATGTACACGTCATTATAAGTAATAATAGCCACTAAGGGCAAAACGGTCATTTACACGTCATTATAAATAATATTAGCCACTAAGGGCATCATCGTCATTTACACGTCATTATAAATAATATTAGCCACTAAGGGCAAAACAGTCATTTAACTAGCCACTAGGGGCATCATCGTCAAAACCATCACTTTTAACACTAAGACGTTGAAACCACTGGTTATACAAAAAGGGGATTTTTAACGACACCAAAACATCTTTTCAATGTCACAGCAGTGACCACCGGGGACAGCCACTTAGGCGCCCAGCAACCTTCAGAAATTATAAGTTTTTATTTTTAAAAGTGGGACATACAGGTAGACAACTGAAAGAGCTTTCCAACACTTTTTGAAACGTTTAAAACGGAAGTCAGAGTCAAAAGATATAGCGAAAACAGTTTTCGAAAACATTTTGGGACATCCTGAAAAACTGGCGCCCTGGGCGCCCAGCGCCCAGGCACCTGGCGCCCAGCAAGACGCGACACACTCACACGGGCGCTCAGCGCCCAGCACAAACCAGCAACACAGTTTTCAGCACATTTCAACATAAACAATTTTTGTTCTCAAATTTTTAAATGACCATTCACAACCAAATTTCCCACAACTCATGAAACAGATGTAAAATCATCAACCTCATCTATCCAACACCAAAATTCAACAACACCCCAAGCACAAACATGGCGCCCTAGGCGCCCACAACACAAAAGAAAATGGATTTTTGGCCACAACCTTGAACATCACGCATACATCACAAATCAAAGACACGAATTCACAAACATATCATGGTCATGACTAATCTAGGCTATCACTACTTAGGATCTATCATAGGAATTATTATAGAAATCGATAGAACTCCCCTTACCTCGAGTTTGAAGAATAGGATCTCTAGAGATGATCACGAACGGAACCACGGCAACCGGATCACGCCTTCTCTTTTCTCCTTGGAGCTTGCGACTTGCTCTTCTCCTCTCCCCCTCTCTACGGCGCACTTCCTCTCTTTCTCTCTATTCTTAAGTTTCGCTAATGCTAGCAACAAACCCTAACCCCTAGGCGCCTTTGTCCAATTCGCATATGACAAGAGTCATGGGCTTGGGCTTCTCACTTAAGCCCAAGTCCATCTAATTTGGCACCTCCATCTTCTAATGCCACCTACACATAATAATATAATTTCTAATGATTAACTTATATCCACTTAATTAATTTAAATTCCTAAATACTTAATTAAATAAATGAATTAAATATTTAGGGTGTTACACCATGGGCGCCGTGTCTGATGATTCTGTCTTGGCGCAGGGGCGCCATGGGCGTTGTGTTGCGCTCTGTGTTGCTCCTGGGCGCCCTCCTGGGCGCCAATTTCTGTGATGTTGCATTTTGTACCACTGTGTTGCCTCCTGGGCGCCCTGCTGGGCGCCAGTTCTGCGTCTGGTGTTGCGTTGGTGTTGCCTCCTGGGCGCCCTCCTGGGTGCCAGTTTCTGAGTTGTTGGTTGTTGCTGATTTAGGCGCCCTGCTCCTGGGAGCCAAGGTTGTTGTGCTGTCTGTGTTGCCAGGCGCCCTGTTGCTGGGCGCCAAGTCTGGTGTTGCCTCTGCTGTCTCAGGCGCCCTGTTGGTGGGCGCCAAGCCTGATATTGTTGTTGTTGTCTCAGGCACCCTGTTGCTGGGCGCCAAGTATGATGTTGCTGTTGTGGTCTCAGGGGCCCTGCTCCTGGGCGCCAAGTCTGCTGTGTTGCCTGTTGGGTCAGGCGCCCTGCTGCTGGGCGCCAAGTCTGTTCCTGCTGATGTGGTGCTAGGCGCCCTGCTCCTGGGAGCCATTTTCTGTGTTGCTGCTAGGCGCCCTGTTGCTGGGCGCCAAGTCCAATTCTGTTGCCATGGTGTTAGGCGCCCTGCTGCTAGGCGCCAGTTCTGCTGTTGCCACTGTTGTCCTAGGCGCCCTGTTGCTGGGCGCCAGTTTCTTTCCTTGCTGCTGCTGTCTAAGGCGCCCTGCTGCTGGGCGCCAGATCCTGTGTTGCTGGTGTTGTCTGTGGCGCCCTGTTGCTGGGCGCCAGTTTCAGTGTTGTTGCCGTTGTCTGTGGCGCCCTGTTGCTGGGCGCCAGACTCTGTGTTGCTGTTGCTGTCTTGGCGCCCTGTTGCTGGGCGGCAGTTTCTGCTGTGTTGCTGCCTGTCTTGGCACCCTGTTGCTGGGCGCCAGTTTCTGCAATGTTGTTGCCTGCTGTGGCGCCGTGTTGCTGGGCGCTAGTTTCTGTGCTGTTGTTGGCGCCCTGTTGCTGGGCGCCAGTTTTGTTGTGGTTGTTTCTGCTGTTGGCGCCTGTTGCTGGGCGCCAATCTCTGTGGTGGCTGTTCCTGTTGTTGGCGCCCTGTTGCTAGGCGCCAGTCTCTGTCATGTGGTCGTTGTGTGAATTGGTGTCCTTGGTGTCGGTGGGGGATTGTTGTCATAGGTGGGTGATTGGTGATTTTTGGTGATAATATAATAGGTGATGGTGTAACAGGTGATGTGCCTATTCCATGGCTAAGGTGATGGGTCTATGACCACTTGGTGATATTGGTGACGTTATATTAATTAAATGTCTATTGTGTGTTGATTGTTTGGTGCATTGTCCATGGTGTCGCATATATTGCATATGCATTATTTTGGTGATGTTGGCTTCGGCCGTTGGAGCTATAGGTGATGATGGTGATGCTCAAATAGTTGATGTGCCCATATTGGCTACTTTATTGGTGATGATTGGTACCACATGCATATGCCCGTTGGTGTGAGTTGCATCTCATATAATTACTCATGATGTTAATGATGATTATTGGTGATTTATTAATTGATGTTGTTGTGAAGCGGTTGATATAGTGTTGTATTCTAGCATATTGCCTATCATATATGCTATTATAATGTCAGATATCTCACCCCTTCTGTTTGAATGTTACCCCTATGTTGGTAACGTGCAGGTGATTGTGAGTGAAGGCAAGTCTACCTTCGCTAGTAGAGTCAGGTGTCGTCGCTCTGATACGTAGCACTCGGGGGGAACGAACGCTAGGCTTTATTAGTGTTTCTGTTATTTTAATCTTTGAAGTTTTTATGGTGATGTATAACTATTTAACTGAACTATGATTTGATTCCGCTGCTGGTTGATATTATGACGTGCTAGGTGTTGCACTGTTTTAATGGTGAAACTTATTTATTTGGCGTGTGATGTTTAACAGTGTAAGTGTAGCATCCCTAGTGGGTGTATTGAAAATGTTTTGAAAACTCTGATTTTTGTCGAAAATTTTCCGGGTAGAAAAAGGGGTGTTACACATTCCCTCCTCCTGAAGATCTGATAAACAAAGTCTTGAGGTGTCTAAATAGAGAATGGCAACCCAAAGTAACTGCTATAGCTGAATCTAGGAATTTAGCTACTATGACACTTGCCACTCTATTGGGTAAGTTACAAGAGCATGAACTAGAACTCACTCGCCTGGCTTAGCATTAAAATACAGATAAGAAAAAGAAAAGCTTAGCTTTAAAGGCTTCTAGCTCGAGTCGACATTGTGACAGTGATGACTCAGAAAGTGAGGATGATGAAAGCGAAGAGAAGATGGCTCTCATGGTTCGAAAATTCAAAAAGCTTATGAGAAAGAAAAAATTTTCTAAAAATTTTTCTCCAAAAAGGTTCTCAAGTAAAGAAAGTTGATCCAGTCCTCCAACATGCTATGAATGTGGGAAACCTGGTCACATGAGGATGGAATGCCCAAGTCTACAGAAAAAAGGATCCAAATTCGAAAAGAAAGCCTACGTAGCATGGGAAGACAATGACACGAGTTGTTCAGATGAGTCAGGAAGTGAAGAAGCCCATGTTGCTCTCATGGCCAATCACGAAAGTGAAGGTGAATCCGAAAATGAGGTAAGCTCTAACTCTGACTCTTTACAAAATGCATATGATGAATTACATGAAGCGTTTGTTGAATTGCATGATAATTCATTAAAGTTAGCTAAGGCGCCATTAAGTAAATCTAAGAAAACTATTGCTCATCTTCAAAATGAAGTTAATGCTTTAACTAAGGAAAAATTAGATCTTAGAAAAGAAAATGATAATCTTGTTCATTCTAAGGCAAATTATGTGTAACACCCCAATTCTACCCGTTCATTTTATTAATTATCAGAGTGCGGAAAATTAAATTCAAAACAGAAATTGGAGCGTCACATACGACATTTTCAAAAATGCAACAACGTATTAATTAAACAACGTGGAGAAATAACTCATCTTTGTTTACTTCACAGAATAATAAACGGTATCTCAAAAAGTCACAACGTTGGTTTCAGACACAACTAGTGCAACAAAATAAATCATAATGACAGCGCTCATCCCCTCCCCGGGTGCTACGTATCAGAGACGACGCTGACTCATTAATAAAGAAGACCTGGTCTTCATTTGCGACTACCTGCACGTTACCCACGTAGAGGTAACATTCAAACAGAAAGGGTGAGTCCAACAGCATAAAAGAGAGTATGATAAGAGGTATACTAAGATCTCAGCAACTATAAATACTAGTCACAACATCATACATAAACAGCTACCAGCAACAGCACCAACAGGAAACAACATTAAACTACAACGTCAGGCAACGGCAACGTGACATGAGAATGCGTATGAAGTGCAACCCACAACACGGGTATATGCATGTGGTACCAATCAACGTAAACAGCCTTTGTGGCTTCAACAACAACGTATTGAGCAGAGCTCCGAGACCGCAGCCTACAACAACGTGGTATGCATATGCAATGCATGGGACACCATGTACGACTCATCAGACCCTCAACAACGCTTCAAACAACATGCACAACAACATCATCAACAACATCTTTTGGTCACCTCTGACCTAACAACAACAACAACGTGGTTTGGTCATATATTGACCCAACAACAACGACAACAACGTTAAATTTTTAGCCCAACAACATCAACAACATCATTTAGTCATCATTAGTACATTTGCATCACCGTTATTAGTTCGTCATATTTGACACAACATCACTATTATTATTGTTAATCATCATTGACACTACCAGACATCACAACACCGGGCAGCACGATGTGGCGCCCTACAGCAACAAAATCAGCAACACTAACACATTCAGGCGCCAGACAGCAGCAAAGCTGGCGCCAAACAGCAACATAAACATATTCTGGTGCCAAACAGCAGTAAAGCTGGCGCCAAACAGCAACATAACACAGCAACAGCAACATAAAACGGCAATATAAACCAGCAACAGCAACATAAAAACAGCAACGTAAAACAGCAACATAAAACAGCAACAGCAATACAAAACAGTTCATTTTGCCTTAAAAATAGAATAATCGGTTGGGCCTCTGAATGAGCTCTTCAACGCATCTTAGAACGCCTCAATCGGGTTCCCGGATCAAAAGATATCGTGAAAACAAACAAGGTGCAGAAATTTCGTAACCATGCGCTTACTTTGGCGAATTGATTAAAATAGAAACCCACACCGGATTTCGACAAATAAATACTTGTTGGAAATCCCTATGGGTCTACTCCTTATTCCTAAGTTCAGTTTTTGAAAAAGAGAGTCTAACAGGTACAGTTTTCAAAAACACACATACTAGTTTCAAAAGAGGGTAGTTTCTGTCCTTCAAATTCCAGCAGTTCTAAAATGACCAAAACTCAATCAAATTACATGAAACTTGTGCATAAACTGGGGAGAATTCTGTCTAGTTTCCAAAGAAATTGGATTCGTTCGAAAATGAGTTCTTTTGAAAACGCAGTGACCAAAACACTGACCCTATGTCCAGATTGTTTCCAGAATCTTACCCTAACTTGTGAAATTCATATCTCGAGTTACACAACTCTAAACGCAACCAAACCAGTGCCAAATTAACAAGCATTAAGTCTATTTTCCAGAACAGTAAACCACATAATTTTTCAGTCAACACAACGTTCCCAGTTACCGAAATACTGAACGTCTACCCAAATCGTTTCCAGAATTTTAACCTAACTTGTTTCACCTATAACTTAAGTTTTACAACTCCAAATGCAACCAAATCAGCGCCAAATTAACAAGCATTAAGTCTACTTTCCAGAACAACAAACCACATAATTTCTTTGCAACGTTTCATCAAAACACGTCTTAGGCATGCAACAAGCACCTAACGTGCATCCAATCCACAAAACACATTTCATTGACAATTATACATTATATTTCCGTTCACACATGTTATCAAACACCTAGCTAGCATTATAATTACTAATCCCTTGCATACAACCCATCATACATTCTCTTATACCATTTAACCCCCCTTACCTTAGTAATTTCGATGATGGTGAGACCCTTCCTTGAATCACCAACAAGAAAACGCAGCAACTACTTCTTCTTTCTCCCTCCTTGAACTCGTGATCTCTCTCTTTTCCTCCTCTTGGCCGCGTGCACTGCTCTCTTTTCTCTTCTCTCCTTTTCTTTTCTTTTCTTTCTCTCCAAGTGTCTAAGAAACTAACCCTAGAGCATAAATATTATGGGTCCTAGTGTCTTGGGCTCTTTTTGCCACTTAGTTAATTACTAACACTTCTCCTCTTTTAATTAAATTACCACTCCCTCATTTACTACACACCACCCCTTATTTAAATTAAAACACCATTCATTCCTTTTATTATAACCGACCAACATAGCACCTAGATAAATTAATTAAATAAATACTTGATTATTTTGGGGCGTTATATTATGTATGTGATAAGTGTACAGAACATGAAAAGAAAATCCATGAGCTTGAATGAACAATAGGCAAAATGTCCAACTTACAACATGTGCATCCTAGGGTTCCAAGAAATAATTTTGAGAAAAGAAATATGCATCATAGACCTAAGTTTACAACTAGACCCTGTATTAGATGTTATTACTGTGCTAAACCTGGACATACAGCTTCTGTTTGCAGGGCAAGAGGTAAACAAAATATGAAAAAGATGTGGGTTCCTAAAGGAACCATACCTAGTGCTAACCCACAAGGACCCAAAGAAATTTGGGTACCTAAAACCTGGTTTTAAATTCATCGCAGGTATGCTTCAAGGTACGGGGGTCAGATTGGTACCTTGACAGCGGATGCTCAAAGCACATTACTGGATATATAACAAAGTTCCTAACACTCACCCCCAGATCAAGCGGTCATGTGATTTATGGTGATAACAACAGAGGAAGAACCCTCGGTGAAGGTAAAGTTGGTAAAGATTTATCTACTGCTATTGATAATGTGCTTTATGTTGAAGGTCTTAAATATACCTTACTAAGTATTAGCCAACTATGTGGTAAAATAAAAAAATAGAGTAATATTTGATTCAGGATCATGCATCATAGAGGATAAAGAGAGTAAACAAGTTAGGATGATAGGAAACTGAGTAGAAAACATATACATGATTAATCTTGATAAAGTGTCATCCCATGATGCATGTTGTCTCATTAGTAAGGAAGAAAATTCTTGGCTATGGCATCGTAGAGCAGCTCATATACATATGGACCACCTAAATAAATTAGTCACTAAGGAACTAGTTAGTGGTCTTCCTAAAATCAAGTTTGAAAAAGATAAGTTATGTGATGCATGCCAAAAAGGTAAACAAGTGAAAGTATCTTTTAAATCAAAGAATATTGTGTCTACTAACAAACCATTGTAGCTTTTACACATGGATTTATTTGGTCCCTCACGGACGAAAAGCTTTGGCGGAAACTATTATGCACTTGTTATAGTAGATGACTACTCAAGGTACACCTGGACACTGTTTCTGGCAAATAAAAGTGATGCTTTTGGAGCATTCAAGAAACTTGCTCGTAGCATACAAAACGAGAAAGAGCTGAAAATTATCTCCATCCAAACCGATCACGGTGGAGAGTTTGAGAATGAAAGGTTTGAATTTTTTTGTGAAGAATCTGGTATTGATCACAACTTCCCAGCACCTAGAACTCCTCAACAGAATGGAGTCGTTGAGAGGAAAAATCGGTCTTTGGAAGAGCTTGCCAGAACCATGCTGAATGATCATGACATCCCAAAATACTTTTGGGCTGATGCTGTAAGTACCGCTTGTTATGTTATGAATAGAGTTTTGATTAGGCCTATTTTAAAGAAAACCCCTTATGAACTTTACAAAGGGAGAAAACCGAACATTGCACATTTACACACTTTTTGATGCAAATGCTTTGTTTTAAACAATGGAAAAGATAACCTAGGGAAATTTGATGCTAAAGCTGATGAAGGAATTTTTCTTGGTTATTCTGTATCTAGTAAAGCATTTAGAATATTCAATAATAGAAATAAAGTAATTGAGGAATCAGTGCATGTTACATTTGAAGAGTCTAACCCCAAAAGGTTGGGAAAGGTTATTGATGGTGATGCAGATGAGCTTGAAGCATTAAAGCTAGAAGGAGAAAAGAAAAGTGAGAATAGGGAGAAGGAGGCTAAACCTTCGACTCAACAAAGAAATGAGGAAGATTCGAGTAATGAACTACCAAAGGAATGGAGAATCCCAAGGCACCACTCACTTGAAAATGTTATAGGTGATGTATCAAAAGGGGTAACTACTCGAACCTCTCTTAGAAATGCATGTAATCATACAGCCTTTCTATCTCAAATCGAACCTAGAAATCTAGATGAGGCTATAATAGATGAACATTGGACTATTGCTATGCAGGAAAAGTTAAATCAGTTTGAAAGAAATGAAGTATGGGATCTCGTCCCTAGGCCTGATAATCACCAAATAATTGGCACAAAATGGGTGTTTAGAAACAAGCTAGATGAGTCAGGCATAATAGTTAGAAACAAAGCTAGACTAGTCGCTAAGGGTTACAATCAGGAAGAGGGAATAGACTATGATGAAACCTTTGCACCCGTAGCTAGATTAGAGGCTATTCGCATGCTCCTTGCTTTTGCATCTATCATGAACTTTAAATTATATCAAATGGATGTCAAAAGTGCATTTTTAAATGGTTTCGTTCAAGAAGAAGTGTATGTTGAACAACCACCTGGCTTTGAAAGTTATGAAAAACCTGATCATGTTTTCAAACTCAAAAAGGCTCTTTATGGCCTGAAGCAAGCTCCAAGAGCTTCGTATGAAAGACTAAGTAAATTTCTACTTGAACATGATTTTCAAAGAGGGAAAGTTGACACTACACTATTTATAAAGAAGTCCAAAAATGATATATTGCTCATACAAATTTATGTGGATGATATTATTTTTGGTGCTACTAATGAACTGCTTTGCAAAGAATTTTCTAGTATTATGCAGAATGAGTTTGAAATGTCAATGATGGGAGAACTCAACTTCTTTCTCGGACTTCAAATAAAACAAACCAAGAACGGCATTTTCATCTCTCAAGCAAAATATTGCAAAGAATTACTCAAAAGATTTGAAATGGACAAAGCAAAAGAAATGGCCACTTAGATAAGGATGAAGAAGGTAAACCGGTAGAATTGAGCAAATATCGAGGTATGATTGGTTCACTTCTCTACTTAACTGCTAGTAGACCAGATATGATGTTTAGTGTCTGCATGTGTGCTAGATATCAAGCGAATCCAAAAGAGTCACATCTAGTAGCAGTCAAGAGGATAATGAGATATCTCGTAGGTACACAAAATGTTGGTCTGTGGTACCCCAAAGGCGCCACATGTAGTCTTATCGGATATTCCGACTCTGATTTTGCAGGTTGTAAATTGGATAGAAAAAGCACTAGTGGAACATGTCATATCTTAGGTAGTGCTTTAGTGTCATGGCATAGTAAGAAACAAGTCAGTGTCGCACTGTCAACTGCTGAAGCAGAATATGTTGCAGCGGGAGGTTGTTGCGCACAAATCCTTTGGATGAAGCAACAACTTCATGACTATGGTGTAGAGCTCACATTCCAATAAAATGCGACAATACAAGCGCAATCAATCTTACAAAGAACCCCGTTCAACACTCTAGAACTAAGCACATAGAGATTAGGCATCATTTTCTTAGAGATCATGTCCAAAAAGGCGATTGTGTGATTGAATTTGTTGAATCAGCTAAACAGCTAGCTGACATCTTTACAAAAAGAAACTTTCTTTTTCATTTGAAGAGAACTTGGAATCATTGATTCCTCGTCTATTTGAATGTGCTGTTGTTTGTTCACAAACAATGTCTCACGGTCACCCTTTTGATCATGACAAAAAGGGGGAGAAGTATACAGGATGTTCATGATATAGAATTGTCATTTTGCATCTAATCATTGAGTTAGGGGGAGCATCAAGTGAGGGGGAGTCTAGTTATATTTTATGCATTATTTTGGGTTGATGAACTAACCTCCCACCCAAAGATGAGTAAAGTTTTGTCATCATCAAAAAGGGGGAGAATGTGGTTATATTGCGTTTGCGGGTTAGGTTTTGATGATGATGTGTTCGAAGTCAAAATGACAAGCAGGTTAGGTTTTGATGATGTGGTCAAAGCCGAAAATGACAAAGCGAAAATCCAAGGCAAACAAGACTCAAGAAGTAAGGGTAGTCTCTAGGGTTTGGGTCATGTCTTAGGATATTTTGTAAGCCGCTTCTGAGGGTCAGCTCATCTCACAGTTTCATAGCCTTCACAGTTTTCAAAATGCATGCATGCACATAGGTAAGGCACGTAAACATAAAAATCAATTTGTGAAAGTAAGAAATCGATTCACAATATTTTCTCTAAAGCTTGAAATCGATTTCCAACTCTTTGTGGAAGTTAGAAATCGATTCATGACTCCTTTCATAAAGCAAAGAATCGATTTCCAAGTTGTTTCAAAAAGAAAGAAATCGATTTCTATTATTTCTTCTAAGATCAAAATTGATTTCCCACTCTGTCTTTAAAGTAACAAATCGATTTCCTTCCTGTTTTAAAGCTATAAATCGATTTGCCTCTTACTTTAAACAAGCAATGAATCGATTCATAAACTATGCTATTTCAAGCTAAGAATCGATTCTTCTCCTCATGCATCCAAGCATAAAATCGATTTGCTTCTTTCTAAAAGCCTCAACGGTCATATTTTTAAGCTAAGAATCGATTTCCATTTATTCCTTAAAAGTAATCAATCGATCACACACTTATGAGTTATTCCTATTTTTAAGACAAGAATCGATTTTCACTCCCAAGTATTTCAAGCGAATAATCGATTCTCTACTTAGTGTGATTTCATTCAACGGTCATATTTTTCCTAAGCCTATAAATAGGGACTTAGTATTTTTCAGAAACACACAACCCATTCTTACGCTTACCCTGAAAACGCAAAACTCAAAAACCCTAGCACACACACTTTCATATATTCGTCATCTGTCAGAACTGATTTCTCTCAAGGGTTAGAGTTGGGGTTGGTGATCTTCAAGTTGTATAATCTGCCTTCAAAAGAGGTATTTTGGATTTTATATTTGTAATTTGTTTTACGTTGTTCGCAGTACTAGGGAGTGGGGTATCTCTCTAGGGTTGCTATTGGTACTAGGGAGTGGGTATCTCTCTAGGGTTATTGGTTGTAGGGTGGGGTATCTCTTGTTGTTGTTGTTGCTGTAGATTTGAGGGCTCTTCATAGGTGGGGTATCCTAGGAGAAGAGTGCCTGAGTCTGTAAAGGTTTCTAAAGCACCTGTAAGCTTTGTTGTGTTAGTGGAAAATCTCACAAGGGTGTGAGGACTGGACGTAGGTCACTGGTAGGTGATTGAACCAGTATAAAATCTGTTGTGTGCTTTACTGCTTTCATATTCTTTATCGCTCATTCCATAAACCTGCGCGAAATTAATCTAAGTCGCTAAAAAGGGGGAAAGTTTTAAATCTCAATTCACCCCCCCTCTTGAGACTGAAGCCACTTGGTAACAAGTGGTATCAGAGCTAGACTCTTGTATAAAAGGCCTAGCAGCTTCAAGAGAGATGACTTCAGGTTGGTCTACGCAAGAGGGTGCCTCTTACCCATCCTCGGGATTCAATGGGAAAGACTACGCATATTGGAAAGAAAGAATGAGAATATTCATAGAATGGGTAGATCTAGATGTCTGGGATGCTGTGGAAAAAGGACCCTATGTCCCCATGCATATAAATTACATTATGAATGAAACGGGAGCAACCGTAATACTGAGAGGACGTGGTTCAGAAAACAATGAAAGCTCAAATGGAGAAGGTACTTTCTTCATTTCATGATCTGAACTTTTGAGTCCTTTTTTGGTAGCAGATGGACAGCAGCCTCTGCATCTGTTTTTGTCTAGTAACAATGCAAAAAGCCTTGAAGATGCCAAGTGTTTGGCTTAAAATCTATTTGATACAATCAGTATGGAATTTTGTGCTTCGAGGTATTTAATTTTACATTGTGATAGGGCACATGATCTGTGAGCCATTCTTATGCTAGCATTGTTTACTGATTGTAAATTTGATAATTTGTTAATTTGTTATTGTCTTTTGTAAATTGTGTTAATTTGTTGTTGAGGTTTTTATGCTAATATGTTGTTTGTTACTGCAGAAATGGAACATATATGCTTGGAATATTTTGCAGAAAAGATGCAGAGCTGTGGAGTTTATCAATTTTAGAGTAGTCAACAATTTGAGAGTGCACGGCATGAAGGAAGAAGAAAACGACTGGGAATGTACACTTTCAGATTCAGGGATTTACATATTTGAATATTTTTTGGGTGATGTGTTTTTTATCACCTTCTGTGTTTAACTTGTTTAGCTCATGGTGTATTTGGATTTGCGGGTCTCATAAGTTCAACTATTTGGTTCCCCAAAAACATATTATTATCTATGAATATCATGTTGGAAAACTTCCTTTTAGCTCATTCTAAAATGACAAGCTACAAGTAGTGAGATTTGCTATATGACGTCAATAAACAATTTTTTTTTAAAAAAGCTACATTTTTCATATCGGTTCTTAGAAAACGGATATGGAAAATACTTTTCACATCGGTTCCCTTAAAAACCCGATGTCAAAAATACGTTTATACTTGATAAAAAAATTGACTTTCTATAACGGATCTACGGGTAACCGATATGAAAACCATTTTTCACATCGGTTCTGCGGCTGATGTTAAAAGTCCCTATTTTCTATATCTCCTTTTTCTGCATCGGTTCAGGAACCGATATGAAATGTCATTTTTAACCGATATGAAATGCCTTTTTTCCACTAGTGTTATGTTAATTGTGATTAAAAAGACAAATGTTATTGTAATCTTTTTAAACTCATATAAACCATTATAATTTTTAAATATATTTATTCAACTAATTAATTTTTTGGCAATTTTAAAATTAATAATAATATAATTGCATTGCAAAAAAAATATAAAATAAAATAATCTATTGAGATTTATCACAATAGATAGACGTTTTTAACAATTCAACGGGGGAAATAAAAAAAAACTTCATCTAATGAATTTAAAATCAATAACAATTAATATAGTGTAACATCCCTTAATTAGCTAATTTAATTTATTTAAATTAGCAAAGAGGTTAAGGTGAATTATTAGCTAAATGAAATATTTAGCACAAGAGGTTATCATGAAATGATTAGTTGGCAAACATTGCTAAATTATGTGAGGTTGAATTAAATAAAAGATTGTACTCATGCATAATTAAAATATTATGTTAAGTTGAAAAGAATTGGGCTAAGTTCATTAGATTAGGCCATATCATAGTATAGGAAGTAGTCAAGTTGCTGAAGGGTACAATAGTCCTTATACATGATTAAATGAGGGACATTATTGTCAATTCCTAGTGAGTGGGTCATGTAACAGCCCAAAAATATTAGGTTGTTTATTTAATTGGTTAAATGAGGTTTAGGTGGTAGAAATCAATTAATAAAATAGGAGTTGAGAGTTAGAAATGACAATAACAATAATGGGTGGTTTAAATTAGTAGAATTATAATGGTGGAGGGGTTTTATTTAATTAAGTTATTTAAGGCTTACAATATTTATTTTAGTTAATTAATTAACTTAGAACTTTATTTTATTTAGGAGGTGTTGGAATGAATTTGGGAGGTGCAACTATAAGCCCATGACCCATAAGTGGTCATGTGCTTCGAATATGGCCAAGGATTGTTAAGTGAAAGGGTCCATGACCCATTAGCTAGGTGTGTCTCGAAGTTAGGGGTTTAAGGGGTTGTAGGGTTTTAGTTTCAATGGGTATTTCAAAAGCCAAAAGAAAAGAAAAGAAAATAGAGGAGTGAGTAGAGAGGAGGCTGAACCGTGAGCTTGGAGAGGAGGAAAAGGAAGAGGAGAAATCGTGAAGCTTAAACCTAGGAAGAAGGAGGAAGAAGCTCACGCATTGCTCAAGGAAAGAAAGAGAGAAGGAAGACTTGTGGGTGTTTGTTGGTGACTCTTGGAGGGTGCTAGGTTTCTTCATCTTCATAAGGTAAGGGGGGATTCTCTAGCCTAATGGGTTTATGTATGATGGGGTTTATGAGGGATAAACACTAGGTTGTCATGAGCATGTTTGTCTTAGTGTGAACTACATGAATTAGAGCCTATAATGCCTTGTCTTGAAATTTATGCAAACCATGATGATGGCATTCTGAAATTCGTGTTATATATGTGCATATGTGATAATTAAAATGTTGATTTCATGTTGATAGCCATTGGTGTTGAAAATGTGTTGATTTGTGATGGAATAGTCATGTTTTAGTGTATGCATGCAAGGTGTTTGATGAATTGTGTGTGAGAATTATTTTTGGTGAAAAACATGATGGTCAGTCTTATATTGATAAATTAAGGATGGAGATTTAATTTGGGAATTTTTGGTGGTGAGGAACTCGAATTTGGCTGGCTCTTTAGGCTCCTAGGGAGTTTTGGTGTTGCTGGAAATTCTGTCTAAGTCTGTGTCTAGCTCCTGGGAGCCAGGCGCCCACGTGCTGTGTCTGTGTTGCCTGTGTCTGGTTCTGTGTCCAGACACTGGGCGCCGGGTTCCCTTGTCTGCGCCACTGTGTTGCAGAATTGCGTTGCTCGTGTCTAGGCACCATAGGAGCCGAGGGTCCCGGAGATTGGATGCTCGGTTTGCTTTCAAATTTGGTATGGGAGTTCCTGGGCACAAAAAGAGTCAGTTTCAGGTGTTGGGTCAAAATTTGGCCGTGTTCCTTGTGCCATGGGCGCCAAGGGCGCCAACTTTTTAAGAGTGGTTTTGCAATTCTGGGCTTTTGGTTATCATATATATGTTAAATGGCTCGTACAAAATGAATTTTTTGGTCAGAAACCTTGTGGTTCAGTTTGGCTCCTATGGGTGTCTAAGTGTGTCTCAGTTTCTGTCTCAGTTTCTGTCTAAGTGCTGGGAGCCAGGCGCCTATGTTATGTGCCAAATTTTCAGGATGTTGCCTAAATTGTCCCAAATTTATTTTGACATAACTTTTGACTCGGGTGTCCGTTTTGGACGGTTCAAAGTGCATTTTGAAGCTTATTCAGGTGCCCACCTGGATATTCTATTTTCTGGGCAGAACAAACCATTTTTCAGACATTGGTCTCAGGTGTTGTGTAAGGTGTCCGTTAGGTGTTTTCGGTGCCTCAAAATAGTTTAGAAAAGTAATAATTCTGAAAGTTGTCATTTCTTTGGCGTGATTATTGGTTGTTGCTAGTTTGGCACCTCAAGTGACTGTCCCGGTGATAGTGTTGTCGTTGGGAATTCGTTTTGGTGCCTCGGTGTCATTTAAGGTGGTTGTTTTTGGTGTCGTTAAAGGTGGTTGTCATCGGTGTCATTAAAGGTGGTGATTTTGGTGTCGTTAAAGGAGGTTGTACTCTAGATTTAAAGGAGGTTGTATTTAAATATTTAAGGAGGTTGAGGCTTCGGTTTAGAGCAATAGGAGGTTGTGCTTGTAAGATGGTCATTAATGTTAAAGGATGTGGATATGATTGTTATAGGTGGTTGCTGCTGGTTGCGTTTGATGCATTAGCATGGTGTTGTATACACTTCATTTACATGATTGTTTTAAGGAGGTTGGGGCTTCGGCCCATGTTTAAGGAGGTTGGGGCTTCGACCCATGTTTAAAAGAGGTTGTATTGGTACCACATGCATTATGCCCACTGTTGGGGCTGCATCCATGCATTGCATAACATGTGTGATGATCTCGGCGACTGTGCCTTGGTGATGTTGTGATGATGAAATAACTTTTCTACCCTTGATGTTGGAATCGACTGTTTTGCCCTTGACGTGTGTTTGGTGTGGTAGACTTAGGTGTTATGTTCTATTGTATTCCTTATCATGTATTCCTATTATGTGTGAGATATCTCACCCCCTTTCTGTGGTATGTTTAAAAAAAAAAGGCGCCTTTTTTTGTAACAGCCCAGGTGCAAGGTTCGATTCCCACGGAAGGCAAAAAAAGGCGCCTTTTTTTTAAACATACCACAGAAAGGGGGTGAGATATCTCACACATAATAGGAATACATGATAAGGAATACAATAGAACATAACACCTAAGTCTACCACACCAAACACACGTCAAGGGCAAAACAGTCGATTCCAACATCAAGGGTAGAACAGTTATTTCATCATCACAACATCACCAAGGCACAGTCGCCGAGATCATCACACATGTTATGCAATGCATGGATGCAGCCCCAACAGTGGGCATAATGCATGTGGTACCAATACAACCTCCTTTAAACATGGGTCGAAGCCCCAACCTCCTTAAACATGGGCCGAAGCCCCAACCTCCTTAAAACAATCATGTAAATGAAGTGTATACAACACCATGCTAATGCATCAAACGCAACCAGCAGCAACCACCTATAACAATCATATCCACATCCTTTAACATTAATGACCATCTTACAAGCACAACCTCCTATTGCTCTAAACCGAAGCCTCAACCTCCTTAAATATTTAAATACAACCTCCTTTAAATCTAGAGTACAACCTCCTTTAACGACACCAAAATCACCACCTTTAATGACACCGAGGACAACCACCTTTAACGACACCAAAAACAACCACCTTAAATGACACCGAGGCACCAAAACGGATTCCCAACGACAACACTATCACCGGGACAGTCACTTGAGGTGCCCAACTAGCAACAACCAATAATCACGCCAAAGAAATGACAACTTTCAGAATTATTACTTTTCTAAACTATTTTGAGGCACCGAAAACACCTAACGGACACCTTACACAATGTAACACCCCCTTCTAAGTTAACTATTATTTAATATATAGATCAGAGTTTTTCGAAAAGAATATAATCATTGAAGAAGGTGTCACATTTTCAACGCTTATAAAAATCTTCTAATTATAATCAATGACGTGAAGTCCACAATCAACAGCATGATATATAGCACAAATAGTTTGGGGACGGGCCCACAACACCTGTTTTAGTTTACAACACATAAATAAAATAGCCTCAACACAGCGGAATGGTATCAATGCATCAACATAACAATCCAATACATCAAAACGACAATAATAATACTACTACGCCCTCCCCCTGGTGCTACATATCAGAGCTGACACACTACTAGAAAAGAGGCATAAGGATGCCCTCACTCTCGATTACCTGCAAGTTGCCGACATAAGAAGCAACAAAGGCAGTAGGGTGAGTCTCTTTACACAAATAATAATAATTAAGAAAAGCGTTATAATAAGGAAGGCAGCAAGCAACACTAATTCATAACAATTCACCACATTATCAACAACAATCATCATATTCATAATTCATCCATAAACCCATCAAATGCTTGACTAATGCATGTAATGCAACATGCATGTGAATCCATCATCACCGCTATTAGCCTGGAGGGCACTCACCGCTTTGGCCGAAGCCACCGCACCGCTTTGGCCGAAGCCGACGCACCGCTTTATGCAACATGAGTCATGCGACACTATGACTATGCACCACAACACCACACATAATCCATAATAATTATTAAACTCACCGCTTTGCATTTCTCAACTTAATATAATCAACATAAAGGTCTTAAGGTTATCGCACCGCTTTGGACCAGAGTCCCTCACCGCTTTCACATCTCTAATTAATTACAACTCCGTACACACCGCTTTATATCCTTAGGCTAGTAATCTAACCTTTTTTTTTTTCAATTACACTTCCACAATTACACACACCACAACTTCAACACTCTAACAACAATTTTATTTAACAATTCAACTAGCTCATCAAAACCATCTAACAGTAGCCTTTATTTAACATTCAACTAACTTAATTCATCAACTACTTAATTCATCAAAATAATCAAATCAGTAGCAATTATTTAACAATTCCCTTGAACAACAATTTACTAGAACCACAAAACAGGGACAATTCGAATAGAACCATAATTCAACAATAACCATTATTTAACAATTTCAAATAACTGATTTCATCAACAACATACTAGTATATTATTCAACAATCATGCCCATCTTACTAAACAACCAAACAGTGACAATCATTCTCAATTTCTAACCAAACCCTTTCCTTAACATATATACTAACACCATTCAACAATTATTCCCATTTCACAATCCAACTAACAGTAACAATTATTCTCAATTCCTAACTAAACTATTTCATCAACCTATAACATTCAACAATTTAATCCCTACAACCTAACCCACACATAAATCGCCTATCTTAATCCTTATTATAGGTATAAAGTAGAGCCCCCTAACCTTGTGATTGAAGAACTCAGCCACTCTCAAGCCACAAAAACGAAAAAGGCAGCAGCTCCTTTCCTCTCCTCTTACGCGAACCGTGGGCTTCCATCAGCCATGGGGAAAACAACACAACAATGGAAGAAAATAAGGGATTGAAACTTCTACTTGAAAGAGGAAGAAAAATGGAAGAGAAAGGATCAAAGAAAACTTACCTAAGCCAAGATGAAGACAATTTCTTCTTCTCCTCTCTGCTGGAAGGTCGCGCGCCCTACCCCCCTCTCACTCTCTCAGTTTCGCTGGTTTTCTTTCTTTCTTGATGGAATGACAAATAACTTTAGGTTTTTGGGATAATTGGAATGGGCTTGGATTCAAATTGGATTTGGGCCCATTTTTATACCACCTTTTTTAACTCATCTCACTCCCTGAAATAAAACAATTCTAATCTAATTATTCCACTTAAATAATTTTGTAATCCCTCAAATAACTTAATTAATTAATTTAATTAAATTATTTTAGGGCGTTACACACAACACCTGAGACCAATGTCTGAAAAATGGTTTGTTCTGCCCAGAAAATAGAATATCCAGGTGGGCACCTGAATAAGCTTCAAAATGCACTTTGAACCGTCCAAAACGGACACCCGAGTCAAAAGTTATGTCAAAATAAATTTGGGAGAATTTAGGCAACATCCTGAAAATTTGGCACATAACATAGGCGCCTGGCTCCCAGCACTTAGACAGAAACTGAGACAGAAACTGAGACACACTTAGACACCCATAGGGGCCTAGGAGCCAAACTGAACCACAAGGTTTCTGACCAAAAAATTCATTTTGTACGAGCCATTTAACATATATATGATAACCAAAAGCCCCGAATTGCAAAACCACTCTTAAAAAGTTGGCGCCCTTGGCGCCCATGGCACAAGGAACACGGCCAAATTTTGACCCAACACCTGAAACTGACTCTTTTTGTGCCCAGGAACTCCCATACCAAATTTGAAAGCAAACCGAGCATCCAATCTCCGGGACCCTCGGCTCCTATGGTGCCTAGACACGAGCAACGCAATTCTGCAACACAGTGGCGCAGACAAGGGAACCCGGCGCCCAGTGTCTAGACACAGAACCAGACACAGGCAACACAGACACAGCACATGGGCGCCTGGCTCCCAGGAGCTAGACACAGACTTAGACAGAATTTCCAGCAACACCAAAACTCCCTAGGAGCCTAAAGAGCCAACCAAATTCGAGTTCCTCACCACCAAAAATTCCCAAATTAAATCTCCATCCTTAATTTATCAATATAAGACTGACCATCATGTTTTTCACCAAAAATAATTCTCACACACAATTCATCAAACACCTTGCATGCATACACTAAAACATGACTATTCCATCACAAATCAACACATTTTCAACACCAATGGCTATCAACATGAAATCAACATTTTAATTATCACATATGCACATATATAACACGAATTTCAGAATGCCATCATCATGGTTTGCATAAATTTCAAGACAAGGCATTATAGGCTCTAATTCATGTAGTTCACACTAAGACAAACATGCTCATGACAACCTAGTGTTTATCCCTCATAAACCCCATCATACATAAACCCATTAGGCTAGAGAATCCCCCCTTACCTTATGAAGATGAAGAAACCTAGCACCCTCCAAGAGTCACCAACAAACACCCACAAGTCTTCCTTCTCTCTTTCTTTCCTTGAGCAATGCGTGAGCTTCTTCCTCCTTCTTCCTAGGTTTGAGCTTCACGATTTCTCCTCTTCCTTTTCCTCCTCTCCAAGCTCACGGTTCAGCCTCCTCTCTACTCACTCCTCTATTTTCTTTTCTTTTCTTTTGGCTTTTGAAATACCCATTGAAACTAAAACCCTACAACCCCTTAAACCCCTAACTTCGAGACACACCTAGCTAATGGGTCATGGACCCTTTCACTTAACAATCCTTGGCCATATTCGAAGCACATGACCACTTATGGGTCATGGGCTTATAGTTGCACCTCCCAAATTCATTCCAACACCTCCTAAATAAAATAAAGTTCTAAGTTAATTAATTAACTAAAATAAATATTGTAAGCCTTAAATAACTTAATTAAATAAAACCCCTCAACCATTATAATTCTACTAATTAAAACCACCCATTATTGTTATTGTCATTTCTAACTCTCAACTCCTATTTTATTAATTGATTTCTACCACCTAAACCTCATTTAACCAATTAAATAAACAACCTAATATTTTTGGGCTGTTACAACTCTCCCCCACTTGAATAAATTTCGTCCTCGAAATTTTTACTTACTAAAGTTGGCACTCTCCCACTAACCAACCGCATACAAGTTCACACAACAAGAAGCTATAACAACACCACAACAAGGACATAGAGTCTACACACATGGCACAACGAACATACAATACCAAAATAGAATCAAAGTCAAGTTTGTTGACGTTCATCGCAACCCGAAATAAAAGAGTTTAAAAACCTCATAGAGTTAGTGATGTAGACTCAACTACCAATACAGTTCAGCAAGGAAATAATCCAAAAACAATAGTCTAACAAAAACAACTCAAAACAAACAAAGATCTCTCTCCGATAAGCCCATCATCCCCCCGGTAGATTCCTCGCCCACCAACGCAAACACCTTGCCGTCAACCTTCTCCTGTGTGTTTAACTTGCACTTATGCCTCAGGTGCAAGGTTCGATTCCCACGGAAGGCAAAAATTCTACAAGAGGGGTAGAGAAGACCGTGAGGTAATAGTGCCGGGGTGGCCAATGCGTTGGACCTGGGCTGTTACAGGTCAACTGGTCACCCAAGACCCAGCCAACCACCCACACACACCCCAAACACTCCCTCATTTTGAACTGAAACCAGAAAATTGAGAGTAGGAGAGTTGAGAGATCTGTATAGAGTACAAATTGTTATTAGAAATCTGTATAGAGCACAAATCTTAACTAAAATATAATTACAATGTTTACTCTATTTACAACGGGTTCCACAAAAGCTTCATACACACACACACACACATATATATATATATATATATATATATATATATATATATATATATAATATAGATATAGATATAGACAGGTATAAATATAAAGATTGATTATATTTTTTTTTTATATTTTTTATATTGTATTATACTTAATAATATTTTTAGTATGTATTTTCTATTACTATATCTCCATAAGAAAATATCATCTTCATATAAATATAAAAATAGTTAATTTATATTCCACTAAGAGAGTCATTAATAAGTTAGTGGTAATTAATTTCTTTCAATTAAAGTCTTCTTTATGTCTAAATTATAAACAAATATTTTAATAGGTAAAATTTATGAGAAAAATTGTGGAGCTTCCTTTGGGGTTTCCTTTATATATATATATATATATATATATATATATATATATATATATATATATATATATATATATATTTGGAAGCCAAGTCATTATTTTTTTTATTTTTCATTGTTCCCCATTATTATTTTTCTTCTCCATCACCACCATCTTCAAAGAACCTCCAACCAAGCCCCCGATGCAAATAACCAGCAACCATAGCACTCCAAGCAACGGCGCCCGAACCAAAATGACTATTTACTCGATAATACTAAGATGGACACCTTGAGCTGCTAAATAGAAAACAAAAGGAGGAGCCATATTTGTTTTTTTTTCTAATAAAAAAAAAAGAAAAAAACGTTCTGAGAGGTGAGCGGTGCATGGACATGGTTGGCGTTTTTGTAATTAACCTAAAAATGGGAGGGTATCTACATTAGTGACAAGGCACGAGTATTGGCGTCTCGAACACCACAAAGACAAAAGCAACGCAACAGCTTCTTCTTAAAACGGCAACCTCCATTCGACGTTCTTCTTTGCTGCGAATTTTGGCCAAAGGCCAAGCCAGCCACCACCTTCATCATATCATGTAAATGTAAACATTATACAAACAAAACGTAACAAACTAACCTTTTCGTTCATTCTTCCTTCACCTTCTCTCCCCAAATAGCAAATATATATATGGAATCACAACGCTATGTATTATTATTCAACAAATTCATTGAATAAATCAATACGACGTCGTCGTACACAATAGATAGCATTTTATTGGATCGCTGAGTGTGAAACGATGAACTCGCCGTCATCGTCATCGTCGTCGTTGGTGACGGGAGACGCGAACAAGATATCTTCGCAAAGATCGTCGATTGTGGACTCCATTCGGGGATGCGGAATCTCAGGTGCGCGTATTGATAAGGAGGACCTAAAACGGAATTTGACAATGCCGCAGTACCTCCGGTTTGCGATGCGCGATGCAATTCGGTTACAGGATCCTACCGTTGGCGAGAGCCACTTCGTTCGTGGCAGCGACGACGATGAGAATGTCGGTGCGCCATTGTCGCCGATGGTTGTTTTCATCAATCCCCGTAGTGGCGGTCGTCACGGCCCTGAACTCAAGGAAAGGCTCCAGGATCTCATGAGTGAGGAGCAGGTCATTCGTTCATTTCTCTTCTTTCTCTTAAGTTTGAATTAATTATATTGCATGTTTGTTTTTGTTGTTTTTGAGAAATGCTTGTTTGTTGTTTTTCACTGAAGCTTGTTTATTGTCTCTCTGTAAACAAACGCCACACACACAATCACCCAGTTACAAATGTGGGGACAACTTGGTTATTGTTTTATTTATGAAAATATCTCTTGCATAATATTATGATTAAGTTATTAAGTTCTTTTAATTATTTGTACTTTACTTTGCTCCCTTTTACTGGTTAAAGTGAATTCGAAAAAGTTGAAAAATTTATTTTCACCATTTTGAAAAAGTTTTTCTCATTATGAGAAGGGTTGTTTTTTCACTGTTGTGGGAAGCTTTGGCTAGGGTTTTACATGAATGTAGATCAACATGGAGGGGTTTCGCTGATCAATAGGAAAGAAGAAGGTATTGTATTCCACACTAAGAATTATAAGGCTTCCTACATCGACCTTCAACTATGTTTGGTGGAGCACTTTCGTAGTGGATAAAGAGGGTAGAGGGGCATTGTGGCATTAATTAGGAACAAAAGTCCCCGAGTTTCTCGATCACAAGTTATGCATCAAATTATATAGGTGTGGTGTTGATGAAAACAGAGGAAGATGGCATCTTATAGGTTTCTAGAGATATTCTGAGAGAACTAGATGAAAGGAGTCTTAGAGCCTACAGAGAAACATTATTGTGATGTCTACCCTCCCTTGAATCTTTGGTGAATTTAATGATCTTTCAACATACGATAAGTTTGGGTGTGTGGAGTATCTGATTTGGCTCATTAGCAAATTTAGGGATATAGTGTGTGCCTCAAGTCTCATTGACATCAACCTGGAGGGGTACCCCATTACTGTGCTAGAAGTAAGGGCACCGAGAGTGCTGTAGAAGAAACATTGGACCAAGCCATGGCTACAACTGACTGGCTTTATCTCTGCCCTCATGTTATGCTTTTGAATAGGATGGCTCCTATTTCTGATCACATCCCATTCTTCTTAGTAGAGAGATTAACAAATGTAGTTGTCCTATAAAGCCTTCAAATTTGTGAATGCATAGCTTCGAGCCTTAGATCTAGAGGAGGTGGTCTGAGAAAATTGGCTGAAGTAATGCCCTAATGACTTAGTGGGAAAGTTGAGCAGTGTTATGAGGAAGCTGAAGTCCAAATTCAGGGATGATATTGGGAGTTGCAAGAAGCAAATGGGGTATGTGAGAGGGTTGCGGAATGAGAGAGATATTGAAAAATTGGCTGACGAGTGTACTCTTCAAGAGGAGCGTTTCTGGAGGTAGTGGACTAAAGCTCATTGGTTGCGTGATGCAGATTAACACAATATTTTTCCATTATAAGATTTCATATAGGAAACGAGTTACTAAGATGAAGAGCCTTAAGGTACGAGATGATATGGTAACCGAGAAATAAGAATACTATATATCTCAAAATTACTTTTAGAATCTTTTCCAATAAAAGTAAGGGGTGTAACAATCGGTTTTTGGAGGCTGCCAGTCAGTGGATCAAAAGCCAAAACAATGGTAGATTGTTGGCCCAGTTCTCCATTCAAGAACTAAGGAGGCATTGTTCAACATGCATCATAAGAAATCAATAGGCACAGTCGTCTAGATTCCCTCATCCTAGCTTTCTTTAGGAAATTCTGAGAGTGTGGAAATGAGAAGTTCGCGGCTTGTAAGCACTTGGTTGAGAAAGGATCCCGATTGGTTATCAATGAAACTAATATATCTTTGATTTCAAACTGTGAGAACTCGAGCATGATGTCTGATTAGGGATCTATATCATTATGCAACGATCGCAAAAATCTATTATCAAATTTTCTGGCTAATAAACTGAAAGCAGTCCTCCCCAAGTGTATAGGTAAGACTCACTTTCGAGAACAAACGACTATCGAGGACAAACTTTCCATTAGGGAGTCCCTAGATGCTCAAGGCATAAGTCTAATTATCATGGAGAAACATTTGAAATTCGCAGGTTGCATGATCAATAATGAAGTTTGGATACATCTCATTACAAAATTGAGGGACAATGGAAGACACTTTGGAATATGACGATTCCCCCTTGTGTGGAGAATTTTTTCTAATTTTTTCTAATTTTTTCCAAAGGTGTTCAATGTTTAGTTGGTTGTGTTTTGTGTGATACATGGCTAGAGAGATGTTGACATTCTCTAATCACATGTCCAAAGACCAGAATTTGATGGAAAAAAGGCATGGTTATGGAGCCTTGGTGCAAGTTACGTAGAGCATTAGAGACTTGCTCTCACTATGACTCATACCCTTGATGATTCTAGGAAAACGGTTTGTGTTGTGATTCTTTGGAATCTTTGGAGAAGGAACTAGAAGTTATGGGAAAACTTGGATGAAATGCCCTCTCAGGAGGTCTCTTGAGCCAAAATACTACTGGAGGAGTCAGCTAAAGCCAACCAGCACAAGCAACATGAGGAAGGACACCAACTGAGTGCATCTCAGGTGTGCTTCAGCGAGCCATCACGCAGTTTCTTGAAATGTAATACTGATGCGAGCTACTCCAAAAGGCCCAACCAAGTAGGCATAGGTCTTTGTATCAGGGGCGTACACATGTAATTTGTGAAGGGTAAGACTCTTTGGTTTCCTATGAAGCTTCAAGTGCACGAGGGGTGGGTGGGTGGGGGACTCTTGTCTTGTTACATGCTTGGGCTTCTGTTAGACCCCTGCAGGTCTATACCAGAAGAAAGAAACATTAAATCTGCCCTGTTTGCTATTATGTTGTCTGTTTTCTGTTTTATCTGTTTTATCTGCTTGCTGTCCTGTTTTCTGTTATATTAGAAATAGCTGTCAGTTAGTTATCCTTGTAGATAGAATTAGTTAGTTAGTTATCCTATCCTATGCTCTATTCCTCTATTATATAAAGAGGGATCATGACAAGGGATTGTTAGCGAATTTTCATTTGTGCATTAGTATCTTGGATAGATTCCAAGTAGGCGCATAGATTGCGTCTGTGTAACTCTTTGATATTTTGCCAAGTGGCCAATAAAATAACCCTAGGTAATCCAGAGAGTGATTACCCTAGGTTCGATAGATCTTGAGGCATATATCAATTGGTCCGACCTGGCACTTGAACCATGACAAGGGCAGATGTGGCTTCACTGGAAAAGAAGATGGAAGAAAGATTTCTTGAGGTTAATCAAGATTTCACCCAGAAACTTGCAACAATGAGAGATGAATTGAACCTCAAGAACGACGCTTTGAACACTAAAATTGATTCTCAGTTCGGTGATGTTATGAAGGTGCTTCAGGCGCTTCAAATGAAGCGAGACACACCGGAAGGAGACAGTTCTGCGCCCAAGAAAGATCAAGATCCCCCCAAGATTGATATCTCAGTGAACAAAAATGACCGCAACGCAGGCAAGAAGCATGATCCAATACAATCTGTCATCGAGATCACTGATGAAACACCACCTGAGATCACTAAGGCGTGGACAAAGAAGGTAGAATTGCCCACAGTTGAAGGAGAAGACCCACTAGGCTGGTTAACACGAGTAGAGAAATTCTTTGAGCTTCAGGGCATCACTGCCGATAAAGGAGACAGTGATGCTGATTTCAATTCCATTTCTCTTTCCCAATTTGCATCCAAAGGATTGGATCAACCAAAAACGATGAAGGTCATTGCTATTATCAACGGCATTGTCATTGTTGTGTTGATAGACAGTGGTGCCACCCACAATTTTATCTCTGCTGAACTTGTAAAACGTCTGGGTCTGCTCATTGATACTGCTGGGGTTTACAGTGTAAGATTGGGGGATGGTAACAAAAAGAGCACTCTAGGAAAGTGTAGAGGAGTGCAACTTGCAATTGGGGATTATCAATTTTCAGTGGATACCTTAGTATTTGACCTGGGTGGTGTGGATTTGGTCCTTGGAGTCTCTTGGCTAGCTACTTTGGGGGAAATACAAGCAAATTGGCAAACTTTAACAATGAAATTCCATACTCAACAAGGTACCGTAGAGGTCAAGGGTGATCCTAGTCTAAGTAAGTCCCTTATTTCTCCTCAACAACTCCTTAAATTGATAGAAATAGAAGCCATGGCTGTAGTATGGAACCATGAGGATAGATATGAACAACCAGAATACCAATTTGCTAGCACCACCAGTGACACTACACAACCCGAGATCACATCCTTATTAGAACAATTTCCTAGAGTCTTTGCTGAACCAACTGACCTACCCCCTAAGAGAGCTATAGATCATAAAATACCAATCAAACAAGGGGAGGGTCCTATTAATGTTCGTCCATATAGATATCCTCATTTACAAAAAGCTGAAATAGAGAAACAAGTGGAGGAGATGTTAAAATCAGGTATTATACGACCTAGTAATAGCCCATATTCAAGTCCAGTTATCCTAGTCAAGAAAAAAGATGGATCATGGCGCTTTTGCGTAGATTACAGAGCCTTGAATAAGGCAACCATCCCTGATAAGTTTCCCATCCCAGTCATTGATGACCTTTTGGATGAACTATAAGGGGCAGCCTATTTCTCTAAGATTGACCTAAGAGCAGGGTATCACCAGATTAGAATGGATGAGCAAGATATACATAAAACTGCCTTTAGAACCCACCAAGGTCACTATGAAACCTTAGTGATGCCCTTTGGCCTCACTAATGCTCCATCCACATTCCAACATGCTATGACTGAGGCACTTAAACCTTTTTTGAGGAAATTTGTCCTAGTCTTCTTTGATGATATTCTTGTGTATAGTAAGACTTGGCTTGAACATCTAGACCACCTACACCAAGTTCTACTAACCCTAGACACTAACTCCTTTCATGCCAACTTCAAAAAATGTGAACTAGGTAAAGAGGAGGTGAGATATCTAGGCCATGTTATTAGCAAACTTGGAGTAGCCATGGATCCTCAAAAGGT
This sequence comes from Astragalus membranaceus, assembly GCA_039519185.1. Classification (NCBI taxonomy): domain Eukaryota; kingdom Viridiplantae; phylum Streptophyta; class Magnoliopsida; order Fabales; family Fabaceae; genus Astragalus; species Astragalus membranaceus. The sequence continues at coordinate 90,694,245 of CM076851.1, forward strand.
TGAGTCTATTACCAATTGGCCCTTACCTAAGACAATTAAGGCTCTTAGAGGTTTTCTAGGCCTCACAGGCTATTATAGGAAATTTGTTCACAACTATGGTAAGATTGCCCGCCCTCTCACTAATCTCCTTAAGAAAGATCAGTTTCACTGGACACCTGACAGTACCTTAGCCTTCCAACAACTGCAGCAGGCTGTCACTACAGCTCCTGTGCTTGCAATGCCTAATTTTGATGCACCTTTTTGCATAGAGTGTGATGCCTCAGGTCTAGGGATAGGTGCTGTCCTGACTCAACACAAAAAGCCCATAGCTTATTTTAGTAAAGCCCTATCAGACAGATCTCTAAACAAATCAACATATGAGAAAGAGTTAATGGCTCTTGTTTTGGCAATCCAACATTGGAGACCATACCTCTTAGGTAGACACTTCACAGTTTATACCGATCACAAGAGCCTAAAGTTCTTACTTGAACAAAGAATCATATCCCAAAATCAGCAAAACTGGATTGCCAAACTCCTAGGATATGACTTTGAGATCATTTACAAGCAAGGGTCCACAAACAAAGTTGCGGATGCTCTTTCAAGACAATTTGAAGACTCTAGCAATCCTGTCACTGCGGAACCCGAGAGCACACCCATTCTGCAGTATAGTGCAGGAATTGAGCTCCAAAGTGTTAGTTTGATTCAATGGAAGGATAGCAACACCATTGATGTTGAGGTAAACCAAGACCCTACACTACAAAAGATTAATTCAGATCTTCTTAGGGACCCTAACTCACACACACACTATACTATCGAGCAAGGTAGGTTACACTATAAAGGTAAGTTAGTTCTATCAGCCAATTCCAAATGGATTCCCACTCTCCTAGAGGAATTTCATGCTACACCCATAGGCGGCCACTCTGGTGTCTATAAGACATATAGGAGAATTGGACAATCTTTGTATTGGATAGGTATGAAACACACAATCACTAACTATGTAGCTGCCTGCCTAGTATGTCAAAAAAGTAAATACCTAGCTACATCACCAGCCGGTCTTTTACAACCCCTTCCTATTCCTAATGCCATCTGGGAAGAGTTGAGTATGGATTTTATTGTTAAACTGCCTAAGGTGAGGAAATATGAAGTTATTATGGTAGTGGTGGATCGCCTAAGCAAGTACAGCCACTTCATACCCCTCAAACATCCTTATACTGCTAAAACAGTAGCTGAGATATTTTTTAAGGAGGTTGTAAAGCTACATGGGGTGCCAATCTCTATAGTAAGTGATAGAGATCCGTTATTTCTAAGTTGCTTCTGGCAGGAATTATTCCAAAGACAAGGTACTAAGCTGAAAATGAGCACGGCTTACCACCCACAAAGTGATGGCCAAACCGAAGTTATAAATAGGGTTTTGGAAACATATTTACGCTGCTTCTGTTGTGAACAACCAAAGGCGTGGCTGGATTTTCTACCATGGGCTGAGTATTGGTATAACACAAGCTTCCATACTTCTACAAAAGCCACCCCATTTGAGATAGTATATGGAAGACCTCCTCCTTCCTTAACCAAGTACATACCAGGTGAAACACGTGTGGAGGCAGTTGCTCAAGACTTGTTTACACGAGATGAACGCCTCTCCCAACTTAAAATGCATCTACAACGAGCACAATCTCAAATGACCAAGTATGCCAATGCTCATAGAAAAGAATCACCAATCAAAGTGGGGGATAGAGTATTTCTAAAAATAAGGCCTCACAAACAGACAGTCAGACATCAATGACAACTAAACTGCACCCTAAGCTTTCAGCTCGATTTTATGGGCCGTTTGAAGTCACCAAACAAATTGGTGCCGTGGCATTTCAACTCAAGTTACCTGAGACAGCAAGAATCCATCCGGTCTTTCATGTCTCACAACTCAAATTAGCCATCGGGAATCATCAAGTGGAACATGAACTGCCAGCAGCGTTACATGACCAAGGGCCTGTTTTCACTCCAGAAAAAGTATTAAAGAGGAGAGTCGTGCATCAACACCAGCAGCCAATCCAACAGTTATTGGTAAAATGGCAGGACTGCGGACGCTACATGGGAGGATATGGATTTGATCACAAAGCAATTCCCCAACTTCAACCTTGAGGACAAGGTTAATTTTGAGGGGGGAGGCATTGTTAGACCCCTGCAGGTCTATACCAGAAGAAAGAAACATTAAATCTGCCCTGTTTGCTATTTTGTTGTCTGTTTTCTGTTTTATCTGTTTTATCTGCTTGCTGTCCTGTTTTCTGTTATATTAGAAATAGCTGTCAGTTAGTTATCCTTGTAGATAGAATTAGTTAGTTAGTTATCCTATCCTATGCTCTATTCCTCTATTATATAAAGAGGGATCATGACAAGGGATTGTTAGCGAATTTTCATTTGTGCATTAGTATCTTGGATAGATTTCAAGTAGGCGCATAGATTGCGTCTGTGTAACTCTTTGATATTTTGCCAAGTGGCCAATAAAATAACCCTAGGTAATCCAGAGAGGGATTACCCTAGGTTCGATAGATCTTGAGGCATCTATCAGCTTCAGAGCTAGACCCAGAAAAGGTTATTTTTGAGATGGACACTAACATGGTATTAGATACTATTCAATGTCCGTGCAAGGATCACTTAGAATGTAAGGAACTTTTTTTGTTCAGTATTCAAAACTGAACTATTGAATTTGTTCGACAACAAGTAGATGTAGTCGCTTATACTTTAGCCAGATTTGCTACTTTAATTGGCTGTTATCATATTTTCCTTTAGATTCTAACACGCATTTAAGAGATTTTTGCAATTGAAATAAAATAGTTTTATTCCCATAAAAAATGAGTGTGTGATAGGGACTTGGGTATTATTGACTGCTCAAGTCCCTCGATGAGGATTTAAATGGTTTGGTTCTTCCCCTTTAAAGCTAGTTTTTAAGAGAGGATTTCCCGAGTTCTTAGATACTCATCAGCTGGTGTTATAGTTGATTGGCGGTCCCTCGGAAAGGGCTACCTAAAGAGAGGCTGACTTGACTGACTGGAAAGGCCGAGTAACTGCAGGCTGTGATATATGAGAGGGAGGGTTCTCCAAATACTTAGATACCTATCAAAGGGGGTATTATATATCTAAGTATGTCAACTTCATAATTGCTGGCTGCGATCTATGAGGGGGAGTAAAATATGAGGGGAATAATGTATATCTTATTCAATTGCATGATTTCTGGCCTTGATTGTTGCTTTTTTGTTATTGTTGTTGAGGTTTCCTTTTTTTTTATGGCTTTTACAAATTCATGTTGTGATTGATCTGAAGTTGTACTGCAGGTTTTTGATCTATTAGATGTGAAGCCTCATGAATTTCTCCAATATGGGTTAGGTTGCCTGGAGATGTTGGCTGGTCTTGGTGATTCTTGTGCCAAAGAAACACGTGAAAGAATAAGGATTATGGTATGTTCAACATTTTGATCATGGGGGCATTGGAACAAGCATTTTACTTCACATGACAAATTACATGATATAAATGCACGAATGCTAGGATTCCTGGTCCTCATATTATTTATATTATAATACCAAAACTCAGTGTTTGGTCTTTCCTAAATATGCATACCTTACTGAGTAAAACACATAGGAAGTTGTAATTCAAAGGATTCTGTATTTTATTATTTTTTTTCTTCATGAGCCAGCCCAATTTCATTCCTAAAAAATTTAGGGACATATACATTAGTCTCAGTTAATGCAATCACAAGTCACCGAGAACAATGAATGTTGGCCATAATATGTTGTCTCTTTCAGGAAATAACAAGTCTAGTGTCTAGACTAACATAATTGATATTTTTGATTATTAGTATAGGAAGGTTTTTTTCTTTCTTCTTCTAAGATAAATTACAAAAAATGTTGGTTGCAAGTTGAGTATGTAAGCAATTATTTATTTAATTTTCAAATAAAAAATAATATAAATTGAGCTTGGCAAGATGCTAGATTGTGATTATGCAGATAATGCTGTTCTATGTGAATGATGGTTTCCTTTAATAGGTTGCTGGAGGTGATGGTTCAGTTGGCTGGGTATTAGGATGTCTCACAGAACTTCATTCAAGTGGCCGGGAACCAGTTCCTCCCGTAGGAATCATACCACTAGGTACAGGCAATGACCTGTCTAGAAGTTTTGGTTGGGTAAGACTTCTCATGCCTGGAAACTATGCTAAATGAGTGTTGTCTACTATGCTAATATTTCTTTTTGATATTTTATCACAAGGGTGGTTCATTTCCATTTTCATGGAAAGCAGCTATTAAGAGAACTCTTCACAAGGCTAGTATTGCTCCAATTTGTCGTTTGGATAGGTATATAATTATATTATAATTTTACATATAGAAGTATGATAGACTTCATATTAAAATGCTTAGCTAACTTCAATGTTATATTTGTGTAAAGAAGATTATTAATGTATCTCAGATGTATTTCCTACTTAGTTTAATATGGTAGTATTTATGGATGATACAAGATATACCTGAACGGTAATTTGGCTCGGGATAAGGTGGCTCACAGCTTGTATTATGAATGTCTAGAAGGCAACTACACTTCACAGCAATTGTTTTAGTTTTTGCAGCAATTAGGTATAACATTTCTGTTGTAATTTTTTTATGCAGTTGGCGACTTTCACTTTCAATGCCAGAAGGCACAACGGTGGAACCACCACATTCTCTGAAGCAGACAGAAGATTATAATCTTGACGAGGTTAAAATCTAATTTCTTACATTATGTAGTAATGATTTCAGCCAACAATACTATTAATTAGATAGCGTTCTGTACTTACAGAAGAGTTTAATCTTTGGTACCTTTGCCATAAGCATGAGTTCACAATGCACACCTAGATATTGAATGATAAATCCATCATCTTTAAAGTAAATAAGGAGAAAGGTAGAGAAAAAAAAAGAACACTTAAAAACTTCAATGAAATTTATTGTTTAATTTTATTGACTTCTTAACGTGTTTTTGTAAATGCACTAATCTTCTCTTCATTCATGCCGCAATATCATATTATTTAACTTCTTCAACTTATAACTCCTAAACGTTATAGAGTAATTTTTTAGATCAGTAGGAATATAACTCGGTACCTCAGGGTTTACAACATTCACACACCCTGCTTACCAACCACTTGTGCTAGACCCTTGTGGTAGTTAGAAAGTACTTTGAATATGAATAACTGAATAAATCAACTGATAGGATATTAAATAAGTGTAATGAAGGGAGGGAAATTAAATAAATGAGATGTAGGGGATTATGGCTCAGGGAGGGAATTGGTTGTAACCAACTTGCTTATGTGGCAAAGTGAAGGGAAAGTGAGTGAGTTAGTGGAGGTTATAAATAGGAGTTGAGGGGGATTAGAATCATTAAGCAAGAATTTGGGAAGTTATTCCTTTGGGAGAGATTAGGCCTCTATAGTGCCTTTTGGGAGACCCTAGACTTCTCGAAGTGCCTAGTTTATCATTTACGTTGTAATTTCCGTTTATCACCATTAATATACAGTTTTCATTGTTCTATTGAGTGATGAAGAGTTCCATTAATTCTGGTACCTATCAATTGGTATCAAAGCATTCGATTCCGGATGATCAAAGGGATCCAACGCAGAAGAAAACAGAGGCTAGAGTAGAAGGTCTAGAGCATCGTATGGATGGAATAGAGCATCGTATGGATAGTTTAGAGCATCGTGTGGAGGGTGTGGAAGCCAAGCTTGAAGAAATCAAGCGACGCCTCAGAATGCTGGATCCAGAACCTGCGAGACATCGAGCTCACCGAAATCACGCTCCAAGTCACAGAAGTGGGAGCAGAATTGAATCAAACACGATGAGTAGAAAACAAAAGCGAGTCGTGAAGGAAGATCGTGATGAAGTAGAGGAGAAAATTGAAAAGACCTCATATTTGAGATCAAGGAAACCAGAAGGAAGAAGAGTGAGAGACGAATCTGAGGAGAGAATCGAAGGTTCCAGAGGCGTACCTTGGGATGTTGATACGAAACCAGAGGGATCGAAGGGGAACTGTGATGATCAGGAACCACCATCGGTGACTCCGGACGTTGAAGCAACGACGACACAGGTGCGACCAGAAGATATGTCGCCGGGGGATTCGCCGGAAGAAACGATGCGGGAGGATTTGCCGCTGGAAGCGTCATGCGATGGCGAAACAATGACATATGCGTGGCCAACGAACAATGTGGTGGCGTCGTTTCCCTCTCTTGCAACAGAGGTTTGCGAGAGGGAAGAGTGGAAGAAGAAAGTTGGGCCAGAAGGAACGCACGAGGAATAGGAGCGATGTTATACTGACGGCGACGCGGCGGCGACGTCGCTGGAGGAGGAAAACGTCGCCGCGACTGTGGACGATGGATGGATGGCTCACGATTTGCGATCGTCGCTTCTCTCTCTTGAGGCGGACACAGGCGACAAAGAGTGGGAAGAGAGGAGAATGAAGGTAAGAGCTGATCCAGTGGTTATCGCATTGGGCTAGGCCCAATTCCTGGTTAGTGACTCTGACCCATGTTATATAGAAAGGGGGGTATTAAAAGAAAAAAGGGACCTCGATAAAGAAAGTGTGGTTGGGTCTAATTGGACTCTAAAGAAAGTGGACCTCACTTTTAATCCAATGGGTCTGGCCCACAATTTTATTATTACACCTACCACATTTACTAATAGTGGGGGGCTGCTACAAGAAGAAAATGAAATACACAGAGGTGAATTTCCCTTTTCACCTAGAGACCCAAACTCTAGTTAGTAAGGCAGCCCATATATATCCAAGTTTAACCATGAATTTTAAAGCTGATGCAAGTGTATTTGGGTTTGTTGGTGCTCCTAAAATTGATGTGGATGTTTCAGCTATTGTTGTCTCATTTAGCAAAAATAGAGAAGCCACAATACTTTATGTTTTGCTCAAAATACAGCTGAATGGAGAGCGTTTGATCCAGGAGGCCGCTTTTCAAGTTCATGCATTACTTGGTCATCATGCTTCGAGTTTTGGGATCCTGGTGGAAGACTCTTAACGAATTGCCTTGGGTATCTTCACCTTGAGGACAAGGTGAATGTTTAGGGGGGAGTATTGATAGGATATTAAATAAATGTAATGAAGGGAGGGAAATTAAATAAATGAGATGTATGGGATTATGGCTTAGGGAGGGAATTGGTTGTAACCAACTTGCTTATGTGGCAAAGTGGAGGTTATAAATAGGAGTTGGGGGGATTAGAATCATTAAGCAAGAATTTGGGAAGTTATTCCTTTGGGAGAGATTAGGCCTCTATAGTGCGCCTTTTGGGAGACCCTAGGTTTCTCGAAGTGCCTAGTTTATCATTTACGTTGTAATTTCCGTTTATCACGATTTTTATACAATTTTCATTGTTCTTGTTGAATTTGTGATTGTCTCTGTGTCTATAATAGAGCACACTCATATCTATTTATAATGAAAATAAGAATCAATTACAATAAAGACTAATTAAACCTAATTGATACTAATTAATACTAATTGATATGGAAAATCATATTTGATATTCTAACACTCCCCCTCAAGCTAAAGCTTACTAAACTTTTAAGCTTGTTACAATAACAAAACATTTTCCCCATAAAACTTGAAACTAAATCTGGCATCGATATTTGTGAGTCATAACCAACATAAGACACCATCGGATTGACCGTCGATGGGAAGAGAAATCATCATTAGCGATTAATTTGTGGGAAAGAGTCACCATCGGAATGACCATCGATGGGAAGAGAAGACACCACATTATAAGTCATTTATGAGAAAGGAAGGCATAACAAACAAAACATGAGCCAGATGAGCAGATCTGATGTTTGAAGAGGAGAGAGAAAATGCATCAACTAAGAAAGAGAAAGTGACTGTTTGAACTGTAACGTAACTGTTCGTGCACCAAAACCAAAAAGTAACCACATATCCAGGACGTGGAGAAGAAGGCGACTCCGATGACAAAAAGAACGGTCGTAACAGTGGACGGACGTGCCGGCACGCACGACTGAAGATGGCGGAGAGTGGAGGATTTCGCCGAAGGTAGATCGGCGTGTACGGGTGCGTGACTCGGGCCGGTGAGGTTGGAACTTGGACCGTTGTGTAGATCGGGAGGAGGCAAACCTGATGGTAGTGGTTTCGTCGGGAACGGTCACCGAAAAATTTTTCGGTGCGGTGGCTGACGGTGGTTCTGGTCGGAAATCACGCTGGAGAAACGAACACGGTGGCAGAAAGCAGAAACCGGAAAACTAAAGAAAAAGGTGATTATAGTAGTGAAAAGGAAATAAATTGAAAACTGAAAAAGGTAGTGCTGCCGGCGGCGGCATGGTGAAGCACAGAGACGGGGTCAGAAGATCAAAACCCGCTTTGATACCATGTTGAATTTGTGATTGTCTGTGTCTATAATAGAGCACACTCATATCTATTTATAATGAAAATAAGAATCAATTACAATAAAGACTAATTAAACCTAATTGATACTAATTAATACTAATTGATATGGAAAATCATATCTGATATTCTAACAGTTCTATTGAGTGATGAAGAGTTCCATTAATTCTGGTACCTATCATCAACTTTATGTAATGGCTTCCCTCGGAACATCTTTCGTTAAACTTGATTTTGTTCGGTGACTCTGATTCACACACACATCTATGCATCTACTCGCATCAAATGTCTTGTACCCTTTGGATGCGTAGAAAGCTCTCACGTATTGCTACTTTTTTGAACAACACTAATCTCTACATCCGTCCATTTCTCTTCTTGTGTTGTAGCTTCAAAGTGTAAGGGCTCAAAGTTACAAAAAACCAATGTTTCAATTTCTTCCATTTCTGTGGATTCAAAAATATCACTTACACTCCTTATTCTTCTAGCTTTCTTACGAGAATTATGTTAAAGGATTTTAGTCTTTTCTAGGATTAGGTGAGTGGGAAAGACCACACATTTTTTCTGGTCCTCATGTTTGGATTCTTAAAGCCTGTGAAATGAAGCACTCTCTTCATTTTGGTCTTGAAGAGACATCCCAATTTTATGATCTTTTTTCCTCAAAACCAACGTCTCTACCACTTCCAATCTTTTCAATGGCAGAAAAAAAATCTTATAGCTCTAAGAATTAGAGCTATAGCCAAAAAAGATATAATTTTTTCCTTTGTCATCTTTGTTCTCATCTCTTTAGGAACATGCACATATGCAATACTCCCAGAGACATTAGGCATTTTACGACTCCAAGCTTCTTGAGGAACATGCACTAGCTATGGCAACAACCCAAAACTTATTTGGCACATTCTCACGCTTGAGCATGTTTTTTGCCCTGTTGAGTATATATTTATTTTTACATTATGTTCTGCAAATCCATTTAGTCGTGGAGATTATGCAGTGTGAAAATCTGCGCTTTATTAGTTTATTTGCTTCGTAAAATAAGAAATATTTGGTAGTTTTGTTACCATATCTCCATATTAATTGTTCTCTGATTTTGATTCCGTTTTATTAGGAATTATAATGTTTCCTTTCTTAGTTCCTACTGTTGAGGATGGTTGAGAGGCCGCTTCCTCTATTTATTCCTTGTAACCCTATTTCCCAAAGTAAGAGATTACACTATCTCTCTATTCTTTGTTATTCTACATCGTATCAGAGCAAGCTGACCCTTCCATCTTTCTACATGACAAAATACAGCCTGGCTGCAGACAAGGAGATTAGCAGGGGCAGAGGGTAATATGCCAATGGAGTCGCAATTGCCACCCCAAAATTTTCAAACTTCATAAACTTGTCTTAGTGATTAGTATTATTCACCAGATTAAAATGTAGATTGGTAGGTTATATAGACCGATAGGCACGTCCCTTACAAAATTCATTGACCAATAATATGTATCCATTGAAAGAGCGCTATTTACCATCCAATGACCATAATTATAAAGCAAGCAAAACTAGTAAATGACTCTTAATCCAATTATGCAATCATAGCACACACAAAACCCACTAGTAGACGACACTTGATACCATCTTGATTTTGTTTTACTAATAAATAATTCTTAAAACTTCATAGGTATGCTTTTAAATGTAACTAAGTTAAGGAAAAGGCTATTTTTAAAAAAATTAAGCTAAAGTCTTATGATAATTAATAAATATAGATTTATCATGACCAAAATGAATTATTACATTCCTAAAAGAATGAATTATTACAACTGCATGTAATTCTGAATTTTGAGTATGTCTCTTTACTATTTTGGCCACCTCATAAACATTTGTCTAGCTTTGCAACTGGAGAGTAGCATGCCTAAACAAACAGAGGATGAGAGTTGATCCTCATCACAAATCAAGACCAACATTCCTAGTGTGACCTTGTAGACCACCACCACTCATCTTCCCAATATAGCACACAAACTGAATGAGAACAACTATCTCCAATGGTCACAGTCAGTCTTCTTGTTTGTCAGTGGCAAAGGGAAAGATGTGTATCTTACTGGTGAAACTCTTGCGCCTACCACCTTCAAACGATGGAAGACGGATAACAACCTGGTCATGTCATGACTAATAAATTCCATAACGAATGGAATAGGTGAAAATTTTCTACTCTACAACATGCCTAATGACATTTGGAATGATGCAAAGGGGTTTTCTTCGAGCAAAAACCTATGACAAGGAGAACTCTCAGTCACGGAATTCTATAACACTCTCACACGTCAATGGAAACAACTAGATGTGTTTGAGAATCATAAGTGGACCTGCCCAACCAATTCAAAGAAGTACAAGGAGATTGTGGAAAAAAAGAATTTTTAAGTTTTTGATGGTACTCAACAAGAACACAGATGAAGTAAAGGAAGAATACTTGGGACTAAGCCTTTACCAAGTGTTAGGGAAGTCTTTTCTGAAGTTCGTAGGGAAGAAAGTAATGCTGGGAGAGTCATCCATCGCTGCCATGGATAATCAATCAGCATTAGCAGCTCGAAGAGACCACAATTCCACCACTTACAATCGTTTGTAGAAGAAAAGGCAATGGTGTGATCATTGCCAAAGAATTGGACATACCCGAGACACATGCTAGAAAATCCATGGCCAGTTAGTTAGAGGGAGATAAAGAGAAAGGGAGAACACACAGTTAGTCCAGCTTTATGGTTACTATCTACTGGTATTTAGGACTTTTTGTTGTTGTTGTTGTTGTTGTTTCCTACCCAAACCTTCCAGGTATATACTATTTCCCAATTGCAGGATTGCTTGTTAGTCAATTTTGTTTTTTTGTGGCAAATGTTAATTGTTAGTTGTTAGAAATGATAGTGAGGAGGATTCGAACCCACAACCTCTTATCTCTCCAAATCCTATCTTTCTACCCTAAACCACCAAACCACCTTATGACTCCCTGTTCATAATTCAATTATGACTGGAGTTGTGTTCTATATTATTACTTACAGGAGAATGTTCTTCAATATTAGTTGATGTAATTGCACCAACTAGACACCATCTTCCTTAACTTTCTATGATGAGTCTTCATGCTATTTGTGTACTGTTGATGTAAATTATTCATTTTTTTTGCATTAATTTTTCTTGACATTCAAACTTCTTTGACCCAATAGATTTGTGTAATTGTTTTAATATAAAGTTTCTTGTGCTTGTAGGGCTTAGAAGTTGAGGGAGAATTGCCTGAGGAAGTTATATGTTACGAAGGCGTATTCTACAATTACTTTAGCATAGGTACTATGAATTTTTACATTGGTAGTGTCATATACTGCAATCTTAATTGTTTATTATGATCAAGTAACATTGTAGTGGCTTGTGTTTGAAGTTAAGAGTAATCACTGTGTTGCATTTCTAGACATGACTGTACTACTATATGCCAATTATGGAGAACATCAATTTATAGTTAAGTTGCTTGTCATTTTTTATTGATGTATCTTGGGGTAATTTAAAAATGAGTTTTTGGACTGATTATGTCTATTGTTCATATTTTAAATCTCCAAAAATTTCATTTCAAACTTATAATTATGGCTTCAACAACTTCAGGATTTTGTGTTCATGTTGTTGTGACTACTTCACTAAAGAAAAACAATAAAAATTTTTTAGATATCTTTACGTGTATGTAAAGAAACTAAAGGTCCATTTAATTTACAAATGAGTAAATACTGGATTGGAAAGTACGGTCCTGGACAGTACTAGACAACTTGTTGTTCTGTACACTGTTTGGCGGACAATAGACAACACAAGCAAAAAGTGTAAAATTAATATAATTATCTTATATATATATTGATTTTATATAACATATATTATAGTATATATATTGATTTTATATAACATATATTATAGTATAATAAAATATTATAAAGAGAGGTGAGAGAGAAGAGAGAGAGAGAGAGAGTGTGTAGAGAGGAGAGAGGGAATATTTATTGAGTAGGAATTAAAAAAGGGTATTCTTGTATTTCAGAGAGCTTGTAACGTGGGCCAAAAAAGCTGTACAGTGGTTTAGTGAGAGACAAGAATTTGTGTTTTTGTCTAGTACCTTGTCCTCTCTTTTGTCTAGTACCATGACCAATTTCCAAATCAAACAAGGTACAACTAGAGTTGTCCTATCCAGTCCCCCGCCCTTTAGCAAATCAAACGCACGCTAAAAATGTTAGTGGAGCTTACTTGGTACAATGTTTAAGAACTTAACATGTATGTGCGATTGTGCGTCTTCATCGTCATTCATGTCGGAGTTGTCCCTCATTTTCTTTTCTTTTCTTTTCCCGTCTTATTATCATTCCTTTACCGTATATAACTTCATCACTTCTAAAACTTAACTATGTTCTTGCCATTAGGTTTCATCACTAAAACTAGAACTTTTTCACCTCAAATTGTATTTTTGTTATCTATTTATGCGTACGTCCTGGTACATATAATAAACTAATTGAAAGAGCTATGGTATACATGAAATTGTGTTCGAAAGCACTTTTTCATCTGTCATTTTTGTCCTTCTTCATCCGTCTACATCTTATAATTGTCTTTCATTTTTATCTTTCTAGTCTGCCTCATTGCCATCAATTTTATGCTTCACATGTTCCTGGATCATCCTTCATTCTATGTATTGCATTTCGTCTTATCCATGTCCTCCCTTGTCATAGGTCATTGGTTGTAGAAATTTGTTCTGCAGCACTTCATAAATTTACTAGAAAAAAAGGAAAGATACAAACACGGGCCATAAACCAAAATCCTTGAAAGAAGGCAACCCTACATTATTCCTAAAGAAATCATCAGAAATAAATCTAGAAATAGTCCGACCAACTATAATTATGTGCAAGAACATCATATGAGGCTAACTTTTCACCACAATGGTTTCCTTCACGAAAACTATGTGAAAAAATAAACTGCATCCTAGAAGTTAAAGCTGAACAATTCACTGCATGAATTTCACAATTGCTTGAAGAAATTGGGGGATGTTTATGGTTCTTAAGAGCAACATTGCATGAACTTCACAATTATTTTGCAAATAACTTAATCCCAAATAAAATTTAATTTTGTTGATATTGAAATAAGCTTTAGTGAACAATGCATGAAACTTGTCTTTCAAAAATGAAAATGTGAGAATGCTTCCAAAGAAACTCATCAATGCTTGTCTTAAGCATCTATTTTGGACGGACACAGTTTCATGGTATCTTTTCTAAAACTCTAATTCATAGAGGTGAGCATATTTTTAGAGTTTTTTTATATTTTCAGGAATGGATGCTCAAGTGGCTTATGGCTTTCATAATCTACGCAATGAAAAACCCTACCTTGCACAAGGTCCAATAGCGAATAAGGTATTCACTATTTCTTAATCTGTTGAGTTGTTCAATTTGTTTTTTAGTTAAGCTCCTTATTTGGTTACTTTTGTGTTAAGAGATGACAAAAGAGACGCGATAGAATTAGTATGCTTGAATTACATAGGCTAAAGTGCTCCCGGGGTCCCTTATCTTTATTTAAAGTAACGATTTGGTCCTTTATCTTTTTTTTGTCCCAAATCAGTCCTTTATGTTTTAAATTTTTGACACATAAATCCTTTTCTGTCCCAAATCAGTCCTTTATGTTTCAAATTTTTAACACATAAATCCTTTTTTTTGACACATAAATCAGTACTGTTAACGAAAAAGGATTTATGTGTCAAAAATTTGAAAGATAAAGGACTTATTTGGGACAAAAAAAACATAAAGGACTAATTCGTTACTTTAAATAAACATAAGGGACCCCAGGAGCACTTTAGCCAATTACATAATATAGACTTTATTTAACAAAGTTAATATAATAATTACGAGAATCACAAATATCCAAATTGTCATATTTACAATATTTGACAAAGGTGAGGCCTAGGTTGCCTTTGAAAAAATGTGGGTGATTTACCCATTTCACTTGTATTTCTTAAAATTTGAAACATATATCTCACTAATTTAATATCAATGTGATCTACACATACAAATATACAAATCAATCACGTGGCTAGGTGAAATTTACTTTTTAGGTGAGTAACTTACAAATGTGGGTAATTTACCCATTCTCACTTGCATTCTATTAGGATACAATTCAGTAAGTAAAACTGAGTAACGGAAAACAGAGTTTTACTCTGTTGTTTTATTGAACTTAGGGAATTACACAGAATCTGTTTGTAAATACAGATTCAGAATAAGTGTTATAGTTATCTTGAGCAATTAAAGGTGCTCAGGGCCTCCCAAGGAATACAATTCCACTTATAAACTTGCCTCTCCTCCAACTCAGTCGGACTCAATTTCTTTCCCTTCCAGCCTTCATTCTTTTCTCTTTCCTTGTTGCTCCCGTCCTTTTTTTCACTAGGGTTTCCCCAAGTGGAACGGAATTTGGAAGTAGTCCCCTTCCATTCTCCCTTCTCCTTCCAAGGTTGTTTCTTCTTATCCTACGCCTCATTCTTCTCTTCAAACAGCAATGCACGATCCATCAAGTCAGCCAAACCTTCATAATCATTCAACTTAACTTCTGTTTGTATTTCCTCCTTCAATCCATTAAGAAAGATGTTGTCCAACATTACCCTTTCATGGCGTTGTAAAGGGGCAATGTAGGATTAGAACTTCTCTCTGTACTCCTTAACCGTCCTCTCTTGTTTGAGGCGCAGTAGGGGACCCATTGGATTATTGAGGCTGCCTGGATTGAATCTCTTCTTGATAGCATTGTTAAATTCATCCCAAGTTTGCAACGGGTCTTCCTCCTCCCACCATTAGAACCAATTCAGTGCACTCCCCTCCATGGCAATGACCACCGCATCCATCTTCTCGCTTTCACGCACCCCATTGATACGGAAATATCTGTCCACCCGTACCAACCAACCATGCGCATCCTCTCCATTAAATACAGGGATCTCCAATTTTCGCCGTCCACCATTGTAATGAGGCCTTCGACGAACACTGTTACGAGAATTAGAGCGAGACCGTGTTGGGGAATTTTCTTCATCTGTTACATCACTATTGCATGGAGTGCGCCTTTGACGGGGCCTGACTGTTGTTTCATTCAAGCGTTGCAGAATTTCTGCAACAGCAGTTTCCACCCCTCCAAACCTTTGTTCTAATGCTGTCATTCTATTCTCCATATTGCTTCTTGTATTGACCATAAATTGCACCAGGATTAGTGCTTTGATACCAAATTGTTAGGATACAATTCAGTAAGTACAACTGAGTAACGGAAAACAGAGTTTTACTCTGTTGTTTTATTGAACTTAGGGAATTACACAGAATCTGTTTGCAAATACAGATTCAGAATAAGTGTTATAGTTATCTTAAGCAATTAAAGGTGCTCAGGGCCTCCCAAGGAATACAATTCCACTTATAAACTTGCCTGTTTCCCTAATGGCTGAACAATACAATTATATACAACACAATACAGAAATGCTGAACAGTTACAGGTAGGAGCCTAGTCATCAGGCGCCTAACAATTACTTGCCATGTGGCAGTTTCTGGCGCCCTTGGCAGTTACGTCTCCTGGACAGGTGTTGGCGCCCTGGTCTCCCTGGTCATCCCCTGCGCCAGACACTTGGCAGTTACTCCCTTGACAGTTACTGGGGCCCTTGGCGCCCAGGCAGTTACTGGCGCCTTTGGCGCCCAGGCAGTTAGCGCTCTGCAGGGATCCATGGCGCCCAGCAGTGACTTCTCTTCCTTTCTTTCTTACATATACATTCTGCCAGCGTTTATCACATTCATTCAAAATTTATCACATATATCCAAATAATATAATATAAACGTGGTTTAAAAGCACAAATATATTTTAATTGACAAATATAGTGGATTCCACAAAAAAAATAAAGAAAAAATGGTTAATTTTATTGATTTCACATCACATTGGGTAAATTACCCACATTTTTTCAAAGGTAGCCAAGAATTTACCTTTGATAAATTTGTTTACATACCTTCCAACACTTCCTTTAGTGGTGTATATAGTTTATGTTTAACAAGCTTATTGCATATGAAAGTGGCTTCCCCTAATTTGGTTGGAGCCAAGCATCTTCTTACGTGGGAATATGATACTACGCTTGAAATGTGCCGTATTTATTCCCAAGTGATTGCCAATATCTTTTGTGTGGAAATGATGAACATTATTTGTTTTACCAAATGGAGCCACAGTGGTAAGTGCTAATCATAATGATATAATAATCAACAAAAAATCAATTAAATACATTCATGCGATGAAAGGCTAGCTTTACTTTCTAAGTGTTACCACATAACTACAATGCCAAATTGGCTAGATCAAGTAATAGAGATTTTTAAAGATAATAATACAATGACATATACAGATAACAAAAAAAACTGAGACTTCCTCTAAGCAAATATTTTGCTGAGTCTGATTGTTTGGGGCTTGTGTTGTGTACTCATAAGGTTGGGCTTAATTGCTCTTATTTGGGCCAGTTAGTCGATGATTGTTTGTTATTAGGAGCCCATTTTCATAGTTTGTCCATTTCACATAATCCCGATCATGTGTGGTTAGAAGAAATTCCACTTATGTTATGATTCACGATGTGATTATATCTCACTGTGCTCCTTTTTCAGGCTTTAAATTTTAAGGCTGAGGTATTTTTTCAAAAATAAAATGTACTATAATGTCTCCATAACATAACAACAAAGGATAGAATATAGAAGTGAAGAAAATAACATAACAGCTGATAGAATGATATCTAAGGTGAAACACACACCGCCACGCTGCCATGGCCGTTACGCTCGTGGCGCCTGTCATAACACTGCCATGTGGAAACCGCCACGCCACTGCTTTTGTATGCCTCCCTACCCAAAACCCTCCACATCTTTCTGCCATGGCACCGCCATAACCGATTTTTGACAACACTAATAATAGGACAACAATGAATGACAGTTAGAAATGATATTGGATGTGTTGCCACATGCAACTGGAAGGCTGTGTGTGGTGTGTGTGATAAGTCATGTGAACATCACATCTTGGACTTTGGAGGCTTTAAACCACAGAGGATAGGTTAGTTGACTAAAAATTGCTTGGTGGTGGTATTGTCAACTTGAGTGTTCATAAAACAGAAACAAAATAGCAGTGGGTATTGTTGGAAAACAACATTAAGTTGTTGGAAGGACAGGATGATAAAGAAAATCCCAAGTTCAAGTTAGAAGTTAGAACACAATTTTGAAAGAAGAAATCGTGTTAGTAGTGGGTCCGCCAGGCATTCACAGGGTCGGAAGGAAGAGAAAAGAGGCATATGATCAAATCAATGTGGTTGAATCGTAAAATAAATGCTTTATTATAGAAATAGTGTGATAATTACATGAACATCAAGTATCTTAACATTTTCAGTTCAAGATTTGGTTACCTAATTTCATTGTAACTATTTTCTTGAAGTTTTAATATTCATTAGTTTCTTATGGAAACATGCTTTATTTGCAGTCACATTTTTTTATGTTCATGCTAAGTAACAATCTGACAACTATTTATCTGCGTTCAGTAACAAATAATGTCACAAATTTTAATCCTACCAAAACATATTGTGACCAATTTATTTTTCATTTGGTTGCAGATTATATACTCTGGTTATACTTGCACTCAGGGTTGGTTCCTCACACCTTGCACAAGCGAACCGGGTTTAAGGTATAACATATCTCAGCTAAAGAAGATCAACCTTATGATACATAAGAAAAACAAAAAATTATTTGGATAATGATTCTCTTGGAATTTTGGCTTAAGCCCTAATTCAATCCTATAACCCTGACTTGCAAGTTGAGGGCTGTCCAAGTCATATAAGCACTACTTAAGTCATATCTCTAGTTGATGTGAGACAACATACCCCCTTACGATCAGCATCAGACATCAGAGTTGTGGACTAATGGAAGTGGAATAATAGGGATCTCAACACACCCCATAATGCCCATGACTAGACTGCTGAGGCCTGGACAAATACAAATGTAATAACAAAGATCTTGGCCCAATAACAAATCTAAGATAGGCTCTAACGCCATCATAAAATTAAGCTTTAGAGCCAACTCAACCCTAACGAAACCATCTTGTAAGGTGAGAACCGCCTAAGCATTATAAGTTTTACTTAGGTCATATCACCTGTCCATGCGAGACTATCAACACCCTCTCATGCTCAGGAATGGACATCTGAAGTATGAACTAATAAGGTACAATATTAGGATCTCAAAAAATTCCATATTAGGAATCAAATCAGTATTTACTTGGCGCCTTTTGGAGTAGCGGTTTTGAAAGTAATCCCCTACGCTGGTGGCCATATCTATAGTGGTTTTAACATAAAATTGCTATTCCATTTTCTTGTTTTATCTAAAACCCATAACTTCAACAATATTCATGTAAGGAAAGGGGTTGTTCTTGATCAAGGCCTTGAACTTTGATTTTAGAGCCATTTGCCATGTTGATAGATTGCAAAGAATCAGTAAGACCACTGAGAGGAAAAAGATTGGTCACTAGTTATATTGTTAGAGCATCAAAGTCAAGTATCCAAGGTCCAAGAGAGGAGAACTGAGAGACAAAGCCTACATGATTACCAGTAATCCAGTATGAGTAATGCCACAAGCGATGTGGATTGACCGATTGCATTGAATTGAGGTAACACATTGTAATCAGCAACAAAGATAGCAATGTCTTCAGTAGTTGTAATGTTAATGACATGAGCAGCATTTGCAACCCTAAACTTTTGTCTCGTCTTTGCATGAATCACAACGGAGCATGAATCAGCGGTGTCGAAGAGGTGTCAAAGATGAAAATGGAGACAATGGTGGATTGGTAAGGAATGGGATCTTGATTTTTAACATACTTATCGTGAAGGTTGTGCGTGTGACTTGCTAATTGGAGCATGGATAAGCAACTTGGTTCTCTTGATGTTTCTAGTCCTCCACCTCACTTAGGTAGGCCGAATTTAGGTTTTGCCCATGGGTGTTTCACTCAAAAACGACCACGAGGACACTGAATATCCCTGTGAGCATTTTCTACTTTCCTCATGACTAGATCGCCCTTTTTGAAAGCTCGGCAAGAGATTTTTTTGGTTAAAATGTCTTGTAATCTGTTGGTTAGCAGCTATTCCCCCTACTTGAGCGATCTCCCAAGCTTCTTCAACAAGATCCAGCTTAATCCAAGCTGCTTCATCTCGCTGAATGGTATCAAGAAGTTCTCTCCTTAAAGGAGATCTGAGCTTTACAGGAATTGATGCTTCCATCCCATAGTTGTCGCGCATAAAAGAAGTCATGTGAATTTAGATTGAAGTGTGTACTGCATTTAGAAAATCAGAATTCGATTGATGTGTGAGTTTAGTGAATCAGAACTACCTTCATTGGGAGAGATTCTAATCAAGTAGCATGAATGAACAATGAGGAATCCTATGACTCCCTGTCTCTCTTTTTTTGTTGAAAAACATACATGTTGTTCTATTCCTTGATCATATATTAACTTTTAATTTTTACTAATATGATAAGATTTTGAAGAGTTTTTCTGAAGACCAAAAACGTGCAGCAACTGTCGGTGTTCCATGACACCATTGGACAAGTATATGGAGCTGAACACTCAGGTTGAGTGCGTGTTTTATGTTCCAATGTTTGTCACACTAATGTGTTTGGAATGCGTAGACATTTCACAGAATTTATGCAAATTGGTAGCTCAAGCCGAATGAATGTCGAGAACTTAAAGAAGCGGGTAGAAGAGTTGCAAGAAAAATTAATAAGATATGAAGGAACAACTCACTCAAACCACTAAGCAGCTTACACAAACCACTGAGGAGCTTCCACAAACAAAATATCAATTGACAAACACTCATTAACGACAGACTTTTACTGCGTGAGCATAACTTCTTTGAACAGAAGTGGCGCTTTCATTGTTTGTTCTTGGGAGGAAGACGAAAACTCAATGTTCTTGGCTGATAATTGGAATACGTTGTCATCACTGATGGTTCACTTCAACCCTCTCAAACATTCTTGCATCCAACTCTTCACTTCAATCCGACAAGTTGGACCAACGATAGAACCTGTAAATTCAAGAAAAGAAAGACTTGTATTATTGAATTGACAAGGAGCAAAATTCTCAATTACAACAAGAAATGAGAACTTTTCAGAGCCTAAGGCTCCTATTCTAGAGAATACACTCCTAACAAACATTCTAACCAATGTGAATGACCCTTACTCCTCTCTCCTCTACCTCTTATAACTAGTTCTCTCCTAACAGAATGACAACAGACTACCACATCACTACTAATTATTATTCAGTACATCATTGGGCTAAGGCCCAAATCCAGTGTCCTATCAAGAATTGTAGGCTCTTTTAAGATGCCGTTTGGAGGTCTCAGCTTCCAACCTAGAGTTTTGTTTTTGGATTTTCCAAAGCTTGGTTATCCTTTGAGATTTCAATTTATGAAAAAAGTTCTATTGGTTAAAAAGTTTCATAAATTTTGAGCAGTAGCGATTTTTCAAAAATTGAAATTGGGTGATGAGGATTTCTAAACACAATTTCTTACCAAGAATCCAATTTATGAATAATGGCTGCTTGTAACGATTGGTTGATACGTTTTACTTATTTTGAACCCTTGGTATGTTTGGATAGGGTATTTTTTGGGGGTAATGTAATTTTTCAAGGGAATTGAAAAATTTTAGTTCAAAATTTTGAACTAAAATTTGAATTCTCCCCAAAAATTACATTACCCCAAAAAAATACCCTATCCAAACACACACCAAGTCAATTTTCACATTTTAAATAATCTGAAAGTGGAGTTCTGTTTAGTCTTTAAGTTTTGTCCATATAAGTGACTTCACAAGATTTGAACATTAAGCCGTACTTAGTGATATGGTTTGAACTCATTTTGCTAAATTATTCAATTTTGTGGGATTACATTAATAGATTGAAATTATTTTAAGTTAGAAAAAATTATATAAAAGTAACATTTAGAGATCAGGTTTTCTTTGGCTATTCTAGTGGAAACATTCCAGTATATTTGCATCTCTTCTTTTACTTTTTTCTTTAGTCCATGTTTCTATTTGTACTTTGTTCATGTGCATATTACTCTGATGCTTGTAATTTTTTTGCCATATATGATTGTGACTAGTCATTTCCTCTACAAATCCTTTTGCTGCCTGGGATATTTGTCCGGTTTTCAGTCGTAATAAATAAATTACTTTTTACTGGCATAATAAGTACTTCTGTTCTTAACGACTAAATTTTTGATTTTTTCTTTCTTTCTGAAATTAGAGGACTTAAGAACATTCTGCGGATGCATGTCAAGAAGGTCAATGGCTCTGAATGGGAGCAGGTTCCAGTTCCTACAAGGTATATCTCTTATATACTTTTTAGTGGTGTATTATTAATTGATATTACGAAATGTGTTTCGCAAGTAGGAATTTATACTTTTTACATATTCTAGTTGTTGGCTATGAAACACGACTCGGAATCAGACATGGTTAATATTCCAAATATAGAACACTAAGACTATATACATATATATATATATATATATATATATATATATATATATATATATGTAAATATATAAGGTTAAATATGTTTTTAGTTAGTTCCTATAAAATTTTACAATTTTATTTTTAGCCAAGAATAGGTGTCGGTTCATATTCTTGACTCGTGTCCCAGCCGTGTGCTTGTGTGTTTTTTCATCTCATTTTAAATGAGTTTATTTCATATACTTTCAGTGTAAGGGCAATAGTTGCTCTAAACCTTCATAGTTATGGAAGCGGAAGAAATCCATGGGGTAATTTGAAACCAGAATATTTGGAAAAGGTATGGATTGGTTTCTTTGATAATTCTACAGTGCAGTAAATCATTTTTTCCTTTCATGTTGATACCGATCATTTTGTTTGAGACAGGTGACGAATTTAATCTTGTATTTTTCTGTATTATTATTGTTTTTCTTATCGCACAAGATATATAATATGCTATATATTAAAAAAAAACAATATATAATTATTGTCGGTTTCTCTATTATAATATAACCATGGATGTGTAGACAATGTCATTTAATAATTACCCAATTATCTTTGTTTTTTAAATATTTCTTATTGAACACCATCTTAGGGTGCTTGATAAATTTGTTACTTTTTAATTTTATGAAAATTCAAGAATTTTTAAAAGGAAACACTTTTTACTGTAATTCTAGAGAGGCTTTGTTGAAGCTCAAGTTGATGACGGACTTTTGGAAATATTTGGTCTAAAGCAAGGATGGCATGCATCATTTGTGATGACTGAACTGATCTCTGCAAAGCACATAGCTCAGGTACCACATGTTAATCTGACATTGTTTATTGTTTTTTATTTGTGGTGAGTTTCTTCCTTTTCATATGTCAATTCAACGAGCTCAATATTCTCTAAATGCATAATTTATGAGTGGTGGACAGATTCTAAAAATTTGAGTCAATTGTTGCTTGTGGATTATTGTGTTTTGCAAATTCAATTTTGGGAATGCGTTTCTGTTGATCACTTTCAGTTTCTAGTAATGCCGTTTTTAATAGCAAGTTTTACATAAATGTAAGATTTTCATAAAACTACTGTTCTCACATAGAAGAAACCTTGGACAACGACAATGAGGCTAATAGTTATGCTGATTATGTCCTGCCTTAGCCTTAGTCACTAACAACTTTGATGAATATAATTTAATTACAAAAAAAGACCTCAAGCTGATTTAATGTTTTATTAGCGAAATTAATACCTACAGTTTGGATTTCAAAATGTGAAATCTTTTCTCTGGTCTCCAGTAAAAAAAGGGGAATTACTTTTCTGTCAAAGCCTTAATTAAATGTTTTTCAGGCAGCGGCTATCAGGTTGGAAGTAAGAGGAGGGGAGTGGAAAGATGGGTATATGCAAATGGATGGAGAGCCTTGGAAACAACCAATGAGTAAGGACTTCTCCACTTTTGTGGAGATAAGGAGGGAACCTTTTCAGTCGCTCATGATTAGTGGAGAGTGATTTTTCCAAGGTTCATTGTTTATTATATATCTGAGATTCACATGTTATGTAAATTTATGTATGCATGCCCCCTCTGGTTAATGGAAAATTTATTATATTTAAAAAATAATGCCCAATTATTTTTTCCTAAAACTTTACTTTTTTTTGTATAGCTTCTAAGTATTTTTAACAGCTTTGTATATTTCTAATTTCTAATAATAATATAATAATAGTAGGCGTTGGCGTATTAGGGTACGGTACACAAGTTTGAAAATTTTACTGGCTCAAACCATTGAATGAAGTCTCTCATATGTGATGTGGTACGCTCGCCGCCCACACCAAATCACTCCCACGACAATGCCAAGTCTTTCCTTTGTAACATCCTAAATTTTATTTGTCAGTAAAATCTAGTTTGTTTTCATCTTTAACCAATTGGAGATATACTACTAAGTTTTGGATTAACAAATGGAACATAAAAATTTCCAATTGACTCATCAACTCTTATGCCATTCCTAATACAAGTTAAAATACCTTTTACTTTCAAAATAGTTGTAGGTTCACAAAAGAGTCATAAAGCTAAACAATCCAAGAACTTAAACTAGTACATATCCCTAATACAAGTGGTACATAATAGTCAAACCCACTTGAAATAGTTCAGAGCATCAAAATACTCCAAAAGCAAGCATGGACCACAAAAGATCTTCCATATGAGATCAAGACTCCTTCTCCTTGGATTTATCTCCAACTAGCTTAACCTGTTCTCTGAAAAGCCACAATAATTAATGGATGAGATTTAAGAAATCTCAGTGAATTCCTTAATTGTGCGTTGTCATACCCTAATTTTGTCCGTTAGATTAATGTGAATTGTTTTTCTAAAATAATAATAATCTTGTAGACATTTGATTTTAATCGGTTTCTTGTTTCATTTTCGAAAAATCCCAAAAACATGTTCCATGGTGCACACGTATTATATTTAGTCGCGTACACGCGTTAGTCTTAATGTTTTTGCATTGTTGCGTGCACATGTTATTTCTAACCACATACGCGTGTCATTCCTAATCGGGGCGTGTCGTTACTCTCTTTGCGCGCGTGTTCGCCTCTCGTCGTGTACGCATTTTTCGGTGCTCGTTATTTATTGTTATCATTATTTTACTACTAATGATACTGTTTTTAAAAACAAAGTGCAAAGAAAATAAAGGAATCTATAGATAATTAGTTGTCCAGTTTTTTTTTATATATATACAAAATAATCAAAGTCAAAATTTGTTACAAGTGTAGACAAAAAAAGGGTAAAAAGTACAAGAAAAATTAAAATAAATTCAAAAAGAAGAGGGACAGGCGCTGCTGTCCCCCATTGTTTCCCAGCTGAAGTTTTTTTTTGAGAGTGAAGCCCAAAGTGCTTTCTCCTTGTCCCTTGGCTTTTCACATTTTGAGCAAAAAAAGCATCCACCCTGCTGCTGCTCCTCTGCTCCACTAACCTGTACCATGGACACAAAACAACAAATATACAGCAGCTCAAAAACAACCGCTCCATATATAAAATGGATGAACATTAACACTGAGAAGAGGGGGGAGAAATACGAAAAACAGTAAAGGGAGAGGAAAATCGATTAGAGAATATCAAAGTTTCAGAACAAGTTTCAGAACAAGTTTCAGAACGTGAAAATGGGGGGAGGAATCAGTTCTGAAAAAATGAATAAGGGGAGAAGGATGAGAAATAAACTCTGACCACCTCTCAGAATCTCTTCACTGATCATCATCTATCTCACTGTCTTTTCCATTTTTAATCTCATCTCAATATCTCTCTCATCACCACCACCAATCTCTTCCACTTTCCATCACTCCAACACCACTGTGAAACCAACAACCACCACCCTCTGTCGCCGGAAACCGTCGCGCACCACCACTCGCGTTTGTCCTCTCCACCACACCTTTTTCTCTCACCTCGCCTTGGTCTCTTCCCTCCCTCCTATGTCATATGTCCTTCGGCCTCCCTCCACCGAAACCTTCACCGCGAGCCGCGACCACCACACCACCGCCGTCAACCATCAAAACCACCCTCTCTCTCATCATCACCCCACGTTCTCTCTCTCACCGTCGCAATACAGTTCTCACCGTAGCCATCACCGTGCGCCACCCTCTCTCCATCGTCATCCCCTTCACCGGCAAACAGCACGCACCACACCGTCGTGCACCCCTCTGTCACCATCGCGAGAATTTCGACGGCGATACCGCAACGCCCTATGCGGTCGTCTCCTCCGGCCAACCACCGCCGTCAGCACCGCCAGCGTCTCCACGGTACCCCCTGTGGTTGACGTCTCCAGCGTCGTTTTCTTCCCCCCTCACTGTCGCGCCTCCTCTCTCTCTCTCTCTCTCTCTCTCTCCTTCGTTCTTCTCTCCTTCCTCCCTGTTTTCCTTATGCGGCGCTGATGAAATTAGGGTAGGAGAAGTTAGGTTTTTTAGTTTCATTTCACAATGCCTAGTGGGCTGCTTGTTTTGGTTTTTATTTCTCGCGCCCCCTAGTTTCCTGCATACTCCCCTTACTTGTTTTTTATCATATTGATCTTCACACCCCCTGATTTACGTCATGCGCCCCTTCCCTCTTTTTCTTAAACACATTAATCCTCACACCCCATGTTTTACTCTGTACGCATCCCCATATGGCCCATTCCTTTTTTTTAAAAAAACAGAAGAAAAGAAAATGCAGCCCAGCCTACACAAACCAGCTGGGCTCGCTGTTTACACCCCCTTTTTTAAATACAGCCCTCGTTGCTATTCATACACTTTTTTTTAATAACGTAACACCCACGTCAATTACACTTCATTTTCTATTACAACTCACTTAGTTTTTTTTTTACTTACATCATAATGTCTCCAAACCAGTTTTCTCAACAACTATCCACAAAAAATGGCTTGTTACTAATGGTCACTCTGAGCTTAGCTTGTTTGACCGTTAATACTGGCTTTAGTTTTCAAACGAGCTATGAGTGACGACCACTCTGAGTTTTACTTGTTTGGTCGTTACGAATACCTCCCCCAATTTCAAAAAATAAATAAAAAAACACCAAACACACAAACATTTTCTACCAAGAACTACGTGCGATTTGATTCTCTACCAGGAGATACGTAGGACCAGAGGGCGGCCGACCTCTGTCAATTGCACTAATAAAAAACCTTTTTTTCCCTTTAAATTCATTTCTTTCATTTTTCTCAAAAAGTACAAAAAATAACTAACCGTTTAGTGAGTCCTTTTTTTATAAGGGTAAAAACATTATTTTTGAATTAATAAATGTTTGCACATTTAGTTAAAAGGTAACCTTCCTTAGGAAGGATGTCGTAGGGTGCTAATACCTTCCCTACGCATAAACGACTCCCGAGCCTAAACCTGGTCCGCAAACCCCTTTTGTCCTTTTAAAAGGTTTTTTCCAATATTTTCTCCTAAAATAAATATTGGTGGCGGCTTCATTTCAAGAACTTCGAAGAATCCCTCCTCCGGATTTTTCGGTCGCTACAGCTGGTGACTTCACTGGGGATATATTAAGAGAGTCAAGCCTAGTTAACTAAATGTGTAAGTTTTATTAGCTTTATATTTTGTTTTTACCCTTATGCTTATTTTATTTATTTATTAGCATTTTTTCATATTATTGAACCTTAAGGTAGACGACCTTTTTGTTATTATTGTTGTATATCTTGTTCAGCTTGGTTAGGTTAGGTATTTTTCCCTCATCACACACCTCACCTACACTTTTGCACACACTTTTGAGTGGGGGCCCTACACCCGGGTCTGCAAATAACTAGGACGAGTGGAGATTATTAGTGACAGTCATTCTGGATTTTATCTGTCTGACTCTCATGAAAGTCTCAACCAGGGTACGCTCTTTCATGGTATCCCACACCAGGTAGCTCGCTATCGTTATGGATCATATCATGAAGGGGATTTTAGCTCTGGAGACCTTTGTGAGGAAGTGAATAGAGCCACCTGAGAGATTGATCACATAAGCGACCCTAGACCATGTTGAAAATCCCAATTTAGACATGACCCACCTAGGACACAGGGGCATTATACTTACCCTCTCTATCAATCTGGTTAATTTTTCTCCAAAATTAAAATCACTCAAAAAAAAAACCCTTTTATGCTTCTGTCCTCCATTTGCATGCATACGAGACGACATCAATCCTTTCATCCATCATACAAAAATTATCATAAAATAAAATCATTCTTATGTATCCCATTGTCATTGCACTACCATACATCTCATCATCTTTAAAATAACAAAACGTCAATTTTTATTTGTCCATTTTATCCTAGTTGCACCATCTCTCATACTCATACATCGCATTGCGATTATAAAAATTTATTTTTAAATGCATCATCTTCATGCATCATAAAAAACAAGGACAAGAGTCCTTTATTCCCATCCATCTCAAATGCATCAGTCCTTCAACATGCGTCAAAACAAAAATCATAAATTTCCTCATTATTGCATCATTCATCACCCAATAGCATTTTGTTTGCTTTTTATTCTAGTTGAAGCATAAAAAAAAAGGGATAAACCATCACGCATTTCATTCATCTCCATTGTTACTCATGTACAACAAACATCCATATGTTCATGCATTATACTTTATTCAAAGAAAACACATAAAAAAATCACCATTCATTCATACTAAAACCATTCTTCCATACGCATTTCATTGTTACTGCACTATTACGCATCTTGTCATATAAAAATAATAATAATAAAGATATCATTTTTTTCAAAACTGCATTCATCTTGCATATCCTACACCAAAAATACAAAAGTTATGTTCATTACTCTTTTCCACGCATTAAAAAGAAAAAATCGCTGCGAGTGTCATGCATTTGGTTTCCTCGCACGCCAAAAAAAACAATTTTTACCCATATAAAATTAGCATATCATTTGATCAAAAAACATTAGCATCATGCATCGACATTCATTCATAATCATTCAAAATCATGATCACACAGTGTAGGTATCACATCATTTGTAAAGTTTTGAATTACATTTCAAAAAATAACATTCATACATCATTTCACTAATATTGTCATCCTAGTCCAAATGCGTAATTTCTTCATACATGCATCATTTCTAAATAAAAAGAAAAAATCACCATGCATTCATAATAAAATAAAATCATTCTTATGTATCCCATTATCATTGCACTACCATACATCTCATCATATTTAAAATAACACAAACGTCAATTTTTTTTTGTCCATTTTATCCTAGTTGCATCATCTCCCATACTCATACATCGCATTGCTATTATAAAAATTTATTTTTAAATGCATCATCTTCATCCATCATAAAAAACAAGGACAAAAGTCATTTATTCCTATCCATCTCAAACGCATCAGTCCTTCAACATGCGTCAAAACAAAAATGACAAATTTCTTCATTATTGCATCATTCATCACCCAATAGCATTTTATTAGCTTTTTATTCTAGTTGAAGCATAAAAAAAACGGATAAACCATCACGCATTTCATTCATCTCCATTGTTGCTCATGTACAACAAACATCCATATGTTCATGCATTATACTTTATTCAAAGAAAACACATAAAAAATCACCATTCATTTCATTGTTATTGCACTATCATGCATCGCGAAGGTATCATTTTTTTCAAAATTGCATTCATCTTGCATATCCGTACACCAAAAAATATTACCCCCATATTATATAAAGGTTATGTTCATTACTCCTTTCCACGCATTAAAAAAAAAAGTCGCTGCGAGTGTCATGCATTTTGTTTCCTCGCACACACAAAAAAAACAATTTTTACCCATATAACGTTAGCATATCATTTGATCAAAAAAAACACCAGCATCATATTTAACATGCACCGGCATTCATTCATAATCATTCAAAATCATGATCACATAGTGTAGGCATCACATCATTTGTAAATTCATGAATTACATTTCAAAAAAAAAACATATCATTCATACATCATTTTCCCTCATGTTGCCATCCTAGTTTAAATGCATCAACTCCATGTTCGGGTATCATTTTCCCAAATAAAACAAAAAAAATCATTTCATTATAATTGTATCATTCGTCGTCCAATAAATTAAAAATAAGAGTCTGCATACATCTTGCACTGCCTCTTGAAAGAATAAAAACAATTGCATTAGGATCAAACATTTATTTCTTCATGCATACATGCATTCGCATTTTTCATACATATCTGTCATCATGGGCATTATATTTTGCTAGAAAATAAAAAATCACCATAGAACGAATCACTTGTTTTCATATACATCTCGTTCTCTTGGTAATAACATGCATATCATTATCCAAAAAACAAAGACACTAGATATTTGTCCAACTTGCATCATCTTGCATGCTCATACTATTTCGTTACTCCTCTTCATGCATAGAAAAATAAAAATGCATTTGTCATCTGACATGCAAAATAAAAGAAAAAATAATAAAATAATGCCACCTTCTTGCATCAATCATCATCCTATTGCATTTTCTCGGAAAAATCATTTCGGATAGTCAATCTTTTCAAGCGATCATTCATTCACATTCATCGCATCTGCATCAGGCAACATTATTCGTTCATACATTGCATTTTTCTTTCTTTTCGCGAAAAAGAAAAGAATAAAAAACATGATCACAATTAAAAAATTGTGATTGAATATCTCATTTAGCATGCATTTCCATTCATTCATAATCATCATCAAATAGTATAGGCATTTCATCATTTGCAACATCATGAAATGCATAGCATTCACGCACCTTTTCACTCACCCAAAAAAACTGCTGTCTCATTAAATCATCCATACGCCATTTCATCCACACATCATTTATATAGCGTTTCAACATGCATCATTTCAAAAATTGTGTCATCATTTTCGCATCATTCATAGATACGTATTTAGCATTTCATTCTGATACATGAAAGAGGCTCTGCATCGGTCACGTGCCGCATTGCCTCCAAAAATTATTTAGAATAACTGACATTTCCAAGTGATCATTCATGCACGCATTTCATGCATTCGCATCTGCATTTTCGTCATCTATCACCATGTGTTCCTTCATGCATCAGGACACAAGGGGGCGTTTAACCTGACTATTCTTTTTGTGTGAGCATAGCTAGTCTTTTAACTAGAAAATAAAAAATCATCAAGCATTCATAATAGAATACAGTTATTATCTTCATCCCATTATCATGATACCAACATGCATCTCATCATCTAAAATAACAAAATATCATACTTTTAAATTACTTCATCTTGCGTAGCCATACGCCAAAAATGAGAAAATAATACCACCTTGATATTATAAAAATTTGCATTCATTCATTATTTCATTCAAACGCATTACTCCTCTTCATGCATCATAAAAAATAATGAAAGATAAAATTCCTTCATTCCAAACCACCCCAAACGCATCAGTCATCCATGCATGAGCCATTTTCTAAATAAAAAAACAGCAAAAAGTCATTCATCGTCCAAAATATATTTCAGTTGCCAATAAACGACGATTTGCATCACCCGCATGCCATATTGTCTCCAAAAAGTAAAAAAAAAAATCATTTAGAATAGCTGGTCTTTCCGGGAAATCATTCCCTTCACGCATTTGCTTTTTCATCATACATATTCATCACCATGTACATTACATTTTTTTCTACAAAAGAGTAGAAAACAATCATGAGCACAATTTCAAAAATTGTGAACATATCATTTTTCATGTATTTCCATTCATTCACGCATTTCACACATTTGCATTCATCGTGTACATATATTATCATGTGTTCATCCATACAAAAAAAAACATGAGGACATTTTTTTCAAAAAGACTGATGAGAGATGAGGCGAAGTTTGATTATTTCTTCTTTGGAGGAGTTTAGCTTAGCTACAAACTCAAGGTGTTTTCAGAAACTCAATTTCCAAAAAGAAGTTATTCACTGTTTGCAGCTCGTTCACAATTTTCTTCAGAAAAATAACGCATCTCATCAGTCCCATGACAAATGATCCAAATGGTCCATTTTGTTAAATAACGTGTTATCAAAAATTTCTCCTATCATGTCGCTAACTATGTTAACTCTCTTTGAAGCATTCGTATAGTGAACTTGTATGCAACGCGCATTTACTCTTGTTTGAGTCAGTTAGTGTCCATATCTTTCCCATCATCATTCCTTGTTCATATCCAACCCCACCCTGACCATCCCATAAGGTGCATATTCTCCACACAAGTACCTAGTTAGCCGTTTGGTTCGTTCCCAATGATGAAATTTCATGAGCTAACACTTTAGGCCCCAAGCTGGGGCAAATTTGTGATCACTAGATATCTTGTCAACATTGTATTCCCTTGGTGCAAGTCCTTTACAAAAAATAAATTAAAAGGCCTGTTAGGTTGAAAACTTGCGAGAGCAGCCTAAGCAAAAGTTAGGGCAAATAAAATAAATAGAGAGAAAAAAAGAGCGGATATATAAAAATAAATAATTTGTCTTTAAATTAATTCTTGAGAAAAACAAGCAATCAGAATTTGAAATGAAGTTTGGTCGTCTTCCCGTATCCTAAAAAAAAGGGTTCTCTAATACCCCTTTGAGCAAAAAAAAAATCAAAAAATCTTTCAGTCACCCTAGACAAGGATCAATTCCACATCAAAAATGGTGTGTCGCTTTTATCAGGTCACTCTACAAAAAAAGAGAAAGAATGATCACAAAAAGTGAAATTCAAAAAAGTGGATTAAAAAAATCCTCAAAAAGAAAAATCAAAAGCAGTAGAAATTGTGAGCTGATACATAATACCACCGAACACAAGATATCCTTGTCCGAATAAACCTACAAACACCTCGTTAGGCCGAATTATCATTTCTTCCACAAAACCCAAATCATTGGCCTCGAACACTTCTCCGAAGCTACTTATCTTTTAAAAAGGTCGACGTATCAATAAACCATCAAGTACCTCTCTAAGCCCATTGGAGCCTATGCTCCACAAGCCCATAACCATTGACCACATTACCCCATAACCATTGACCATGTTATAAACCTTTCTTTCATAAATCTCTAAACACTGGCCACATTACAAAGACCATGCAGATCAATGGCTGATTGCTTTCGTTTTCTCAAAGGTTTAATTTTAGGACAAGTAAGTTTATTTATTTACAATATATTTGCTGAAAAAAAAAAATCAAAAAAGAAAGTTAAAAAAAAAATCAAAGGGGCTTGCACTCCGATGTTCATTCAAATTGCACTGATATCAAGACAAGGTTTAGTGATCACCAAGCGAAATTTTCATCGTATCAAAAACTCAAGATTATCATAGTCTGTGGGAGTTACCTTCAAAGGGCCAAAAGTTTGGACTAGGACCATCAAGATCACAAAGTGGGGCATACCTTTCACCTTTCATGCTTCTTGAACTTGGGGAAAATGTCCGACATCCATCCCATTCATATACCATATCCAATACATACACCAATTCCAAAAACCCATGACCCAAACTCAATCACCTTTCATAACCCCACTAGAACCAATCATTTGAAATACCATTCCGAAGTGGGGAAATCCCGTCACCCTTCACTCCACCTAAAGTCGGGGAAATTCACCCTACACCCATCTCATCCCCTCGTAATATTCACATCCATGAAACCACACCGGGTCAATTTCTCAACCCACCATGCTAAATACAGCCTTTTGCAAACTCGAGATGGGGCAATCTTCACCTTTCATGGATTGGAGCAACCTTGTCCTCTTGTAGACCGGGGTATCATATCCCTCGGCCCGAAAGAATCTTTCTGCCTCCCATTCCATTCATACCAGCATATTTCCCAATCCCTCAGTCAGTCTAT
The DNA here is from genome assembly GCA_039519185.1 of Astragalus membranaceus. Classification (NCBI taxonomy): domain Eukaryota; kingdom Viridiplantae; phylum Streptophyta; class Magnoliopsida; order Fabales; family Fabaceae; genus Astragalus; species Astragalus membranaceus. The sequence goes on from CM076851.1 coordinate 90,727,413, forward strand.
ATCCTTAGTTGTCATTGTCCTCCCTAGACAAAGGCAGACTGTTTCACTCCCCACTATTTGAAGTCAAAATTGGGGCAGTCAAACATTTTTAGCTTGGGGCAAGCTTATCTCTCATAAGCTTAAGCCAATAAACCTCATCCTCCACTCCACTCATGTGTCACACTTGACTATACCCTACATTTCTTGAACCCTGAGTCAACTGGTACATTCATTTGCATTCGCACTGTTTTTCATATTTATTAAGCAAATGCTTCAAGGAGAGAGACACACAATAATGACAATTCCTCTAAGTTAACATCTTAGACTTGAAAGCTTAGCCATCATGGGTCATCATAACCAAATGAGAACCCATCTGCAAATACACATCTCGATCTCTAGAAAGGGAACTAATACATTGCTGCAAGCCACACTTTTCAAGGTGACAACCTTGAGCTTACCAGAGTTCAAGTCCAAGCCAACAAAAATCTTTCTTCCAAGGAACGATCAATTCAAAAGGTTCAGCTCTCTGTTTCCAGCATCAAAAGTGTTGTTTCTCATCAAACATTTTTGCATCCTTACAAAAAAAATGTTGTTACCAACAAATCATGCATTAGACATGTCCTCATTATTCTAGAATTAAACCCTGCATCTGATCATACTCATCACCACTCTCTCATGCAAGTATTGAACATGCATTCACATTCGACTTGCTTTTGCCTACACAATTTTGCTTCTTTCGCATTACGCATTGCGTATCCGTACATGCATACCCGTACATAACATGTATTGCTTCAATAAAAAGCCGAATGTCGGTCTCATTATTACCCAAAGTCTGTCTGCATCCCAGTCAATCATATCATAGCATCGCACCATGCATTCATGCACTTCCTTCTATTCACCACGGCATTTGCATCAAAATATTACATACCTATCATATTCGCATTCTCATTTCATGCATTCATCAAATACCAAAAAGACAATAAAGCGAAAAGACAAACAAAAAAAAAACCTCCCACATCCCAACAAACATCCAATCATTGCATCATACAACATCAACTCATGCGGCTACCACAACCCTTCATCTAAGCATTAGGTGTGCACGTTCATTCATTCATTCATTCATTCATTTATTCATGAAAAGGGGCAAAAAAAAGGGAGAAAGCCAAAAAGGCAAAAATCATCCACATTGCACCCGTTACTCCCACCAACGCATAGATCATTCCATCATGCAATCAACAGTATATTTGCATTCGCATGTTATCTGCATCCGCATCCACAGCTTATCAATTTCTGTTTCCGACCAACTTCAACATCCATCATTCACGAGCCTTCTGTAGTCCAGTCACATGCATCAAGAAAATAAGCAAAATAAATAAGAAAAAAACAAAGAGAAAAATCCATCCATTACATTCATCATCACACATTAATCACTACAGTCACATTCACATCTTATACATCGTTTGTCAACTTTCTCATTCCTTGAGGTTCAACACCCATGGCATACCCATTTCATTCATCATCCCACCAGATACCAAACATTGCACGTTCGCCACATGCATAACATTGTTTGCTTCAATAGATGTGCCAAGTGCCGGTCTCATCGTTGCCTAAGAATTTTACATCACTAATCATATCATTGTACCATGCATTCGCGTGTTTTCCTTTATCCACCGTGGCATTTGCATCAAAGCATTACATTTGCATCACATTCACACCTTGCATTTCATACGCTCATTATATACCAAAAAAAAAGCAAAAAAAAAAAACAAAAAGAGGAAAAAATCGATCATTTCATTACATTAATCAGCACAATCACATTCATATCTTATCTGCATTCACACACAGTGTCTGTCAACCTCCACGTTCCATCAACTTCAACTCACGTCATCTGCCACGTTCCATTCACCCCATCAGACACCTACCATTTCACATACCTATATTGCACACATACGTCATTCATTGCATTTTTAGACATGCCAAATATAGATAGCTTTTCCTTCTCAGGTAAATGCGTTCATTAGGTATGTTCTAGGTAGGTACGCCATGCGCCAATCCCAATAGTTTGTTCCCTCAAAGTCAGTGCTCCAAGCGCTGGTCTCATACCACAATTCAGAATCGCAGTACTCCTTTAGACCCCCAATGGTCCCTCAGAGCCCAAGCGCTCCTTCAGACCCCCAGCGGTCCCTCAGAGCCCAAGCGCTCCTTCAGACCAACAATGGTCCTTCAATCCAGATCGCACGTCGCGTTAATCGAGCAACCGACAGATCATCCGACCCCAGGTCCTTCAGACTAGCTGTGTCCGCCTAAAAAACACAGTGCATGTCCTTCGAGGTGTGCAAATCAGGTCAACAATCTGACCTTGCCACCCATGGCCGCTCGAAAAAGGCCACCCCCAAGCAGACCGTTTTACTAGTACCGTTGCTAGTTTGCGCTCCATCAGACCCATTGGTCCATCAGGCTTAGGCATGCCCTTCAGACCTCGTCGGTCCTTCAGTTTAACTCCAATCAATGCGCCAAGCATCGACTGCGAATTAGACCATCAGAGCCCAGTGCTCCTTCAGATCCCCGGTGATCCTTATTTACTTTTATTCTATGTCAACCCATTATCTTTCAATAATTTCTAAAAAATAGTCTTGACAAAATTAGTGCCTTTTTATCTTCATTTCTATTTTACTCGAGAAATTTGGAAACCCTTCATGTTTCCTAGTAAAATATAAATAAAGAGGGGCAGCTGTCATACCCTAATTTTGTCCGTTAGATTAATGCGAATTGTTTTTCTAAAATAATAATAATCTTGTAGACATTTGATTTTAATCGGTTTCTTGTTTCATTTTCGAAAAATCCCAAAAACATTCCATGGTGCACACGTATTATATTTAGTCGCGTACACGCGTTAGTCTTAATGTTTTTGCATTGTTGCGTGCACATGTTATTTCTAACCACATACGCGTGTCATTCCTAATCGTGTGCGTGTCGTTACTCTCTTTGCGCGCGTGTTCGCCTCTCGTCGTGCACGCATTTTTCGGTGCCCGTTATTTATTGTTATCATTATTTTACTACTAATGATACTGTTTTTAAAAACAAAGTGCAAAGAAAATAAAGGAATCTATAGATAATTAGTTGTCCAGTTTTTTTTATATATATACAAAATAATCAAAGTCAAAATTTGTTACAAGTGTAAACAAAAAAAGGGTAAAAAGTACAAGAAAAATTAAAATAAATTCAAAAAGAAGAGGGACAGGCGCTGCTGTCCCCCATTGTTTCCCAGCTGAAGTTTTTTTTTGAGAGTGAAGCCCAAAGTGCTTTCTCCTTGTCCCTTGGCTTTTCACATTTTGAGCAAAAAAAGCATCCACCCTGCCGCTGCTCCTCTGCTCCACTAACCTGTACCATGGACACAAAACAACAAATATACAGCAGCTCAAAAACAACCGCTCCATATATAAAATGGATGAACATTAACACTGAGAAGAGGGGGGAGAAATACGAAAAACAGTAAAGGGAGAGGAAAATCGATTAGAGAATATCAAAGTTTCAGAACAAGTTTCAGAACGTGAAAATGGGGGGAGGAATCAGTTCTGAAAAAATGAATAAGGGGAGAAGGATGAGAAATAAACTCTGACCACCTCTCAGAATCTCTTCACTGATCATCATCTATCTCACTGTCTTTTCGATTTTTAATATCATCTCAATATCTCTCTCATCACCACCATCAATCTCTTCCACTTTCCATCACTCCAACACCACTGTGAAACCAACAACCACCACCCTCTGTCGCCGGAAACCGTCGCGCACCACCACTCGCGTTTGTCCTCTCCACCACACCTTTTTCTCTCACCTCGCCTTGGTCTCTTCCCTCCCTCCTATGTCATATGTCCTTCGGCCTCCCTCCACCGAAACCTTCACCGCGAGCCGCGACCACCACACCACCGCCGTCAACCATCAAAACCACCCTCTCTCTCATCATCACCTCACGTTCTCTCTCTCACCGTCGCAATACAGTTCTCACCGTAGCCATCACCGTGCGCCACCCTCTCTCCATCGTCATCCCCTTCACCGGCAAACAGCACGCACCACACCGTCGTGCACCCCTCTGTCACCATCGCGAGAATTTCGACGGCGATACCGCAACGCCCTATGCGGTCGTCTCCTCCGGCCAACCACCGCCGTCAGCACCGCCAGCATCTCCACGGTACCCCCTGTGGTTGACGTCTCCAGCGTCGTTTTCTTCCCCCCTCACTGTCGCGCCTCCTCTCTCTCTCTCTCTCTCTCTCCTTCGTTCTTCTCTCCTTCCTCCCTATTTTCCTTATGCGGCGCTGATGAAATTAGGAGGGTAGGAGAAGTTAGGTTTTTTAGTTTCATTTCACAATGCCTATGTTACCAAGTGGCTTCAGTCTCAAGAGGGGGGGGGGGTGAATTGAGATTTAAAAACTTTTCAGATCTTTTGAAAATGTTTTTCCCCTTTTCAATGACTTAGATCAATTTTCGCGCAGGTAGAGTGGAAGCGAAGGAATTAGATTATTTTAATCACAATAAAGCGGTAAAGCAGATTATAAGCACAACAGAGATATAATAAGAGAAAGCAAGTAAAGCACACAGAGATTTATACTGGTTCAGCCACCTCCTAGTGACCTACGTCCAGTCCTCACACCCTTGTGAGATTTTTCCACTAACCACAAGGCTTACGGGTGCCTTGGAAACCTTTACAGAGATTTGGGCACTCCTTCACCTAGGATACCCCACCTAATGAAGAGCCCACAAATCTACCCAACAAGAGATACCCCACCCTTGTTACAACACATGCAAATAGAAAGATACCCCACTTCCTAAGTACATGCAAATACCCTAGAGAGATACCCCACTCCCTAGTAACAGATCTACAGATCTAAAGTAACAATACAGTGAAACGAATATACCTCTTAGCAGGCGGATGTTACAACTTGAAGATCTCAACCCCACACTAACTCTTGCAGTAGATCAGCTCTTTGACGGACCAACGGAACGAATAGAGCACCAGAGAAAATATAAGAGTTTTTGTAAAGAGATAGGAGATGATATGCGAATGGGTTGATAGATTTGAGAGTGAAAAGAGGCGCCCTATTTATAGGAGATTAAGTGTGAATCGATTCATGTAAGAGTTGAAACTTGAGTGAATCGATTCATGGCTTATTTAAAACATAGGTGAATCGATTCATACTTTAGTTAAAATAGGTGTGAATCGATTCCTCACCTGAATTGTTTCAGAGGTGTGAATCGATTCATGCTTTAAGAGAATCGATTCTTAGTTTCCAAAAAGCCTTAGGACTTGCCATATAGGGATGAGAATCGATTCATGCTTTGGTTTAAATCATGGTGAATCGATTCTTTACTTTGTTTTTAGTTTGGAAAATTTGTTTTAGGTTTTTCAAAAATGCTTTTAGGGTTTTATATATTATGCATGCATTTTGAAAACCGCGAGACTTGAGATATGAGCCGACCTCTGCGAGAGCTTACAAAATTCCTAATCACTCACCCAAACCCTAAGGACTACCCTCAATTTTAGGACAACCCTAAAAAGTCTTCAATTCTTCATTCTTTGGGCTTGCCTTGACTTGGATGATTTGTTGCTTGATTGCTTTTCTTTTTCCTTTGCTCTTCTAGGTCTTCACTTGCTCACTCTTCTTTATCTTGTTTTTCATCATCAAAATCAATTAGGACTCTTTGTCCTATAATAAGTTTCCTGCATACAAGGTATCCACATTCTCCCCCTTTTTGATGATGACAAAACATTGTTCGTCTCAAGGTGGGAGTTTAGTTCAAACAGATAATATATATGTTACTCCCCCTATCATGATGCTCCCCCTGAATTATTGACTAGATGCATAATATGCTCATATGTTCTATATGCTCATATGCAACCCTATATTTCTCTCCCCCTTTTTGTCATGATCAAAAAGGTCGACGTAAGATAGAGTTTGCGAATCGAGCGTCACAGCTATTTGAAGGACCATTGCGGGTTCATGAGTGATCATCAAAATCATAGAGAATTTATTTTTGAAATAGTTGTTTAAGCTTCACATTTCTTTACAGGATCACTTTGAGAAACATTTAATAAAAAATCAGGTTTCCTTTTGCAATGGGTTTGTAAAAGTATCAACTAGCTGATTTTGACGATTCAACTTGCTCAATCATATTATCGCCTTTCTAGCCATAACCTCTAAGAAGGTGATATGATAATTCTACATGCTCAGTTTTAGAGGGATGATCAGAATACTTTATTTGTTTTCATGTCTTAAAAAAATGTTCCCTTAGAGATGCATGAAATGCGGTTTAGAGATCAATTTGTTTCACAAGTCACATGTTTGACTAAGTAAACTATGATTTAAGCACATTTTCAGTTTAGAGGTGAATAAAACTTTTCTAACCTTTACCAGTGATTCTCCCTCTATTCATCACAAGTCACATGACAGATTTTTCTCCGAGGTGAGAGTTGATAACTTTATTGCGTTTCCGGTCATGTGCTTTAAGTCTTTGCTGTCAAGGTATCCACATGTCCCCATACCTTGCAGCGTACCTGCAATGATCTAAAACAAGGTTCTAGGTACCCAAATCTCTTTGGGTCCTTGTGGGTTAATGTTTGGTATGGTCCTTTTGGGAACCCATACCTTCTTCATAACTTGTTTACCTCTTATTCTGCAAACAGAAGTTGTATGTCCAGGTTTACCACAGTAATAACATTTAATGTATGGTCTAGTGGAAAAATTAGATTTGTAATGAACATGCTTTTCTATGGTTTTGATTCTAGATAGTTTTTCAATAGTCAACTCTAGTTCATGAACTTTCTTTTTGCTTTCAACACATTTATCACATGTATGGTTTTCTTTAAAGCATGCAAGACTATCATTTTCTTTTCTAAGTTCTACTATTTCTTTGTTTAAAGAAGTGATGTCTTTTTCCAGATGAGTGATAGCTTTCTTAGATCTGTCTAACGCTTTAGCTAATTTTAATGATTTATCATGTAATTCAGTAAAGGCTTCATATAGTTCATCATATGCATCTTGTAAAGAATCAGAGTTAGAGCTTACCTCACTTTCGGATTCACCTTCACTTTCGTGGTTGGCCATGAGAGCAACATGAGCTTTTTCGCTTTCTGAACCATCTGAACTGCTTGTGTCATTGTCGTCCCACGCTATGTAGGCTTTCCTTCTTTCGTTTTCTTTGAATGTCTTCTTTTCGAATTTGGATCCCTTTTTCTGTAGATTAGGGCATTCCATCTTCATATGCCCAGGGTTTCCCACATTCATAGCAAATAAGAGGACCGGATGAGCTTTCTTTCCTTTTGGTGTCGAAGTTCCTTTTAGAGTGATTTTTCAGTTTCAAAAACCGTTTGAACCCTCGAACCATGAGAGCCATGCTTTCCTCATTTTCATCATCCTCATTTTCTGAATCTTCGCTCTCACACAGTTGACTTGAACTAGATGCTTTCAGTGCCAAGCTGTTCTTTTTCTTATCATTATTTTCGTGCTCAGCCAGACGGGTGAGCTCTAGTTCATGCTCTTGGAGTTTACCAAATAGAGTAGCAAGAGTCATAGTAGCCAAATTTCTTGATTCAGCTATAGCAGTAACCTTGGGCTGCCATTCTCTATTCAGACATCTCAGAACTTTGTTGATTAGATCCTCTGCAGGAAATGACTTACCCAACAAGCTTAACTGATTCACAATGTGAGTGAACCTTTTCTGCATTTCTGGTATTGTTTCACCTGTATTCATTCTAAATAATTCGTACTCTCTGATAAGAGTATTTGTTCTTGCCCTTTTCACTTCATTTGTACCCTCATGAGTAACTTGGAGATTATCCCACATTTCTTGGGCAGATTTACAGTTTGAAACTCGAAAAAATTCATCAGGACTTAAAGCAGAAGTAATAATATTTTTGGCACGTAAATTATGTTGCACTTTTCTTTTCTCATCATCAGACCATTCATTTCTACTTTTAATAGTAAGAATACCATCTACTAAGTGTGTGGGGACATAGGGTCCTTTTTCCACAGCATCCCAAACATCTAAGTCTACCCCTTCAATAAAGATTCTCATTCTTTCTTTCCAATATGCGTAATCTTTCCCGTTGAATCCCGGAGGACGGGTAAGAGAAGCACCCTCTTGCGTAGACCAACCTGAAGCCATTTCTCTTGAAGCTGCTAGGCCCTTTATACAAGAGTCTAGCTCTGATACCACTTGTTACCAAGTGGCTTCAGTCTCAAGAGGGGGGGTGAATTGAGATTTAAAAACTTTTCAGATCTTTTGAAAATGTTTTTCCCCTTTTCAATGACTTAGATCAATTTTCGCGCAGGTAGAGTGGAAGCGAAGGAATTAGATTATTTTAATCACAATAAAGCGGTAAAGCAGATTATAAGCACAACAGAGATATAATAAGAGAAAGCAAGTAAAGCACACAGAGATTTATACTGGTTCAGCCACCTCCTAGTGACCTACGTCCAGTCCTCACACCCTTGTGAGATTTTTCCACTAACCACAAGGCTTACGGGTGCCTTGGAAACCTTTACAGAGATTTGGGCACTCCTTCACCTAGGATACCCCACCTAATGAAGAGCCCACAAATCTACCCAACAAGAGATACCCCACCCTTGTTACAACACATGCAAATAGAAAGATACCCCACTTCCTAAGTACATGCAAATACCCTAGAGAGATACCCCACTCCCTAGTAACAGATCTACAGATCTAAAGTAACAATACAGTGAAACGAATATACCTCTTAGCAGGCGGATGTTACAACTTGAAGATCTCAACCCCACACTAACTCTTGCAGTAGATCAGCTCTTTGACGGACCAACGGAACGAATAGAGCACCAGAGAAAATATAAGAGTTTTTGTAAAGAGATAGGAGATGATATGCGAATGGGTTGATAGATTTGAGAGTGAAAAGAGGCGCCCTATTTATAGGAGATTAAGTGTGAATCGATTCATGTAAGAGTTGAAACTTGAGTGAATCGATTCATGGCTTATTTAAAACATAGGTGAATCGATTCATACTTTAGTTAAAATAGGTGTGAATCGATTCCTCACCTGAATTGTTTCAGAGGTGTGAATCGATTCATGCTTTAAGAGAATCGATTCTTAGTTTCCAAAAAGCCTTAGGACTTGCCATATAGGGATGAGAATCGATTCATGCTTTGGTTTAAATCATGGTGAATCGATTCTTTACTTTGTTTTTAGTTTGGAAAATTTGTTTTAGGTTTTTCAAAAATGCTTTTAGGGTTTTATATATTATGCATGCATTTTGAAAACCGCGAGACTTGAGATATGAGCCGACCTCTGCGAGAGCTTACAAAATTCCTAATCACTCACCCAAACCCTAAGGACTACCCTCAATTTTAGGACAACCCTAAAAAGTCTTCAATTCTTCATTCTTTGGGCTTGCCTTGACTTGGATGATTTGTTGCTTGATTGCTTTTCTTTTTCCTTTGCTCTTCTAGGTCTTCACTTGCTCATTCTTCTTTATCTTGTTTTTCATCATCAAAATCAATTAGGACTCTTTGTCCTATAATAAGTTTCCTGCATACAAGGTATCCACAGCCTAGTGGGCTACTTGTTTTGGTTTTTATTTCTCGCACCCCCCTAGTTTCCTGCATACTCCCCTTACTTCTTTTTTATCATATTGATCTTCACACCCCCTGATTTACGTCATGCGCCCCTTCCCTCTTTTTCTTAAACACATTAATCCTCACACCCCATGTTTTACTCCGTACGCATCCCCATATGACCCATTCCTTTTTTTAAAAAAAAACAGAAGAAAAGAAAACGCAGCCCAGCCTACACAAACCAGCTGGGCTCGCTGTTTACACCCCCTTTTTTAAATACAGCCCTCGTTGCTATTCATACACTTTTTTTTAATAACGTAACACCCACGTCAATTACACTTCATTTTCTATTACAACTCACTTAGTTTTTTTTTTACTTACATCATAATGTCTCCAAACCAGTTTTCTCAACAACTATCCACAAAAAATGGCTTGTTACTAATGGTCACTCTGAGCTTAGCTTGTTTGACTGTTAATACTGGCTTTAGTTTTCAAACGAGCTATGAGTGACGACCACTCTGAGTTTTACTTGTTTGGTCGTTACGAATACCTCCCCCAATTTCAAAAAATAAATAAAAAAACACCAAACACACAAACATTTTCTACCAAGAACTACGTGCGATTTGATTCTCTACCAGGAGATACGTAGGACCAGAGGGCGGCCGACCTCTGTCAATTGCACTAATAAAAAACTTTTTTTCCCTTTAAATTCATTTCTCTCATTTTCTCAAAAAGTACAAAATATAACTAACCGTTTAGTGAGTCCTTTTTTTTATAAGGGTAAAAACATTATTTTTGAATTAATAAATGTTTGCACATTTAGTTAAAAGGTAACCTTCCTTAGGAAGGATGTCGTAGGGTGCTAATACCTTCCCTACGCATAGACGACTCCCGAGCCTAAACCTGGTCCGCAAACCCCTTTTGTCCTTTTAAAAGGTTTTTTCCAATTTTTTCTCCTAAAATAAATATTGGTGGCGGCTTCATTTCAAGAACTTCGAAGAATCCCTCCTTCGGATTTTCGGTCGCTACATGCGTCACTATATCTCGTACGATATTCTTTATTAAATTACCCAAATAACATACCCAAAAGGAATGAAACAAAATTCCATAGGGAACCTCCCTTCCGTCTGTTCATGGAACTATAAACCAGGTCATGGACTTGGGTTCATGACTTCCCAATCCAAGTATGTTCTCATAATCCTGTAATGCATTTATTGTATATTGTTGACGTCAAACACTTTATTCCTAGCCGTGGAATCGGTCAGAGGTTTGGACAATTCTGATTCCTCTGTTCTTCAAGCAATTGCGCTGACGAAGGAACTCGACTCCTCGACTATGGGTTCCCTAACTCCTCCAACTCGGCTACGAACTAAGAAAACATAAAGAAAAGTACGAAAGATAAATTAAAATGCCAGAAAAATAGTAGCTTGATTGATTGATGTGTGTTCTAAAAATGTACAAGTGCTACTATATATACATGAGCCTTCATTGGCCACTATCTGAGCCTACATCTGCTCACCGTAGGATTAACTAAGATCAACAATTACAATAAATTCTAATCCCTAGAATTCAGAATCTTCTGTCCACTACCTCACTAGCACGAGTTAGTGGGGTAAATCCTAGTCACTCCTGTTTCCACAGAGTCTTTTGTTCCTTGACCTTAATCGCTCCAACGTTGTATGCCCACGTGCATTGAATACTTGCACTTCAAGCAAGTATATTTCGCCTCGGCCACAGCCTTCCTCGGCCATGTCTCAATCTCGGCCTTCGGTCGTTGGTTCCTTAGCCAAGTCACTCTCTGGTCGAGGTACCCTCCAACCGAATCTCACTGTACCTCGGTGATTCTTCTCATTCCCTTGGGGCTTCAATCTCTCTAGATATTTGTCCTTACGTTTCCAAACTGAGCTTCCCCCGTGTTACGACAACTATTAGACTATCTCTGCCCTAGTGCTTTTATGGCTGCCTCGGCCTTGTCCTAGCCTTGAATTCCTCTTTTTCTTTCGGCCAACAACTTAATTTATTTTCGATGTTATCAAATGCCCCCTTTTTGCGTTGTTGTTCAGCCGAGTGGATGGGACTGACGGTGAGAAAACTAAAACGATGTGTTGTGACAGTTGTGGTGACTAGCTGTTAAATCATTGATTAGCGTGTGATGGCTCGTTTTCCGCAAATCGAAGCGGCCAAATGATAGTTCCCTAGGCGTTTTGATCATTACATCCCAATGCTATAAATAGGCAATCTGTCACCCACGCCAGGGTTACTGTTGCCTTTACGAGTTCAATATTTTCCCATTGCACCAACTATCCCTTTTGCCATCTACTTTCAACTGTTACCATGTCCGACCACAACCAAGCCGCTTCTTCTTCTCACCACGGCCAACAAACACCATCGGCTACCGTAAGGACCGAGGGACTCATGGCACTGCAGACTGAGGGACTCTCCACCACCCTCGGCTCGGCCCCGTCACTTGGCTCGGCCAGGGACCGAGGACAAGCAGAATATATATGGAAAGCCCTGTAATTGTTCCCCCAAATCTGTAACAGCTATAATATACATTTATCACTCATTATTACCCTTGTATTATATAAAGGCCCCCTTGAGGCTAATGAAAGGGACGATTTCACTCTCTATTCTCAACACTCATTTTACTATCATCTTACTCTTGTTCTAGCTAAATCCTACTCCAAGAAATAGTTAGGAACATAATGCTTAGTTCTTTGATGGCTCAGATCCAATAAATATACCTCTAAGTTGCAAATCCTTTTGCTATTTCACTTAAAGTACCTTTGAAATTAGCTTTTTCTTGCTGCTTCAAGTAGAGCTGAAATCCAACAACAGAAACTTAATTATTGCCAACACTAAGTAGGCGAAATTAGTTTTGCGAGGTTCATATAACAAAAATTTTTCATGAAATCCAACAACACATAAACTTGATTATTGCCAACACTAAGTTAGCAAAATTAGTTTTATCAAGTTCATTACATAAATTATACCATTAGTTAGAAAATTTGACCAGAAACTTGAGTAAATAAATCTATGCAATTAACTATCAACAAAGATATTCACTACAAGAAAATCGACGATTTCCGACGGCAAAATCCGTCGCAAATGCAGTGATTTTCGTCGCAAATTAACGTTTCCGACGGACTTTCCGACAGACAAAATTTCGTCGCAAAATCGCTCGTCGCAAATCATTTCCGACGGATATTTTCGTCGCAAATCATTTCCGACGGATATTTTCGTCGCAAATGTCTCCGTCGCAAAGTCGTCGGAAACCCGTCGCAAATATCCGTGGCAAAGTCGTGGCAAACTCTGACACCTTTTCGTCGCAAATCCGTCGGAAATCCGTCGGAAATTTTTTTAAAAAAAAATAAAAAAAATAAATAAATTATACATCCAAAATACTATTTAATAGTTATATCTATACATACTAATAAGGATACATACAAGACTGAAGTAGGGATGCAAACATAAATAAGAAGAGTCGGAGAGAACCAAATACTAATGAGGATACATACAAGACCGAAAAGGAAATTGCAGAACCAAATAATAAAATTGACTGCTTTTAATATTGTATAAATTCTGATATATAGCCTTGTTATACCCATTACAGAAAACCTAGGAAATCCATTATTAGACTCATAAAACTCTAAGTTGCTGCAAATAAACAAAATCTCATCCGGATCTCTCCTTCTGCATAAGAGTGGTGCCTAATTAAACCAAGCGAGGCTTTGTAAGTTGTAACTACTGTAAATTACAAAATCTCATCCGGATCTCTCCTTCTTCAGGTATAGTGAACAGTTCAGCATCATTTCCAGAATCACCACAAACAAGAGTGCTGAGTGGTCCAATTCCAACCTCACATAAAAGCCAAAAATAAGATGCTTAGTTTATGTCTTATGCAAAACACCATCAGATACCAATACCAATTTTAAACAAAACCATAGGCCATAACAAATTAACAAACCCACCAATCACTCAAACAAACATAAATCATGAATAAATCATGAAACAATGGGTGCACATAAGCAACCAGATAATAATTACAGTCTAAATCGTACATCCCAAGACCAGAGGTATATGGAGGTTCAAGCCATTCTTCAGCTGAAGAACTCAAATCCCCAGTTCAACAAGTATCAGATATTGCTAACAAGCATCGTGGAATGGGATTTAAATATATCATGTCATACTACTCTCTATATGAGCTTATCATTAAAGGTAAATGACATGGAGCACTGAACTAATTAAGATTGTATGAGCTCAGGCATTTGCTCAGACATTTGTCAGTTATCAGTCAGTTTTGACAATAATTTAGTTTTATTAAAAAGAATTTGAGGCATGACGTTATAGGTTTTCAGTAATCGTATTATAAAAAACTGGACACAATACAGTTTTGTTAATTTTTAACAAATTCATGAGCTGATTCACATGTTCTTAAATGTGGGGCATGGGGAAACAATCATAATGAGTAATATGAAATAATCTCATCCAAGCCAATTGATTGAGGTCTGCATTTAATTACTTTTGTGTGGCCATTACTTCCCTATAAAATGATGACAAAAGACATAAGTGAGACATGGAGTCAATATATAGTGATTGTAAAATCAACTGAAATGAAAGCGCAATGAAAAAAATTGATGAACTGGTTATTGGAGGAAACTTACAATTTAGTACTAGGTACATAAGTCTTAGAGCTTGCTTTTTAACATGCAGCCCAGCATCCTTCTTAAGCAATTCTGATATAGTTATAAAAACTATTTTGTGGCTAAACCTGTATTCAAACAATTTTCTCACGTCACGATTATAATAACTTCAGAGACAATTTTCAACAGAAAACACTGCCAAAAAACTTACTTCTCCCTCTCAAAGTAAGCACTACTCCTTAGGAAGAGCAATATCATAATGGACATTGTCCCTGCCCTCACACTCTCTTCTGTGATCCGCATGGCAATTTGGTGCATTGAGTCAAAATTATTAGACCAATTCACATGAGGTTGTGAGGTATTTTGATAGTTCTGGCCCTCTTTTATGCCTAATGCATCTTCATTGAAGAGCTTTCCATCTTTCACACCTTCCAACCGTCCATAATCCACAAGGTCCTTCTCAATGCAAATTCCTTCAATGAAAGATATTGTCCCTGAGAAGAGTGCACTGGAAAGATCAAATCATAAGTTCATAAGAAGAGGAAACAACGGAAAGGGAAGAAAGAAAAGGTCACTTCAGATTAAATAAAGCCCATTAGCCCATTCAGAAGCTTATAACATCCTGGAAACCAACTCTTTACCAAAGGGAAAAAGTTTCAGAACACTGAAAAAGTAGATCATATATAATCAATGTTTGTCCCCAAGGCACATAGTCTCCAACGTGTGATAAGGATGAAGCTTTATACCTTGTAGCTTCCATAGTGAAAAAGTTTCTTTTCCTATATTTACCATACGTCTGTCCCAGTATGTTTCAGTGATTTAAGTAAAGGAATAACTACAGATGTTACATCATTTATCCGAATAGGATCCATCTTCCGTCCTTCCAGGAAGTGCATAATAAATATTAGTTTCTTGCTCCTATATCTCTACAAGCACACACATACACGTGTACAAATTTGCATTTGTTTAATAATAAGGGCATGTTTTACATACTTGACCAGATATTCCATTTTTATGTGTTTTTATTTAAGACATCAACCTGGTCAGGACAATTGGCCACAAGGTTGTCCAGAGAAGGTGGAAAGAACCACTGGTTGAATTGTAGATGTATAAACTGAAATATAAACGTCATGACTACAGAACAAGAAAGAGGCCAATTAGAATTGAAACCTTGAGCAAATGGACACAAGGGACACAAATTCACAATCAATATAAGGTTGTCAAAGCAAAAGAAAGTGTCACCCAAATAATGCATACCTTCTTCCAAAATTCTTTTCCACTTCCAGTAGGAGCTTCAGAAGAGTATGCAGTATTCGTAGAGACCTTCTTCAAAAATTCTTTTCCACTTCCAGTTGGAGTTTCAGAAGAGTATGCAGTATTCGTAGAGAGCTAAGGACAATAACAACCTATGAGAGAAGGGAAAAATACGTCACCAGAGGTTATAGAATAGAAAACAAGAGGAAAATAACTAGACATAAAATTACTTTCATGAACTTAAGAAACCAATATGGTAACCGTGTGTGGGGATACTTTCAAATTAAAATATCTCCAAAGCATAAGATTATATGAGCCAATAATGATCCAAAATCCCCTTAAATTAATAAAAAACCTTTTGGAGAAATCATAACTCACAAGTAGTCAGGTACAAGAAGTCAACAACATTGCAAACAAGATGGCCACGTAACTATTTACTATAAATTTAAAACTATCACAACTGCATTTTAGAGACCAGATATATCAGAAGTCTCATCTATATTGTATAAAGTTTATGGCTCAAGTGTTATGAACTTCATGTTAAGGGAAGAGTTTCTGAGACATGGATGGTTAACACTCACAAAATCCAACACTTTCGACTCATCATATGCTCAATATACACCATTCAAAAATCAAAATTTCAAGTAACTAGTTTCATGACTGTGTTTGACAAACTTTAAATCCAATCCAAATCAGTTAAGACTAAGCGTCAGATCTAAAACCAAGGAAAACTGTGTTTGACAACAACAAAGAATCACTATTTTCTCTACAAATATCTGAAAATGGGAATTAGATTAAAAACTAGGAGGCAGTTTTGTAATTAAAAGTAAAAATAGGAAATAAAAACAAAAAATGTTATCTTAAACCAAACAGATCTTGAGAACCAGCGGATCCATTATAATAGCTAACTCATTATTTTTCTGTAATGCTACTGCTTAAAAAGGAAAATAAAATACCCACAGGTAACAGTAAAATAAGCTTGCGAGAAATTTAAAAAGAGAACATTTAATCAAGATAGTATAAAAGTACTCACATTTTTCATACTACATAGATCAAGTAACGGTGCTATCAAAGTTTCCACCGCATATGTTCCATCAGCTATCTGCAACACATAACAATAACCGGATCTTATGCAACCTCAACTACCATGATTGAACAATAGAAATCAGCTCAATAACAAGAGAATTCAATACGAAACCATGAAAAGCAATCCGATCGAGAACTCCTCCTAAAAGCACAATAACCAATGAAAAATAAAAGTAAAAAACTTCCACAACAGATCTATAAACCCCATATATATAACAAGGAAACCCCTTTAAATAATTAGGTGCAAAAACCAACGGGGAAGCAACAAAATTATAGCCTACCAAATAAGACTGACTCGGTCCATGCAAGATTTTTACCTCGTGTTATTTGGAAAAGGTTCAGAAAAATAAAATAAAGGCATTTCTCTTTTTTAAGCAAAACTACTATTTAATGTCTGGAATATTCCAATGGTCCAGAAATATGCAACTTCGAATATGAATTCTAAAGGATTAACACACAGATATATGGTTGAACTAATACCTTTGTCAATGCATGGTCAAGATTTGACACCTTTGCTGCTTCTGGAGTATGAAAGGGCAAAATTAATTAGGTGAGAATCACATGTTATAGCATGAATGCTATATATTGAATGTTTTTCTCTTTTCCTCCCTCAGTCTATTCCTGATAATCAATGGTGAATAACAAACAACTGCATCAGATATTGAAAGAAATTTGCTAATTAGAATCAATAAAAGAAACCGATTTAAGCTCCTGAAATTGTAATAACAGCAATAAAATTACTAGGACACATAATGGGAGATTCTAATTTCCTACCAAGTACAAAAATTAACAAAAGACAACCGAGTCAAATATGGAAGTCAACTGATTTTAGAGTTACAGTAAAGATGAAGTTAGGGTTTTTGATTCAACCAAAAATTGGGGGTTTCCTATCAAATCGAATTAAACTAGAAGAAAAAATTTACCTTTAAGAAGAAGGAGATGCGCTGGTTCGTTGCTGAGAGGAGATGCGCTGAGAGAGGAGATGCGCTGGTTTCGTTGCTGAGATGAGAGGAGGAGAGGCGCTGAGAGAGGAGGAAGAATTTGGGGCTTGAGGCGTTGAGAAGATGAAGGAGAACGATGGAGTGGTGGAGGGAGAAGATGAAGGAGAACGGAAGAAAGAGTTGGAGAGGAGTGGAACTACAAGAAAATCGAAAGCGACAGGTATGACGGAGGAGAGGAGGCGCGATAGATTTCGAAAATGGGAATGGAGGTTAGGGTTTGCAGAAAAGAGGGAGGTCTAGGGAGAAGGAGAGGTTTTGTGGTGGTGAGCTGATGAGAGAGTGGCGGTGAACTGATGAGAGAGTGGCGGTGGAGGAAGTTGGAGGATGGCGGAGGAGGGTTGATGTTGAGGGAAGGTGAGAGTGAGGTCAGAGAGCGAGAGTGAGAGTGAGGGTGAGGGTGAGCGCAGAGAGCGAGAGTGAGAATGAGGGCCGAGAGCGAGACCTGAGAGTGAAAGTGAGATCGTATTTGGCTTTTGTTTAGTTTTAAGTGACAACTGTTTGCGACGAAAATTTTAGCATTTCCGACGAAAACGTCCGTCGGAACGTAGCGACCATTTCAAATTTCGTCGCAAATGTGGGCGGGAAATAGGCTAAACATGTAGCGACGGCCGATTTCGTCGGAAACGTCAGCATTAGCGACGAAAATAAATTCCGTCGGAAAAAATGGCAGGAAAGAGCACTTATTCTTGTAGTGATTATCATATTAAGAGCAAGAGGGCAAGGTTCATGAATGTAAATTGTCTAAACCATAAAACCTAAAATCCCTAAAAAAGAAAGGGGCAAGAACCAAACCTATTATCAACAACCAAACCTATTATGAGAATAAAAGAGGACGAGATTAACTTGCAGAAAAGAGATGAACGGCGTTCACAAATGACAGAGAGCCGCAACCTCTAGCTCTGTTAGCAGCAAACGATATGAACGGCGTGGTGGTGAGGACGGCGTAGTCGACGCTGTCGTTGTTGGCGAGGACTGTGAACGAAATCGTGGGGGAGAAGCTCTAACACGGCGGCGCAGGGAGGAGGTTAGGGTACGGTGTCGTTGTTGGCTCTGATAAGCGTTGCGAGAGTGAGAGTGAGAGTGTTTGGGTTTCTGCTATTGCAACGGGAAAGAGAGACGAGCGATTAGATAGAGTTTAGAATTAAAATTTTATTAAACCATAGGTAGCCCTTTTAAAAAGCGCTACTGATGCGTAGTGAGTTTTTGAAATAAGTAGTTTTTTTTAAAAGCACTACTGATAGCAAAAACACGCACAACCATCAGTTTGTTTAAAAGCGCTACTGATAGTTGTGCGTGTTTTTGCTATCGGTAGCGCTTTTAAAAAAAACGCTACTTATTTAGTTATTTAAGTAGCGTTTTTCTAGAAGCGCTACTAATGGGGGTGCTCTTTTTTAAAACTTCTGTTGTGGTGTCTTCTCACTTGTGTTTAGAAGAGATGTTAAGATACTCTATTTATTGTGTGAGCAATAAAAATAACCGTTGAGAGGAGCTTATCATCTCTTCTAGTAAAGTATTCAATACATATGTCCTTTATATGCATAGATGCTTAGCGCTTTAGATAAAAGCATATCTTCTATTAATGGTGGTCTTCAAATATTCTACACATTTCAGTAGATACATTAGGGTAAAATTGTTCTTTTTATATTATTTGTTATGCTAAATTATAGTTTAGGTCCCCCTATTTTCAAAAATTCAGACATTTGGTCCTCTTATTTTAAAATTCAGGCATTTAGTCTCCTTATTTTAAAAAAATCAAACATTTAGTCCAAAGAGGGGTTTTTTAATTTTTTTTTTTGCTGAGTTGTAATTCTGCCAAACAAAAAATATTGACATGGCACTCATTAAATGACATGGAAGCTGATGAAGCATGCACACATCATTTAATGATGCCACATATACATTCCAAGTCATATTATAATATTTATAATAATTTAAATAAATAAATAATAATTGTCAAAAAAAAAATTAAATAAATTATATTATTATTAATTATTAAAGAGTGAAATTAAAATAAAATCACATCAGATTGACAACCATCGCATCGCTTCAACAACAACATCCCACAACAACAATCGCTTCAGCATGAACAATCTCACTTATTCTTCTTCTCATCAGCAAATCAATTTTCTATAATAAAAAAAATTAATCTTCTCACAGCAAATCAACAACAGCAACCCTGGTATCAATCTATCGATCTTTCAGAAGAAAGGCATTAGAATCCTGGCTCTCAAAAATGCAAAGGTGTTACCTTACAAATCCCTTTTTTCATCAAAATCTTCATCAACATCATCTTCTTCTCTTCCTTAGGAATCACTAGCTCACAATCGTTTCAACTCCGTACCAATCCCTCTGCATTTACTTCTCTTCCTAAGATTAAAACCTTAAATCTGCATCTGGGTTGCGATAGGAACATGGCAGAGGATTAATAGCAAGGCGAAATTGATTAGGGAGTTTCGATTTCTGGTGATTATGAATGTGTTGGGAGTTTCGGTTTCTAGTGATTATGAATGTGTTGGGAGTTTCGATTTCTGGTGATTATGGAGAAGAAGAATGAGACCATTGAGGAAGTAGAATGAGAGAAGACTGATGGAGAAGAATCTGGATCTAAATTGGGGATTGGGGTTAATAGCAAGGCGAAATTGGTTTGGGAGTTTCGATTTATGGTGATTATGGAGAAGAAGAATGAGACCATTGTTACGATGTGTTTGCGTTCTGATGTTTGTTTCTTTTGATTTTAATTCATAGTCAATTTTAGTTTCAATTCAATTTTTAAGTGGTTTTAATTTAATTTCTGGTGTGAATTTCTGCCTTATTTTATAATTCAATTTTAGTTTTGATATTTTATTAATAAGTTAATGACGTGGCATGCACATGTGGCTCATTAATTGACTAGAAAGCCACGTGTGGTGCCTATGGAATAGTAAAATGATAATCGAGTTAGAATAGACTAAGTATAGAGGAGAGAAGATGGTGACTAGAGAGGGAATCAACTAAGGAAAGAGAATACATCACACATTTCACGTCCTTTCTAATTTTTCTTTCATTCTCTTATACATCTTATTCTCACACCCCATGTTCTACGTGCTTCTTTCTCATTCTTTTACAACCGATTAATGCTGATTTGGCTTTCTTATTTTGTATCATTACAACAACCACACTAGGATTTCACCCAAGGAAATGAAATGAATTGCATGCGTGATTTTAAAAAGTCTAGTTTCAAAATCGTTTTTGGGTTCAAGGATATAAAGTTTCCATTTCTAATGTTTTGGTTTCTTTTGATTAGTTTAGACGAAATGATAAATAAACATTTTACACACATTATTATACAGTCACACTCGAGTAATCCGGATTCAAACTCGTTTTAAAACCATCGGTTGTAAATAACTGATCTAGAAAGTTTTTTCAGTATTGCTAATTTTATTCCATACCTATTTTTCTCCACGATATTCTTTATCATCCTTGTTAGCTTACGACATTTGGAATATTTTTTCACTTTAATTTTAAATTTTTTAGAAGCTGATTCATATTATTGACTTGGAAGCTATATATTCACGCGTCGTAATTAAAAGAAGGGAATTTCTTTATAAAAGCTCATTCATGGAATTGTCTGGATTCCTTTTGTGCTCCAGTTGTGTTCAATTATATTCTTTCCTATCAGACAGCTTTATTCCTTTTTTACTTCTATTTAATTTCTTTCTTCACTTCTTCCTTATATAAGATGCTCGAATTTGAGAGAATAAACAAAGAGAAAAAAAGAAAAAGAGCAGAAAGAAAAGAAGTAGCTGAGAAGGATAAAAGCAACTTTTAATTTGCAGATTTCTGAGAATGTCTTCCAAGAAGCCTCACCAGATATCAAACGCTACTTATATTAAAGAGGCAAGTGAACGTTTTCTTTATTTATTTATGTATAAAATTATATTTCTAGCACAATATGTTTATCATAATAATTATGATAAATATATATATATATGTCATAAAGAAGCAAGATTGTTATCTATTTGGCATCAATTTTCTTTTTCCTTTTACACACAGATCAGCAATTAAGAAATGAAAATTAAATTAACATCAAAGAACGATAATCTTCAATAACTGATAAATAAAGATGGCTACTTTATAATTGCTTCGTTAAGTTTTTATTTTATTATTTTATGTTGGTGAAATCGTTAAGTTTTTATTATATTTAAAAAATAAAATTTTTTATATTCCACACACGAGATTTACAGACTTAGTAGCACCGGAGAGTGATTAGTTTGTTAAACAAAAATGGTTTTTTTAAGTTACATGCTCATTATTGTCTTTTTTTTTTTTGACAATATTATTGTCTTTTCTATGAGTGGTGGATTGTGTTTCCAATCTTAGGAGCAATTTGTTGTGAGGTATAATTTTTACTCAGATGGGGTGACCTGGATGCTCCGTTTTGGGTTTTGGGTTTTGCTTTGTCTTCCTGCTACTTTGTTTTCGTGGTTTTATGCTTCCTAGTTTTGAGCTCCTAGCCGAGAGAATCTTATTCTATACGTGTTGTTTTTTTAAAAATAAATGGGAAAGGCGGAAATTTTATTAATCAAAGTGACATTAATGGTCATTTTACAACTATCTTTGAGGGGATTCGAACTCAACATACGGGTGAGAACACTTGGTTATTGTAAGAACATAATAACTTTAAATAATAGTCGTCAGATTAAAATTAACGGTTTAGATTATATCATTAATTACAAGTCCTCATGTGATCTTTATTTAAAAAGGAAACAATCTTACCATATCTTGTAATTAATGACTTAATCTAAACTGTTAATTTTTATATGACGGTTATTGTTTAATGTTCTTATCTTCTCCTAATAACCAAGTGTCCTCACGTCCCATATATATATATATATATATATATATATATATATATATATATATATATATATATATATATATATATATATATATATAGGGAGCGTATCAAGTGAGAACTAATTCTCACCATGAAAATTGAGAATTGTTAATTATAACCGTCAGATGAAAACTAAGAGTTCAAATTACATCATTAATTACAAGATTTTGCGTGATTGTTTATATATATATATATATATATATATATATATATATATATATATATATATATAATACCTCTTTTCGCCGTTAAAAAAAATACTAATCATCCTCTCGCTACCAAACCTATTACTCACATGACTATATACCGTTTAGTGTGGTATTTCTTTTGCCTCCCACAAGAATTCAAACTCATGATCTAAAGCTTAAGTGCATGGAAGCATCTTCGTGTCTTCCAGCTTTCTCATCCCTAAATAGGACATCTTATTATTGGTGCAGTCCACCATATTCTGTTAGTATATTGATATTTAGAAACTCCTTTTTTAAAAAAAAAAATATTGGGGAAGGAAAGCCATTTTACAACTGCTCCTAAGGAGATTTGAACTCAACGCCTTGAGGATACAATGTTAAGCTCCTACCACTAAGCGAGCGCCTCAAGTGTTGATCTTAGAAACTCATGATTGTAGACACTATAGAGTATAGACCCTTTACCGTTTAATATAACAGAAATTTATCTGAACAAAAGTTTACCAAAATACGATATGGGATACAGAGAAAATACACATATGATACATTTATTTATTTAATTTATTTATTTTTAAATTAAATATATTATATGCGTATAATAGTGAAGTTAATTTAAAATAAAAAAATAAATATATTATACACGTATTGTCTCCGTATCCCATACATACTTCTATTTTGGTACACTTTTTTTGTGGAATTAACATTTCTCTAAAATTATGCCATAGTATATATTGAAGTGGTTAAAACAAATATGAAATAAAGAGTATATAGTAACAAAAATATTGGTTTGACTGAATTTAAAGTATTTATGGTTGCAGAATAACAGAGGCGGGTATGTGATAGAGCCAAAAGGACTGAACATTGTGTGGGGAAGTGATCCTCGCTACTGGAAAATAACAGAGTGAGTAACAAAACATTATCATTTGAACAATTACATATATACACCTGTATACTTGTTCTACCATATTGTAAATGCTTTTGAATTTCAGCCAGGGCAGTGCAGAACTGGTGCAAGTTTCATGGTTAGAGGTATCTGGCAAAGTAAAAGTGGACAAAGGACAGAGATACAAGGTTAAATTTGATGTTGAAGTTAAGCAAGATGGATTTGGTTGGAACGGCACTGAAGTACTAGTGATGGCTAAAATTGGGAAAAGGGGATCATATTCTTATAAGGCTGTTACTCTAACTCCTGGTAAATCCTTGACCATTCCAACAGATGAAAAACCACTTGTAGTTACAGTTACACCACAAGAATTGGAGCCTGAGCTTCATTTTGGATTGTATGAAGTGTGGAGTGGAAAATGGAAAGGTGGCTTGGAAATCAAGAAAGCAGAGATATTAAAGCAGTAATAATAATAATAATATTATTACTTGAACTTTTCCTTCATATGGAGAATTGGAGAGTATATGTACAAGACATGAGGATCTTGACATGATATATAGAAATAAAACGCTTTAAGACATTACAATAAATAAATATATTTGTAATAAAATTAATGTGTTCTTCAGTGATTTATATTTATGTGTAGCATAGAGAAAGATCCAAAAATTTGTATGTGGGGGCAAGAAAGTAATATTAGGCTTAATAATAAAAACCAAAATAATAAACTAGAAACACGTAGGTACTATAATTGCTTATTATTTATCAACGAGGGTTAGCCCGAGTGGTAACTGAATTCAGATCCCACCCCAACTAATTGCTTATTATTTAATCAGGCTCGAGGCAAAAATGTTTTTAGGGGCTATAATGTAGTTAATGCAACGATGAGGCAATTGAGGGAGGCTGCAAATGTTACATTTTAAAATTTGGACACTACCTGAGACTTCTGATTGGCGCAAATTGTAGCATTGTTGTTTTCTGTTAGAAGTCCCATGTTTAATAAATAAGAAGACTCAATGTGGTACTTAAGCCATGAAACTCTTCCATTTATTGGATTAGTCTTTTAGGTTGGACTCTTTGAATGTGCTTAATTCCAAACAATTAAGGTGCTCCAACGAATACTGATAGGTGAGTGAAGCCGCCAAAAACGAAAGGGTTGGCACAAGATCAGTGCCGAAAGGGCAATTACGGTACTCCACGGAATGCTGATAGGTGAGTGAAGACCCCAAAAGTGAGTGGAGGTCATCAGGTGACTGATATGAGGTCTATCTGTGATCGAGTGAAGGTCATGAGGTGATTGATATGAGGTTTACCTATTACCGAGTGAAGGTCGCCAAGTGACCAAGTGGAGGTCGTCATGGTAATCGAGTCGAGGTTTACAAAGAACCAAGGTGAGGTCTACCTATGACCGAGTGGAGGTCATCAGGTGACTGATATGAGGTCTACCTGTGACCGAGCCGAGGTCATCATGGTGGCCGAGCCAAGGTCTACACTAGGTGGAAAAAATGGATTCTGCATCAGCAATTAATATCGGTTCAACAACTAACTGATGTTGAAAGCAAGGCGGTGGCATTTTTGAAATTATCATTAAAGATTTGGCATCGGTTGAGGCTCCAACCGATGTAGAATTGCACACGTAAGGCCAGATTACACATTTAATATCAGGTCCAATTGCAACCGATGCGGAAAACCCAAAATTAACATCAGCTCTCCAATTGCAACCGATGCGGAAAATCTCCAATTTTTTGACTTTTCATTTGCACTTCGTTCTCACTTCTCACACAGCATCGTTCTCACCCTAAACCCTCTCACACTCTACGCCGTTCTCTCTCAGTCACACGTCGCCGTCTCCAATCGTATTTCTTACCCTCTCACAAACCAAAAACCCAAACATATGAAACAAAGGTTCACTATTACTCGAGAGCACAATTCCTAAAACGGTGGTGAAACAGAAGAAGAACGCCAAGACTAATGTGAGGTTTACCTGTGACCGGGCTGAGGTCATTAGGTGACTGATACGGGGTCTACCTGTGACCGAGTGGATGTCATTAGGTGACTAACTAGATGTCTTCATGTGACCGAGTGAAGGTCAACAACAGGGAACCAAGTTGAGGTATACCTGTGACTGAGTGAAGGTCATCAGATGACTAAGTAGAGGTCTTCCATGTGACCGAGTGAAGGTTATCATGGTAACCGAGCTGATCAGGTCTATAAGGACCAAAGTGAAAGGCAATTGGAGAGTCAAAATCTTTTACCTACTTTTATTTAGTTTTTATATATTTTAGTTGTCGCGCATAAAAGAAGTCATGTGAATTTCTATTGAAGTGTGTACTGCATTTAGAAAATCAGAATTCGATTGATGTGTGAGTTTAGTGAATCAGAACTACCTTCATTGGGAGAGATTCTAATCAAGTAGCATGAATGAACAATGAGGAATCCTATGACTCCCTGTCTCTCTTTTTTTGTTGAAAAACATACATGTTGTTCTATTCCTTGATCATATATTAACTTTTAATTTTTACTAATATGATAAGATTTTGAAGAGTTTATCTGAAGACCAAAAGCGTGCAGCAACTGTCGGTGTTCCATGACAACACTCAGGTTGAGTGCGTGTTTTATGTTCCAATGTTTGTCACACTAATATTTTTGGAACGCGTAGACATTTCACAGAATTTATGCAAATTGGTAGCTCAAGCCGAATGAATGTCGAGAACTTAAAGAAGCGGGTAGAAGAGTTGCAAGAAAAATTAATAAGATATGAAGGAACAACTCACTCAAACCACTAAGCAGCTTACACAAACCCTTGAGGAGCTTCCACAAACAAAATATCAATTGACAAACACTCATTAACGACAGACTTTTACTAGCGTACCACGACCACGTTGCTACAAGGCTCGTTACCAATGCACATGGCCATTGGTAATGGCGAATTCGCAACGTTTAAAATACCATGAAAATTACCGATGGATAGGGCCGTTAGTAATTTCCACTGCTGCTTTCTTAGTGGCTTTTTCTTCCACTGATAATTGTATTTTGTTGCTAGAGACTTTATTTTACTGTTATCTTGATTGAACTCTCCCTTTCTTTTGTGGTGGCTGAATTTTTAGCAGTTTAGCTTCATTCTGATCTCATTCGGTTCATGCACTGCCTTTGGTAGAAGAAAATATTTGTTTGCTTAGCATGAATATCCACTTTCAATTGTTGGTCATGTTGGTTTTAGGCGATTTGCGGCTTCTCTACAACCATTGTTTCAGGTTCCTTGTAGAAACACTATCAAGAAGGAGATATTCAAAGTGTACGAGTCTGAGAGGTCAATAACTTCAAAGTTGCTTGAGAGTCTTCAATCAAGAGTGGCCATTTTACATCAGACATGTGGACTTCAGGTAATCAAAAAAAGGGGTATATGGTTGTTACTGCACATTCTATTGATGGATCTTGGAATTTACAAAGTCGCATTTTGAGGTAATAACAAATTCTTTTAATTATATACTTATTTTGATAATAATTCTAGATTGTTTATATGATATAGTTATTAAATATGAATCTTCTTACATGTTAGGTTCATTTATGTTCCTGCTTTATTTAACTGTTTACTTGACTGGAACATCGATACAAAATTGTCAACTATCACCTTAGATAACTGTAGCACAAATGATTCTATGATGGACAAAATTAAGGAGAAGTGTGAAACAAGTACGTTGTTGAGAGATGGATCTTTACTCCATATGCGTTGTTGCGCACATATATTAAATTTGATAGTAAAGGATGGTTTAGAAGTAGTGAAAGATGGGATAGAAAGGATTCGGGATAGTGTAGCTTATTGGACTGCAACTCCTAAAAGGAAGGAAAGATTTGACGAGACAGCTAAACAATTGAAAATTTCTTACACTAAAAAGTTATGTTTAGATTGTCCAACAAGATGGAACTCCACATATAAGATGCTTGATATAGCTATTTTGTACGAGGATGTATTTAGTAGAACATCATTTTATAAAACAGAATTGGATCATATCTAGGAGAGGATGTTTTACCTCGAAGTCCCGATTTTGATATTCTGTTGTGGTGGAAGTTGAATGGCATCAAATATCCAACACTACAAGCAATTGCAAAAGACATATAAGCAATTCCTATCTCTACTGTAGCTTCTGAATCAGCATTCAGCACTAGTGCAAATACCTTAAGCACGCATCGTAGTCGACTTCATTGGACAACCTTAGAGGCTTTGATGTGTGCTAGAAGTTGGTTATGGAGTAACGAAAACAACGGTATGGTTTTAAATTGCTCTTTCAATTTACATATCTTAAGAAATGACAAATAATTCTATGTTTGTTAACTAATTTCTATTTATATTGTTTTGCATTTCATATTTATAGGCCGTATGAGTTCTCAATTAAGCAATGAATATGCTACTTTACTTAGTGAAATAGACCCTGAGGATGAAGGTGAGATCTACCTTCCATTTATTTAACTTGTATATGCATATCAACTTTAATTGTTATATTTAACTCGTATTTTTTATTTCATATATAGGTGAAATATTGACTAGTGGTATTACTTCTCACTTTGAGGAATGAAGACGTCAATAGCATTTAGAGAAAGAAAGAAGACAATATTGATGTGCCTCTTTGTTTTAGAAATTTTAAATTTTCAATGAACAATGATGTTATTTGTATTTGCTTATGTTGTTGTTTTGATAATTTGGATGATTGGTTAATTTAGAACATGGTTAATTTAGAACATGATGTTTTGGCTATATGATGATAATGCAACAATATTGTTGTTTTGGCTGTGTTGATCTTTTACAACAATGATATTTTGGCTATATGTTGTTGTCTTGCATTGGTTTTACCTTGTTTTTATTAAATTCTGGGTTTGGGGCTGGTTCGGGGGTGGATTTTGGGTTTGGGATAAATTCTGGGTTTGGGATTGGTTCGGGGGTGGATTTTGGGTTTGGGATAAATTCTCGGTTTGGGGCAGGTTCGGGTTTGAGACTATTATTTTTTTTATTTAAAAAAATTGATTCCACTACAGGGATCGGGGTTGGGACGGGGATACCCGAACCCGTTGGGTACGTGGATGAGGTTCAATAAAACACCCCCATTGGGTTTGGGTAGGGGAACGGGGAACTATATGGGATTCGGGTTTGGGGATGGGGAGTGTCAAATCCGTCCCCGCCCTGCCCCGCCCCATTGCCATGCATAGTTGCCACGGTTTTTGGGATCCACGATTTTGACCGTGGCTAATCTCTGCTTTTTTGTAGTGGGCCACAACCATGTTAGCAATGATAATCCTCGCAAAATCAACAACCGTGATTTCCCTTTTTTTTTCTCATTTTCAACATCTATCTTCTCCCGAGATTTCCCTTTCATGCATTCTTTGATTAAGTTTTAGAAAAAGTGTTTTTTTAAAATGATAATAATAATGAGCTTAATTTCATCCTGATAATAGCTTGAAAAAGTTCTAACTTATTAGAAATAACTCGATGTTGAAGACTATAAATAAGTTTGAGGGAATCAAAGGATGCCCTAGAATGTAGAAAGAAGTTGGTTTGCGAGCATGGATGCTGTTGAAGACCAAAGCAGGAAAAAAAAAACAAAGTTGTTAACGAAAACGAAAACATGTTATATTTAATTTGATTTGTCGGCCATAAAAACAACACACATGTAAATGCATGTAAGTTTTTTTTGTCTACTAAATGAAATGACAAATAAATACTACGTACACACACTACCACTGCTCACATTCGGATTCAAACCCGGGAGCCGACATCTTCGTATCGTTGAAATTGGCAAGACAACCAACATTGAGGGACGCATGTAAGTTGATTTCTTTTAGTAATCATTTCGGAGACTATTTCTTCTGATATATTTAGCAATTTTGAAGGTGCATAAATGTGCATGCATGCATGGCTTTTTAACCACAAGACTCGGGTCCACCTTAATTTGTATAGAAAAATATGGAATGAAACTCAAACTAACAAATAACAACCCTTATCCTAGTAAACGGAGAATCGATGGCTGAACACAAAGTCAAAGGAGAAACATACGAGAAATCAAATCGTGTGGTTACATTAAACTTTTGAAGTATGTATAAAGGGACCTTCATAACACCATGCACGTAGAATAATTATGCATTACGATCGAAGAGGCATGAAGTGCATGCATATGCTCGTTACTTTCTTGTTATTGTCCCTTTGCCAGCTAACATCAGCTAATGGTAATGGGGGACATGCGATTGAGGGAGCCTCAAACACACAAGCAACAATGCTTTTTCTCAATCAATATCAACTCGTAGAGAAGAGGAAGAGACTATTGGAAGAAGACCACACTAGCATACTCCCTCACAACAATAGAAAGCTTGGATTTTCATTAAAGAAGAAGAAAAAGAAAAAGAAACATGGAAAAAAATCGTCAGCAAACCACACTGGAATGTCCATCTCCCATGCCACCTCAATTCTTTGCGTTTCCCTTTTGCTTGCTTTCGCTCCTATCTAAGTCTAAGAAAAATTTTAAATTGCGGTTGCGATCGTAGTTGCTGAGTTCACAAAAATCATTATATTGCAAACAATTACGGATAACTACGGTCAATTCGACTACAATTGCGGTTGTTATTCAACTGTGAAGGTCTCAAAAAAAACTTTATGTTGGAGGCACAATTGCGGATGCGGACTGCGATTTAAAACAATATATACACATGTCATCACTAATATATTGCAATATAAATTTAGTTTTTGTTTTAATTATTTGTGTTTAGTACACAGTGAGTGCATTCTGCACAAATTTTAGTTTCAAATGTTTGTTAAAGTTGTATCTTGGATCCACAACAATAACAATTTTTGAGTACTGCATGTGGAGTTGTGTTATGTTCCTTATCAATATTGTGTATTATTATTATTATTAGTAGTACAAATGAGGAGAGGTATTTGTGAACTATAGTACTTGTCTTCTCAGAGGATGTCTGTCTCCGTAGCATTGTCTTCTGCGGTGGTTTTTAAGTTGCACAAAATCATCTTTTTGTGCAACATATATAGGAAAGTCGCAACAGAACCATTGATTTCTTGTCTTAAATATGATACCTTTATAAGTGGTTTATTGTATTTGCAATGTTGGACTTCCAAAGTCATTTTACACGTACCAACGTCAGGCCTCACTTTCTTACACGAGAGATGATCTTCGGCCAAAGTTTTCCAGTCAAAAATAGCGAAAACCCACATTACAATACCAATTAACTAAGTTTTTTAAGCCATTAATCAACCTACTTTTTCACAGTTTTCAGCCAAAAACCACATTACAACACCAATTAACCAAGTTTTTTAATTCATTAACCAATCTACTTTTTCACAGTTTTTAGTCAATAACCTAGAAAACTGTGAAAAAATAGGTTGGTTAATGATTTAAAAAACTTGGTTAATTGGTATTGTAATGTGGTTTTTGGCTATTTTTTGCTGGAAAACTTTGGATGAATTGTCAGTTCCCTCTACAAGGCATCTTGAGTTAACGGGCACCATTGCTCATAAGGAAGGCAAGGCCATTTCGTCAAACTATTCTTTCGGTTAAATACACATGGTGGAAGGCAAAGCCATTAAAATTTAAAAAAGCTGTATAGAAATTAGACAGCTACAGGAACGCCATTAGACAAAGACAGCGTGTTGAAAAAATTTACATGTAATAACCGCACATGAAAAAAATAATTACATGTCATTAGTTAAAAAAAATTATAAAAGGGCAAAAAATCAGTCACGTCTCCTCTGTTCCCACTCACTGTTGCAGATTATTTTTTTGATGAACTTTAATAAGAGGTATGACGACTTCCCACTATTGTGTTGATAGCGCAGCGGGGGCGGCGGCACCACTCATCAGGAGCGAGGGGACGGGATTAGATGGTTTTGATTTTTATTTTTGAATTTATGGGTTTTGATTTTTATTTTTGAATTTATGGGTTTTGATTTGTTTATAAATGTTGGGGTTCAAGTTCTACAAAGTGACTCAAGATGTTGTGAGCTTCCTTAGTAAGTAGATTGTTTCTGTTACAATCTATCCCTTGACCTTGAGCAGGAACTATACCAAACACAATATGAATAAACAAAATATCATTCTCACAAAAATTATAAGAAATGTAGAACAATGGATTCTGGATCTCAATATTGGTCTCAGAGGGCATATATTTATAGTACAAGGTGAGATTAAAGCTCATTATTACACTTAATGGTTGATTCGACCGTTACAGACAAACAGGAGGAAAATCAGGGATTTTCCCCTATGATCTCGCTAAATACTATAAAGGGAGAGATGAAGGCGGTAAAATTGTAATCGGTCGGTCAGTAGGGTTGGAGTGATCTTCCTTATCCGGACAGACGGAGTAGAGGCCGAGCTCTTATATATACCAGTCAGTCCAGTTGGGAACATAGTCCTTCGAGTAGCAAGCGCGGCGCGCAAGTCGTTCAAAGTAATGGGAGCTCGGCCAATTCTCAGTCCTTCGGTCTTTTGAATGAGAGCCTTCGAGCACTTAATCCTTCGACCTATGGACGGTGCTTCTCTGAGTGTTGCTGTAGCTGATTGACTGATCGGACATTCTGACCGTTTGACCTTTGACTCTGACCTTATCGCATCGGTTTCCTCAATTTGACAATCGTTTTTTGTGCTTCATAAATGCTTGGTATTGTAACAGACCTTCTGTGTGTACTATATAAGGGGGGGTGAGGCTTCTTGGTTTGGTACCAAAAGTTCTTCTTTGTCCTTGCTTCTTCTTTCTTACAGTTTCCCGTGATGCTTCATAATTTTTGCGTCGAGACTTCCTTGAGAAAAACATGATCCCCTTCATCAAATTTTAATGGTCTCCTCCTTTTGTCAGCGTAACTCTTTTGACGACTCTGAGCTACCTTCGTTCTCTCCTTGATTTGGTGGATCTTTTCTGTAGTTTCCTGAACCAAATCTGGTCCCAATAGCCTTCTTTCACCTACATCCCACCAACAAAGCGATGTCCGACACTTCCTCCCGTACAATGCCTCATATGGAGCCATTCCGATGCTGGAGTGATAACTGTTATTGTAAGTGAACTCCACCAATGAAAGATGATTCTCCCATCTGCCACCACTATCAAGCACACAGGCCCGAAGCATGTCCTCCAGGGTATGAATAGTTCTTTCTATCTAGCCATCCGTCTATGGATGATAAGAAGTACTCATGAAAACCTTAGTTCCCAAGGCCGCGTTCAAAGCTCTCCAGAATTTTGAAGCAAACTTTGGATCACGGTCGGAAACAATACTGGTTGGAATCCCGTGGAGTTTTACTATATGCTTGAGGTACTCATCTGCTAGCTTGGAAACTGTATTGTTAGAACGAACCGGAATGAAATGAGCCGACTTGGTGTTAGCCTAGAATTTCGACAAGACTTCTGAGTGGTTATTTAATAAGGTTTGACTTTTCATTAAAGAACATTCATAATGCCTTCAAAGAGAATAAATGACATGTATGTCATCTCAGCATGTTTTCGACAGAAGAGGTCTTCACCATTTCGACAGGACAAAGTTTTCGACAAGATAGTGTATTCAAGATTTCGTCAAGCAGTTACTAGCAGACAGTTGTGTCGAATTTCAAGACTACAGTTAATTCAACGTGGGTAATATGTGGCGCCGAACGTGGCACGAAGTCCATCATGGGGTAATAAGACGTGGCCACGTGTCCATAGCAGTTTACATTTCAGTCATTATTTTCTGTATAAATAGTGATTTCTATGTAGAAATCAAGGGTGGCAAATTATTATACCAAACACACAATTCTGAAACTCTAACTTCCAAGTTACAGCGAAAACAGAGCAAAAGAATCCTTGTACGACGTATGTAAATTTGTACACCATTCTCTTTACATTCAATGCAATTTATTGCTTTCAATACAAGTCATTTAATATTTCTGCGTTCCATTTTACCATTTCTTTCACTTTTACTTCAATGTTCATGGTGAATTGTCTCCTTTTTTAAAATATATTTGTTGACAAACGGTGGTGTTTAAAGGCAATTGCTTTAGAGATTTCTGGTTTAATCTCACAAAACCTTTCTAATAAAACCAGTGATTGTTTGCTAAAAACACCAGCAAACAAATTGGCACGCCCAGTGGGACAGTTTGCCTTTAATACATAATTTTTCTGGTTCTTTGATGTGTTTGTATTTGCATGCACTTAAGAAGTGGAAAAATGGTTCGTCATACTAATAATGCGTCTAGTTCTAATCCTGTGGTTCCACAAGAACAGGGAACAATAGTAGACTCTGCAAACATAAATGCAGGGGTGGTTGTGGGAACAATATCCCCATCATCATCAACAACCGTTCCTTCAGTATCAATGACTAACGTTGGATCAACGCAGTCAAACATGGCATCTATGCCTATGTCTTTGCCGTTACATATGGGACTTCATAGTCCTTATATGGCAATAGGAAGCGGTTTAAATCCACATTTCCATAATGTAAGTTTTCCTGCATTTCCTTCTGGATCATATGGCATGCCTACTGGAATGCCACATATTTCGACTATGTCTCCTGTACATGTTTCTTCTGAAAGTGTAATGGGTCGAAATCCTACGGCATTAACCAATGAATCCTTGTTTGCCTTACGACAACAAGTTGATGAGAGCAATCATGATATGGTTAATATGTTAACCCAACAAATTGGTACAGTTTTTAATCCATTGATTCAAAATACTGATACTAGTTACCAAATGTTAGCAAAACAAATGGGTCGAATTGCAGATTTCTTTGGGGCTCCAAATACTAGTAATAGGCAGGTGCCTAATGCAGTAAATAATGGATTACCTGTTCATACCCAAAGAACAATTCCAGTCGAAATCCCAGTCAATGTAGGTGAACGACAGGGAATGGCAAATCATGTCCCTGAAGTTGTTCTGGTAAATCGAAATCAGAATGCTGATGAAGTTGTTCGACAAGTGCAACAAAATAATGTTGGCGCTCAAGATAACATAGCCACTTTAGTAGAAACTATATTGACACAAAATGGCGTTAATGTAGGCTTACATAGGCCAAATTTCATATCACCATTGTGTGAATATGTGTTGCAAACTGAGTTGCCAAGGGGCTGGAAAGTTCCTAAGTATACTAAGTTTGGTGGTGACACAAAAGAATCTACTGTCGAACATATTGCTCGGTTTTTGACTGAGTCTGGGGATATAGCCCAAAATGAGAATTTGAAGATGAAATATTTCCCAAATTCTTTAACAAAAAATGCTTTTACTTGGTTTACTACGTTACCCCCTGGTTCTATTTTCACATGGGGGCAATTAGAAAAAGCGTTTCATGCGCAGTTTTACATGGGCCAATCGAAGATCACCCTCAAAGAATTGGCCAGTGTTCAGCGTAAAATGCCTGAAACTGTTGATGACTATTTGAATAGATTTAGGCTACTGAAGGCTCGTTGTTTCACACAAGTGCCTGAACATGAACTTGTTGAAATGGCTGCTGGTGGCTTTGATTATTCAATCAGGAAAAAATTGGATACATCTCATTTAAGAGATATGGCCCAATTAGCTGACAGAGTTCGACAGGTAGAAAGGCTTAAAGAAGAAAAATCTACGTCAACTAGGTTTCATAAAAAAGAAAAAGTAGCTTATGTCGAAGAAGAATTCGACACCACATTTAGTGATATCGAAAGAGAGGAGATAGATGTGGCTGAACTCAAGCCTGGTCCTCCTTATACTTGTAAATTACTAAGGCCTGCTAATGGGAAAAATCCTGTCGAGCCAAAAAATGACAAATTTGTGCCTAAAACATATACTTTTGATGTTACTAAATGTGATGAAATATTTGATCTGTTGGTGAAAGACGGTCAGATATTGGTACCTAATGGCTTAAGAGTACCAACTCTTGACCAGAGAAAGAAAAAGGGTTATTGTAAGTTCCATAATTTTTTGGGACATAACACTGACCGTTGTGTACTTTTCAGGGATCTTGTGCAAAAAGCAATCGAAGAAGGGAGACTAAAATTCGAAGATAGAAAGATGAAAACTCAAATGCAAGTTGTAGATAACCCTTTACCCGAAGCTGAAGCTATGTATACAGAACCGTTCGAAACAAGTGTAAACATGGTAGATGCTGAAATGAAAGATCCTCCAAAGAAACTTAAATCCTCCACCAAGAAATTGGAAGGTTTTATATATGCTGAAGGGAAGAAACAAGAGATAACCTTGAAAGAATATGATGGGAAGCTACATGCTGTGTTCCCAAAAGCTGAAGAGGAATTGATAGATTTCCTCAATAGATGTAAATGGAATAACTCTGAAGTCATGTTATGTCCTAGGTGCAGTGCTGTTTTCGACAAAGAAGCAGCAAAAGCTGTTGAAGGGTACCAGGATCAGGAACATCGAAAGAGGAAATGGCTTGACAATAGGCCATCTTTTGATTTTGGCAACACTGAGCTCCCCGGTTACAAGGCTAATGTTATGACTAAGCCTTCATCTAGCAAGGCTAATGCTTCGACAAGCCGAGAACCAGGAAAGAAAGGATCCATAAGACTGTTTGGTAAATCCTTCGTCCCACAAATGAACTCCCCTGTTGGAAAATGGGTTCACAACAATGCAAACGCTCAAGTTGTCCATCAAGGTGATTCCAGCAAGTATAATTATTGGAATAATTATAAAGGTAAGAATCCCATGACTAAAACCCAATGGCGTCGTTTTCAGAGAAACCAGAAGAAAAAAGCTTCTTTAGACGTGAACAAGGTTCCTAGTCACTTTGGAATCAAAGTCCAAGTGGGTGATAAGAAGGTAGCTTCTAAGGTTGAAGCAAATACCAGTGCTGATGTGGCTAAACCTAGAAGGCCTGCACTTGAAAGAATCTGCCCTCCACCTTCGACATACAAAGGGAAAGAGCCTCAATCTGATTTTGATGAGGACGTAGGCTCTAGTTTTGATGATTCTGACAATGATTTTGACGTCGTCTGCAACGTGGTGTCAATATTGCCATTGGAGTATGATGTCATAACCGTGCCTAACAGTGAAGAAGAAGATTTCACTGAAGATATGGCTTGTCACAAACCCCTGTGTTACTATGTGATGAATGATGGCTGTGTCGAAGATCAGATGGCTACTTTCGAGAGGCCAGATACGAGTATGCAGAACCACCTGAAGCCTTTATATATTCAAGCTAAAGTTAATGGCATTGGCATTAACAAAGTGTTGGTTGATGGAGGTGCTGCTGTAAATCTTATGCCTGAAGTGCTGATGAAGAAAATAGGCATATCCATCACCGACCTCAAGCCACACAATATTGTCTTAAGTAATTACGAAGGCAAAACTGGCTACTCTCTTGGAGCCATAGAAGTGGAATTGATTGTTGGAACGATCAAGAGGACCACTTTGTTCTTAGTAATTGCTTCCAAAGCAAACTTCAATATGTTGCTTGGGAGAGAGTGGATACATGGGGTCGGCGCTGTGCCTTCAACAGTACATCAAAAACTAGTGATGTGGAGGGAAGATGGTCTTGTCGAATACATTGAAGCAGACCAAAGTTATTTTCGTGCTGATGTAAATCACATTACCAAGGAAAATTTTGAGAAAAAATTGGCGAACATTGCGCCATGTTCATCTTCTAATGAGGCATACATTCCTGCTGATAATGTATTTGCTTCAGTTAATTTGCATCCAAACTATGGTTTTGTTTGGGAAAGGCAAATAATAGGAGATGCTACTGCCCAACCTGAAGGGTGGTATTCTGATTCTTGAAATGTTTGCTATGTCAGTTCCTAATGCATGGAACAAGATTACGGCTTATATGGCCGAGAATAAGTTAAAAGCGGCTATGGAAGCCGAATTAATTCATCAAACAATGACTGTCGAAGCCAAAGGTTCTGAAGACGAAAATGGCATTATTATGAATGAAAAGCTTGATTGCATTTATGATAATGAGCCATTAGGGTTTGAAAAAGATCCTAGAGATTCAACAAAGCGAATGCAGGCTCAAGATCCATTGGAGGAAGTGGATTTGGGAGATGGTTCAAAGAAGAGGCCAACTTTTGTTAGCGCATACCTGGATGTTGCATTGAAAACCCAAGTTATAACATTACTGAGGGAGTTCAAAGACTGCTTCGCTTGGGACTATGACGAAATGCCTGGTTTGAGTCGAGACGTTGTGGAGTTGCAGTTACCAATTCGACCAGAGAAGAAGCCAGTGAAGCAGATACCAAGAAGGTTTGCTCCTCAGATATTAACTAAAATTAAAGACGAGATTGAAAGGTTGTTCAAGAACAGATTCATCAGAACTGCCAGGTATGTCGAATGGTTAGCTAATATAGTTCCTGTAATTAAGAAAAATGGCACTCTTAGAGTTTGCATTGATTTTAGAGATTTAAATAATGCCACTCCCAAAGATGAATACGCAATGCCTGTGGCAGAAATGTTGATAGATTCAGCAGCAGGATTTGAATACCTCAGCATGCTTGATGGTTATTCTGGGTATAATCAAATCTTTATTGCTGAAGAGGATGTTTCGAAAACTGCATTTCGTTGTCCAGGGGCATTAGGTATTTATGAATGGGTAGTAATGCCATTTGGTTTAAAAAATGCTGGTGCTACATATCAGAGGGCAATGAATTGTATGTTTCATGATTTCATTGAAAACTTTATGCAAGTGTACATAGATGATGTGGTAGTTAAATCTTCCTCAGAAAATGGTCATTTAGACCATCTTCGACAGTCTTTCGAAAGAATGAGGAAATATGGATTGAAAATGAATCCATTAAAGTGTGCCTTTTGTGTGCGTGCAGGAGATTTCTTGGGTTTTGTGGTGCACAAAAAAGGCATTGAAATCAATCAGAATAAGACTAAAGCTATAATTGAAACGAAAGCTCCTTCAACCAAAAAAGAACTTCAGTCGTTGTTGGGAAAAATCAATTTCCTACGAAGATTCATATCAAATCTAAGTGGCAAAACTCAAGCATTTTCGCCATTATTGAGACTGAAGAAAGAAGAAGTTTTCAAATGGGAATCCGTTCACCAAGCAGCTTTTGAAGAAATTAAGTCTTATTTGATGAAACCACCAATTCTAATGCCTATTATTAGAAATAAAGTGCTCAAATTGTATATAGCAGCATCTGAAAAAACAATTGGTAGCATGTTAGCTCAAGAGGATGATAATGGTGTCGAAAGGGCCATATATTACCTTAGTAGAATTTTAATAGATGCTGAAACTAGGTACAGTTCTATAGAAAAATTGTGCCTTTGTTTATATTTTTCTTGCACAAAGTTAAAGCAATATATAAAGCCAGCTAATGTTTGTGTTTATTCGCATTCTGATATTATTAAGCATATGCTGTCGAAACCAATAATGCATAGTAGAATTGGTAAGTGGGCTTTAGCTTTGTCTGAATATGACTTAACTTATCAACCTTTAAAATCAACTAAAGGACAAGTGGTTGCTGATTTTATAGTAGACCATTCTGTTGTCGAAGAAACGTTACATTTCGTAGACACATATCCTTGGAGGTTGTATTTTGACGGTTCAAGTCATAAAAAAGGAGTTGGGATTGGTGTTTTAATTATTTCACCAAATAACATTCCAACGAAATACAAGTATAAGATTCGAAATCATTGCTCAAATAATGAAGCTGAGTATGAGGCTTTAATTATAGGCCTTGAAATTTTACTTGAGCTGGGGGCAAGATGTATCGAAATAAAAGGTGATTCAGAATTGGTTATCAAACAAATGACCAAAGAATATAAATGTATTAAAGAACACCTTATTAAATACTTTATTATGGCCAATTCCTTGTTAAAAAGATTTGACTCTGTTCATTTAGAACATTTACCACGAGTTGATAATCAAGTGGCGAATGATTTGGCCCAAATTGCATCAGGTTATAGAGTTTCAAAACAAAGCCTTGAAGAATTAATAGAAATAAAAGAGAAACTCGTATCTGATGATATTTCTTCCTCATTATTGTCAACACCAAAAACTGGGGGGGCAACAAATACAGATGAGGAATGTATTGAACAACATCACATTGTTGATGAAGTTGTTTTAGCAGAAGTTTTTGCTATTGACAATATGGCCAATAATGATTGGCGAAAGCCTATTGTAGAATACTTGCAAAATCCCACAGGAAATACCAACAAAAAGGTAAAGTACAGAGCTTTAAGCTATGTGATAATAGGAAATGAATTGTTTAAGAAAACTCCTGAAGGGATATTATTGAAATGTCTTAGTGAAAATGAGGCATATTTAGCAGTTTCTGAAACACACAGTGGAGCTTGTGGTTCACACCAAGTAGGCCATAAAATGAAATGGCTATTATTTCGACAAGGAATATATTGGCCATCAATGTTGAAAGATTGTATAGAGTTTGCTAAAGGATGCCAAGAGTGTCAAAAGCATGCTGTAATACAACATGTACCTGCAAATGAATTGCATGCCATAGTGAAACCTTGGCCATTCAGAGGTTGGGCTCTGGATATAATTGGAGAAATAAAGCCAACATCATCAAAAGGTCACAAATATATATTGGTAGGAATTGATTATTTTACCAAATGGGTTGAAGCAATACCTTTAACCAATGTAGATCAAGAAGCAGTAATACGGTTTATCCAAAATCATATTATTTATAGGTATGGAATTCCAGAAACCATAACTACAGATCAGGGTTCTGTTTTCACTGGTCGAAAAATGGTGGAATTTGCTTCTGAAATTGGTTTTAAGTTATTAACTTCGACACCATATTATGCACAAGCCAATGGTCAAGTGGAGGCTGCCAATAAGATCATTATTAACTTGATTAAAAAACATGTTGGGAAAAAACCCAGAAATTGGCATAACACTTTAGATCAAGTTTTATGGGCTTGTAGAAATTCACCCAAAGAATCTATCAATACTACTCCATACAGATTAACCTTTGGACATGATGCAGTATTGCCTGTCGAAATCTGTTTACAATCAACAAGAATTCAAAGACAGTATGAAATTCCTTTTGATCATTATTGGAGAATGATGCTTGATGAGCTAATTGATTTAGACGAGGAGAGGTTATTAGCTTTGGAAATGCTTATTCGACAGAAGGAAAGAGTAGCTAAAGCTTATAATAAAAAGGTTAAGTTAAAAACCTTTAATACAGGTGATTT
Organism: Astragalus membranaceus; assembly: GCA_039519185.1. Classification (NCBI taxonomy): domain Eukaryota; kingdom Viridiplantae; phylum Streptophyta; class Magnoliopsida; order Fabales; family Fabaceae; genus Astragalus; species Astragalus membranaceus. The sequence goes on from CM076851.1 coordinate 90,768,007, forward strand.
AGTTTGGAAAGTGCTGTTACCTATGGATAAAAAAGATAGAGTCTTGGGTAAATGGTCACCCAGTTGGGAAGGCCCATTTCGCGTGTTACAATGTTTTTCGAATGGAGCTTATGAAATCGAAGAACTAGGTGACGAAAATAGAATCTTCAAAATAAATGGCAAGTATTTAAAACAATATAAGCCAACATTAAACGAAGTTAGAATCGAGCAAGGATAAAACCATAATTGGTTAAAAAATGGTAATGTATTCGATTAAAATAATTACATAGCCATTAAAAGAAATCCTATACTAGTACAAGTTACTAAAGGCCTTGAAGAGAATGCTTGAGCCTGTAGAGAATTTTGGTGCCCACAGCAATCGAAGAATCTAGAAAGCTTAACTCTTTATCCAGTTGAGCAATAGTGGCTTGATGTTTTTGAGCATCTTCAAAATGTTGAAGAGCCTCTGTAGCTGCCTTTTCAATTTTCGACTTAGGAGTCTCCATTCTTTGTTGTACCAAACCCTTTTGGTATTTAGCATTTGCCAGCTTTGATTGGAGAATTCTTATCTCTTCATCATAGTGCTGAATTTTTGAATTCCAGTTAACAAGTTCTTGCTCATCCTTCGTCATCTGAACTTCCAATTCATCAATGGGGGTTTGAGAAACTTTGAAGGCATTCATTTTCTCTTGATGAAGTGCAGCCTCTTGGTTTTTTAACATAGAAGTTTCAGAGCGTTTACTGATGTGAAGTGCGAAAGTTTCAAAGACTGGCAAAAATTCAACCAAGAAAGCGAAAAGTTTCGCATTAGGTTCTGATTGCAGCAATTTTTGAGCGATGTCTTTAATTGCAAAGCTTTCTGATGGATTTTCTTCAATCTTAGTAAAAAGATTGCCTTCCAAGACCTTAGTTTTTAATTGCTGAAGCAATTCGTCAGTAGACTCTTGAGTAACAGAGGTCAAGGAAGTAGTCGAAGCACTGGAAACCATAGCAGGGGAAGAAGAAGAAAGGCTCAGCAAGTGTTTAAGCGCAGCCAAAGGATTTGTCGCCTTCATTAACGAAAATTCCTGGTCACTCATAGCGCTACTAGTTGACTCCTTGGTAGAAGCCTGTTCTTGAGCATCAATTTCAATCGTTTCTTTGTTTGAAGCCTTAATGCCTGCCACATCTGGTGTGTGCTCGGTGGTGTGCTCAGGTTCTATTTCGACATTCGTATCAGTAGCAATGTCCGTTCCTTCAACGTCAACAACCATAGGAGAATTTTGGGTAGTTGGAATTATTGTAGAAATCTCCATAGGCGTTGGTGGTGCAGGTAAAATTTGCTCAGTCGAAAGGACAGTTGGGGCAGCTACAGAGTCGACAACAGGAATTTCGATTGTTGTGCGAAGTCTTTTGGGAGAAGGTCCCTGAGATTGCTCTTGTGGTTCCTTGATCACAATCCCTTTTCCCCTTGCTTGGGATTCGGGTTGCGTTCGCTTCCTTGACCGATGGATAAGAGGCATGTCATCGTCATCACTAGCAGTATCCTGTGAAAGAGAAGCATGAGTTGAATACATAATCAAGTTAAAAGAATCGAAGAAATTTGAAACAAAATTGAAGATATATTTGTTACCTCAGAACTGGAAACAAGTAAGCTTTGCCCTATTGCAAGAGAACTTGTTGCTCCAGGTTTCTTCTGAAAGAGAAAAAAGAAATAAAGGTGATGAAATTTGGTCGAATTTTCTACCTTGAGGGTCTAGTCAATTAACAAAGATATACCTCTATTTGGGGTAAATTAGAAGTAGATTTGACCACAAGCTTCTTCTTTGTTTTGGGTGGTGTCTTTGCTGTTGGCTTGTTCTGCTTCGGTGCTGCTTTAGTAAGCTTCTTCTGTAAAACAGCAGCTGTTCATAATGCAAAGTTTTTATCAGGTAAATGGTTTTAAATTTTAACTAATGAAGAAGTATGTTTCCAATTATCTGAGGATACCTGGGGGTTTGTTCTTCTCAGCAATTTGAGAAGGAAAAGCTGAATACAAAATTTTCGAAATTTCTGCATCAGTTTTTCCTTTAAGAGCTTTAGCATAATATCCATCCCACCAATCTTGGAATGCCTTCGTACAAGAAAAGTTGGGTTGAAATTTAGCAGGTTCAAAGAGTAAATCTTTGAAACGAAAATTCTTGAAGACTTGTTGATAAGCTTGCTCTGTTTCTGGAGTGTTGAATTCTCTCCTATGCAAGCAGACCGGAGCCGGTCGAAGTTGGCATAGCCCAAATTGTCTTGAAAGATAGCTGGGAAAATATTTGCTAATGCCAAGATTGTTTTTATTGTTGCTTGGAGAAAGCCTGATCGAAAGAAGGGAGGGCGAAAGATAGGCTTGCCAGATTTGGTTTATTTCTTCAGCATTTTCTGTTGAGTTAGAAGGAAATTCGTTGGTGAACCAAGATGGTCCAAAAGTGCATCTGACAAAAGGCGCCATAGCATCAACGAAAGTAGTGCACTTATTGAAGATGTCGAAGTACATGGAAAACGCTTCTTCATAAGACAAGTTTATCTCCCTATTCTTCAATTGTGCTAGTCGAATTCCTTGGGTTCTTCTAGTTGGTAAAGTTGGTCGAACTTCCTTAGGAATAAACAAGTTCAGCCTTGTTTCAAAAGTGGCTAAGAGCCAAAGTTGCATAAGCCACATAGGACCAGCAATAAGCAGTTTGTCAGTGGGTTCGCCTTCTTTCAATTCGAGAGCAGCACCATCAAGATGTTGATAGAGATTCCCCAAAATCAATTTCGCTAAATTGATATTTTTGGCTTTATGAAGTTGAATAGCCAAAGGAACGAAAACTTTTGCTACTTGAAGAGAACGGGAGCAAAAGACAAAACACGACAGCCACAAGGTAAGAAAAGCTATATGTTCTAGATCAGATACTTCAGCATTCTCAGTATCATGATGATCAGCAATATAAGCACTAAAAGTAGGGTTGTTAAATGAGAAGCCATAATCGTTGGTGGCTAGTTTAGGGTCAAAGATTTCACCCAATGGTTTCAGGCCAGTAATGGCAGCCACATCCAACAAAGTGGGGGCTAGCATGCCACACTTTAGATGGAGACTATGGGTAGATATGTCCCAGAATTGCAATGCTGCTAGAAGCATAGTGCTATCATATTTGGGTCCATATTTCGACAGCTGGATAATGTCAAAAATTCCCTGTTCTTGCCAAATGGTTTCCTTTTGTTTTTGAACTTTGTCAAGCCATGCAATATAATCACTTTGTTCTACTTTGGGAGCAGACCTAAAAACTCTGTTGGGGTTTTTCAGAAATTCCAAATGAAAAGGAGTTTCTTCAAAAATTCTAGGTTGAAGTTTGCGGTGACTGGGAAAAATCGCTTTAATTTCTTCGCTTTCTATGGGATCAGGAAGAGGACCTAAATAAGCATGGGTAAAAGGTTTACCAGATGGAATAAGTATCTGATTAAAACAAGTTGGTGAAGGTTCTTCAACGAAACCTTCAAAGCCACGCACAGCAACTGTTTGTTTCTGAGTTTGAGCGCTGGAAGAAGCCATTTGTTGAAAATAATGAACAAAGAAGGTTGTGTTTTGAGTGGGGACGTCGAAACAATGAAAAAGTTTGAAGCTTTCGTGAAGAAGCAAAGTTAGCTGAGAAATTTCAGAGTTTAAGATTCAAAGGGAGCGTGAAAATGAAGAAGATGAAGTGAAACGTATTTATACGTTAGAGGTGCAACGGTTACACAGTTACGACGCTTCGCACGTTTGAGGTTCTGAAAAGACGTGGTCTACCAACCAAATGACGTGGCCCAATGAAATGGTTCGCTTTATCTGCGTAAGGTCATAATTATTTTTGCCTATCACCATTTAATGTAAAGTTGTTGGAGGTGACGTTTCGAAATCTTCAAAAAATATTCTTTTTCTTCCTTAAACATTGTCGAAAAAGCTATTTTTTGGGGGGCAATTTGTTAGCCTAGAATTTCGACAAGACTTCTGAGTGGTTATTTAATAAGGTTTGACTTTTCATTAAAGAACATTCATAATGCCTTCAAAGAGAATAAATGACATGTATGTCATCTCAGCATGTTTTCGACAGAAGAGGTCTTCACCATTTCGACAGGACAAAGTTTTCGACAAGATAGTGTATTCAAGATTTCGTCAAGCAGTTACTAGCAGACAGTTGTGTCGAATTTCAAGACTACAGTTAATTCAACGTGGGTAATATGTGGCGCCGAACGTGGCACGAAGTCCATCATGGGGTAATAAGACGTGGCCACGTGTCCATAGCAGTTTACATTTCAGTCATTATTTTCTGTATAAATAGTGATTTCTATGTAGAAATCAAGGGTGGCAAATTATTATACCAAACACACAATTCTGAAACTCTAACTTCCAAGTTACAGCGAAAACAGAGCAAAAGAATCCTTGTACGACGTATGTAAATTTGTACACCATTCTCTTTACATTCAATGCAATTTATTGCTTTCAATACAAGTCATTTAATATTTCTGCGTTCCATTTTACCATTTCTTTCACTTTTACTTCAATGTTCATGGTGAATTGTCTCCTTTTTTAAAATATATTTGTTGACAAACGGTGGTGTTTAAAGGCAATTGCTTTAGAGATTTCTGGTTTAATCTCACAAAACCTTTCTAATAAAACCAGTGATTGTTTGCTAAAAACACCAGCAAACACTTGGTCAAACGATCTACAACCCCCATATAGAATCATTACCAGCTTGGGACCGTGGAAGCCCCATCACAAAATCCATCGAAATACTTTCCCATTTCCATTCGGGTACATTCAACGGCTGCAACTGGCCTGCAGGATTTTGGTGTTCTATCTTAACCCTTTGACAAGTCCAGCATCGAGACACGAATTCTGCAATCTCCGTTTTCATTCCTGGCCACCAATAAAACTGTTTCAAATCCCGATACATCTTGGTAGACCCAGGATGTATGGAATATTGACTTTTATGAGCTTCTTCTAACACTTGCTTCTTAATTTCTTCATCATTGGGCACATAAATCCTACCATTGAAGCAAATCACACCGTCCCTATCCTCAGTGAAACCAGGTAACCCCCTTTAAGCTTGAAGTTCTATGACTCAACGAACTGGAAATTTGAATATGACTTAACACTAAACAGTTTCTTCTAGGTTTCACTTTCAAATTGAGATCCCTAAAAGATTCTAAGAGAGCCATCTCATGCATCATTAACTCGGCGGTGTGAAGAGACTTCCTACTTAATGCATCTGCTACTACATTGGCCTTTCCGAGATGATATTTCAACTCAAAGTCGTAGTCTTTAAGAAATTCTACCCATCTCCTTCGTCTTTAAGAAATTCAACTCAAATTCGTAGTCTTTAGGAAATTCTACCCATCTCCTTCAAACTCTTGTGATCACTAAAAACATCAAAACGAGAACCATAAAGGTAATGTCTCCAAATTTTTAGTGTATTCACAATCGCTGCTAATTCCAAATCATGGGTAAGGTAGTTTTCCTCGTGAGTCTTCAACTGTCTAGAAGCATAGGCCACCACTTGTTGATTCTGCATAAGGACACATCCTAAACCCTTGCCAGAGGTGTCACTGTATATTTGAAATCCCAGGGATGGATCTGGAAGAATTAAGATCGGTGTAGAAGTCAAACAAGCTTTTAATTCTAAGAAACATTCTTCACAATCAGCGTCCCACACAAACGGTTGACCCTTACGAGTTAATCAAGTGAGTGGAAGAACCAACTCGGAAAATCCTTGGATAAATCTCTGGTAATACCCTGCTAGCCCCAAGAAACTCCAACTTCTGTGACCGTATATGGTCGTTCCCAATTTATTATTGCTTCCACTTTGCTAGGATCCACCGCAACTCCTGATTGTGATATAACATGCCCGAGGAATTTCACTACTGACATCCAGAAGTCACACTTGGTTGGTTTAGCATACAACTGCTTCTCCCGAAGTACATTAAGAACAATTCGGAGAGGTTTCACATGCTCCTCAATAGTCTTAGAGTAATCCATAAATACAGCTGGAGAAGTATTTAGTCCGAAAGGCATCACCAGAAACTCGTAATGTCCATATCTTGTACCGAAAGCTGTCTTCGAAATATCTAAAGCCCTAACTTTAATCTGATGATAACCTGACCTCAAATCGATCTTGGAAAATACTGTGGCTCCTCGAAGTTGATCTAACAGATCGTCAATCCTTGGCAACGGGTACTTATTTATGGTCACCTTGTTCAACTTTCAGTAGTCAATACATAATCTCATGCTCCTGTCTTTCTTCTTGACAAGTAACACTGGAGCACCCCCTATGGCGAAGCACTCGGTCGGATAAACTGTTTAGAGATCAACTCTTCAAGTTGGGTTTTAAGCTCTTTTAACTCTAAAGGAGACATTCGGTAAGGAGCAATGGAAATTGGTCCTGGGCCCGAAACCAATTCTATTGAGAAATCTACCTCGCGATCCGAGGTAAAGAAGTTACTTCATCCGGAAAAACATCAAGAAGTTCATTAACTACTTGAACAGAGGTTAAGTCTAAACCTGTGTTAGTAGTCGATGACAGCATCATAACATAAGCCTCAGCTCCTTGGAACAAGCACTGACTGGCGGAGGTAAATGAAATAACAGCTTCAGAAGAAGTCTTTGGCAATTCTACCGACTCGGGAGCAAACCAATTGTTCGGTTGAAACAATCTATCGTGACATGATTAGCAGACATCCAATTCATACCCAATACGACGTCCATACCCCTCATAGGCAAACATATGAAATCTACTACAAATTTTCTGTCTCCTATAGCGAGCAGGCAATTTTCACATAGAGCTTGAGCTTGAGCTTGAGCACTACCCTCAGTAGCAGTTAAAATAGTAATTGGGTGGGGTAGCGGAGTTAAAGCTAAACCCAACCGATCAACACACACTTGTGATATAAAACAATGGGTAGCACCTGAATCATATAAAATACTAATAGGTTTATAAAAGAGAGATCCCGTACCCCTCAGCAGATTATCTGAAGTCTTGGCCTTCTGTGCATCTAAGGTGTAAACCCATCCATGTGTTGTAGTGGTGTGTCCGACTTCATTCTTCTTCCTTTCTGGACAATCATTGATATAATGCCCTTCTTTCTTGCAATAGAAACAAAGATTGGTCTTGAAGTGACACTCGCCTTTATGGCACCTTCCACATCGGAAACATGCATTGGACTTTGGATAGTCAAACTTTTGCACCTGCTTCCCCTTGTTGATACCACTCTTAAACCCATTTGAGATTTAGATGATTCTGCATTCCTTTTGTTGTATCCATATTCTCTCCTACTAGCATACAATCTTTTCAAATCAGTTTCGGCAATGTGAGCTTGTTGCACCATAGTTGCATAGCTAGTGCAAGCAAAGGAACTTAGACTCTGAGCAATATCTTCTCGGAGACCAAACTTATATCTTTCTGTCTTCCACCCTGTCATTCGGAGCATAGCTAGCCAACCTGAAAAATGGATACAGCTCCTCGAACTTAGCGGTGTACTGTCTCACGATTGAGCTACCCTGTGTCAAAGTTAGGAACTCATTCTCCTTATCGGCCCTTACTACAGTAGGGAAAAACTGTTCCAAAAACATCCGTCGAAAGTTTTCCCAAGTTTGAGGAGTTTCCATAGCCACCATCATGGCTTGAGCGTTTGTCCACTAATTGTTCGCCTCTCCTTTCAGCATGTGAGCAGCTAGTCTCACTTTCTCGTCGTCATTGATTTGCATTGTGCGGAAGATTTTCTCAATATCATCTAGCCAATGCTGGGCCTCCATTACTCCTGATCCTCCCTTATACTTAGAGGGTTTCATCTTGAGAAATTCAAAATAAATTTGGCGTGGGTTCATCGGTGGCTCAAGTATTTGGTGTGATTGTGGATGAGAATTTTGTTGAAAGTCAAGCATTTGCTGCATCAACTGTTGTTGCCTCTCCATCATAGTCTACATCCATGCGAAATGCTGATCGATTTGTTGACTGTTCCTTGATCCTCCTTCCATGATTCTGCAAACAATGCCCCAAGTATTGAGTTGATCAAGCTCAATGTCTCTTAGCATAATAAGAAGATACATAACGGAATTACTCAAGGAATAAATCAACCCTAACTAAACTAAGCTCGACTAGGTCGAACTTCTCTGACACCAAAATGTAAGACCCTGATATTTCGACTTATAAGAAATACCGGAATATTCAAATTTAGCATACATCAAAGTGTTAATTCTAAATCAAGACATTGAACATAACTAAACATTGATGACAACTCATCTAATTACGCCTTTAAAACCACCATGAGTTCAAAAATGGTTACTCAACGACTATAAACCAAAGTTTCAAAGTCATTATTCACCTATTGTTCAACATCTCAACTAGAATTACATAAACGACACATAACTTTAATACACAATTCAAGTCATGATATCGCAAGTACATAATAGACCTAGGGAACTAAGCAAGGTAAATATCGGATCTCCAAGATCCCTTAAGTCTCCATGACTTAAGTCAGTTGCTACTCATTAATCTTCTTTCATTTTGTTTTTCCCTGTTTATCTGTAAACACCACAAACATAAACAGTGAGATAATTATCTCAGTGAGCTCTTTCGTGACCCCTCACAACTCTACTCGCAGTGTTTTATTTAACATTTCATTCGGACCCCAATTTTCAATTAATGGCATACCAAATGCCTCATGTGGATTACCAAAATCATGAGGCATTTGGTATTCTGTTCGATTTTGTGCAATTTTGTGCAATTTCGCTATTCAGTTCGATTCCATTACTCGTTCCACTCGATTCCTAACTTAACCACAGTCTATAACAGCCACAATAATCACATCAAACAATCAAATTCAAGCCATCAATTTAAACCATGAAATCTCAATGTATCCGAATCATACCAACACACGACACAAATCAAAATATAATGGTTTTTCCAAAACGTGCAAACAACTAGGACATCACATAACGCACAAACTCGTGAAGAACTCACCTCAAAGTCGTGATCAACACGAAGGAGGCGAAAGATGAAAAATCCCCCAAATACCCAAATCGAACCCTAGACACCAACAATCTCCCAAACTCCAAATCAAGCTTCAAACCTTCATCAATCTACCATATGGTTGATGTTTAACCTCTAGAAGCCTTCCAATCTAGCACACAACCCTTGATACTCAAAATCAAACCTTCAACCTAACATATTTCCTTGAACTTTGAGAAATTTTTTTGAGGGAAAATAGGTAATTTTTGATACTCTAATCACTAGATGATGATGAAATCAAAATCAAAGAGGGAAGAGGTGAAGATTTGAGCTAAGTTTTTGGTTGGATTTCCTCTTCTTCTCTTCTCCCTTCCTTCTTCTTTCTTTTCTTTCTTTTTCTTCTCTTTTCTTTCTTTCTTCTCTTCTCTTCTTCGACTTCTTCTCTCTTTTTCTCACTTCACATTTTTTTTCTTTTTCTTTTAAAACAACTAAAATGAGAGGGTGGGGTAAAATGACCCTAATACCCTTACTCTATTCTTAATTTCTAAATAAACCCCACATCAATCAATATTTAGTTTAGCAATCAATTAATAAAATTATCAACCAAATACCATTTCAAAAATAATTAAATGGTTCAAGCATCAAAGTAATTAAATTAATTACTTTGGGATGTTACATTGGTGTTGTATTTTTTCATCGCCCGCTGCTTCGCGGCTTCCTCTTTGACTTTTGTAAGCACCTGGACCTCATTTAGGAGATCGATGTTTGCCTGTAGTTGTTCTTCGTTCGGCGCCTCCTCTGTTAATATTCTTCTTGGACTCGGCTCCAATATTTCTACAGGGATCATGGCGTCGCTCCCATATGTTAGTCTATACGGAGTTTCTCCTGTTGCTGGCTGCGGAGTAGTGTGGTAGGACCAGAGTACTAGGGGAAGATCCTCTGCCCAATTTCCTTATGCGTTGTTCAAGCTCTTCTTTAGATCGTTCAAAATGACTTTGTTGGCCGCTTCTGGATGACCGTTCGTTTGGGGATGTTCCACTGATGCGAAAGCCTGCTGGATCTTCCATGTATTACAGAAATCAGCGATTGTCTTGGAGGCAAATTGGGTGTCGTTGTCGGTTATTATGGTCTCTGGGACGCCGAATTGGCAGATGAGTTTCCTCAAGTAGAACTTTTTTACACTCAGCAGTGATCGTTGCGAATGGCTCGGCCTCGATCCACTTGGTGAAGTAGTCGATCGATCGCCACTATCAGAAGTTTAGATTGGTCGGCGGCAGGTGGAAATGGCCTGAGGAAATCTACCCCCAGACGGCTTGTAAGTTTGTGGGCGGTGCTCTAGGGATGCTAGAGTGCATTAGCATTTGTGGCATTTCTTCACATACTCTATGGAGTCCTTGATTGTGGGCAAGTAGTATCCCGCCCTTAAGATTTTTGACGCCGAAGCTTGCCCGCCTATGTGGCTGCCCACACCCCCTTCATATTTTTCTCTGATTATCTCTCTGGCACGATCATACGTTATACACCCGAGGAGGGCTGCTAAGAACCCCCTATGGTAGAGCTCGGACCCGATCATGGTATATTTGCTGGCTGTTTTTGCTAGCTTCTGTCAGTTGCGGGCTTTAGTTGTTGTACCTTTTCAATATATTTGATCAACATCTCATCTTTGGCGCTGAAAGCTCCAGTGACCTGTCCGGTTATCAGTAGTGAGCCGCTTCGGTCTTTCAAGTTTTCAATGCCTAGGTCGGCTGCTAGGAGCACTCCGTTTGGTCATTCGAGGGTTACTCCGGTGCCGCTGCTCCTTAGGTTGGAGCATCCGTCGACGGAGAGAACCCATGTTCCTTCGGTTCCTTTTTGTTATTAGTGTTTTCTTCCACTAATTCTGCTGCGAAGTCTGTCAGTGCTTGCTCCTTGATCGGCCCTCCAAGTTCGAATTGGATGTCTTATTCGGAGAGTTCCATAGGCCAAGCCACCATTATCCCCACTAGGCCGGGTTTGCCGAGTACTTTCTTGACTGGAAGGTTAGTTTTTACTATGGTTGAGTGGCTCTGAAAGTACTGTCGAAGCTTCCTGACGGCTAGGACCACTGTGAAGGCTTCTTTCTCTATCTTCTCATATTTGATTTTCGGTCCATGACACACCTTGCTTATATAGTACACTGGTAGTTGTTGCTTATCTTGTTCCTGTATGAGTACTGCATTGCAGGCACTTTCTGAGATGGCTAAGTAAAGCGACAGCAGAGTTCCTCGAGTGGGGGTGGTCAGTATTGGTGGTGTCGCTATGAAATGTTTTATTGACGGAAGGCCTGCTTGCATTATTCCGACCACTGGAAGGTGGTGTTTTTCTTCAATAATTGGAATAAGGGTCTTACCTTGTCAGTCGACCGGGCCATGAAACGTGATAAAGAGGTTATTCTTCTTGTCAGTATCTGGACTTCCTTTTCTTCTTTAGGGCTCTTCATATCAATTATAGCCCTACATTTGGTAGGGTTAGCCTCGATTCCTCTATGGGTGATGACGAACCCTAGGACCTCTCCGGCTTGTACGCCGATGGAACATTTGTCTGGGTTGAGCCTTACGTTTTGTTCCTTTAATGGTTGAAAAACTTTTGATATAGGTTGTCAAGGTGCGCCTCGTCTGTTTCTGCTTTCACTACCATGTCATCCACGTAGACTTTGATTGCTTGGCCGATCACCTCTTGAAAAATTTTGTCCATTACCTGCTGGTAGGTTGCTCCTGCGTTCTTCAACCCGAAGGGCATTACTTTGTAGGAGAAGTTGGACCGGTCTGTCATGAAAGCCTTTTTTTTCTTCATCAACGGGGCTCATACAGATTTAATTATACCTTGAATGGGCATCCATGAAGCTTAGCAATTTGTATCCGGCCGCCCCATCGACCAGCTGTCAATGCTAGGAATGGGGTAGAAGTCCTTCGTGTAGGCTTTGTTTATGTCAGTGTAATCCCCGCACATTCTCCACTTGCCGCTCGGCTTTTTCACCATCACTGGGTTTGCTAACCAGGAGGGATATCTTACTTCTCTAATGAATTCGACCCTGGTGAGTTTATCAATTTCTTCTCTTAAGGTTGACGTTTTTCCTCGCCTTTCTTTCTTTTTCTCTATGCCACAGGTTTAAAAGATGGGTGTTGCGCCCGAAAAAGTCCCCGAGGGAGAACCTTCCTCGTTCACAACTTTTCTTAAGACAATGAAGCCGCCACCAATATTTATTAAGGAAAATATTAGGAAAACCTTTTCGGGAAGCGATTGGTCTTGCGAAACTAGAGAATAGGGTTCGGGGGTCGGTTGCACGCGGGGAATGTGTTAGCACCCCACACGTCCTCTCTACTGAGAGGGAGCCTTTAATTAAATGAGTGGTTTTAAATGTTGATTTGAAAAATATCTAATTTTCCTTTTTATTTCTTATTGAAAATGAATTAAAGAACTTAATAAAATTTTTATTTTTGGAGAGAAAGGAAAAAAAAGGGTTTTTAGAAAGAAGTGCTTGACGGGACATGGCCCGCTCCTACGTATCTCCCGGTGCGATGGAGAATTCAAAGCTACGTAGTTCTTGTGTGTTTGGAAAACGGTTTTTGTTTTTTATCTTGTTTAATTTGTGAAAATTGAGCTTTCATGATGATCAATTGAGCAAAGGCTCCAAGTGACCACCGTTAGCACTCCATTGTTAATAATCATGCAAGCAAAGGCTTCGCAAGACTACTAACAAAGTTTTTGATTTAGTGAAAATCTTTAGGAAAATTAGGCATTCATGATGATCAATTGAGCAAAGGCTCCAAGTGATCACCACTAGTACCTCGTTTTTAATAATCCTGCAAGCAAAGGCTTCACAAGACTATTAACAAAATTTTTAATTTATGAGAAATTATTTTGTCTTGAAGAGAATTAAATTAAATTAAAAAACGAGAAAGGGGGTGAAATGGTAAAATGGGGTGCAGTTTGCAAAAGGGAACTGTACTATTAAAAATTGGGTGTGAAAAGCAGTCCACGTCTTGGTTTCTGGGCTTTGGGCTGATGGATAGAAAGGGGTTGTATTGTTATAAAAGGGGGTGCGCTAATAAACCTGATTGTTGGATTTTTAATTTAAAATAAAAAGGAAATAGGGAGTATATAAATGGGAATTAAAGGATTCAGCAAACCCTAATCTTCTTATTCTTTCCCCTGCTCACAGCGCGCCGCACCCCCACCCCCAAATTGCTCCAACCCTAAAAAATCTCTCTCTCTCTCAATCATCCGCCTCCCTCCCTCACGCTAAGCTCACCTCCTCTCTACGGCGCCGCACACAACCCTAATCTCTCTATGCTCACGCCGCTCCCATTCTCCTCCCCTCCTCACGATCGGCTTCTCACCCCTTCCCCTAGCTCTGTTTTTCTTCTCCTCACCGAAACTCAGTTTCGATCCTCACCTTCTCCCTCAAACCTAGCTCCTTACGATGACAGCAAAGAAAACGACACGGAAAGCTTGCAAATCGATGGCCACGGGAGGCGAAACTTGCAGATCGACGGCCACGGGTTTTCTTGACTCGCGACGGTGGTTGGGTCGTAGGTGGGTGGTTCGGAACCGGGTCTGTTTCGCGAAGGGGAGAGTGTGGTGGAGGTTTTGACTGTGGCGATGGCGTAAACGGGGAGATGACCGCGGCGGTGACTTGAGAGCCAACCACCGTATACGGTGGCCGGAGGTAACCTCCACCCCTTATCTGTTCTATTTCGTTTACTGTTTTCTCCTCCTATTCTACTTTTCTTATTTTTGATTTTTGTTTCTTTGCGGTTCTCTTTGGGTGGCTATTGGCGCGGCGGTGGTGACCGAAGGACGACCCTAATGGTTACCGTGAGCTCACGGTGGGGGAGAAAGGGTGTTCCACTAGTGTTTTGTTTGGAGCCAACGGCCACCACCTACGGTGGCCGGAACTGAAAAGGTACACTTCGGTTCTGTTTTGCCTTTTATGCTTCTTATTTTGATGTTCTGTTTTTACCTATTTTGTGCTTCTGATTCCTCGGAAAACAAAAGAATTTAAACCCTAATTTAGCTAAAGCTTTTGCCTAATTTCTTTTTTTGAAACAGATGAGCAAAACCTGATTTTTCTAAACACCAAAAACTAATTTCTGATATTTACCAAACCCTAATTTTGATTCAGAAAGAACCATAATCTCCTAGTTTCTGATTTTGCATCATGTCTTGATCTACACTATAATTTTTCTACAACAAACAGAGCCACAGTTTTTTTGCTGTTTATGTTCACTGTTTTGTAATAATAGAAACAAGAACTCACGGGTCAAAATCTGTTTTCACTATAGTATTTCATGCATTATTTTCATTAAGGACAAAACGCACTGATATATGCATCACTAAACAATAATAATTTATGCGCATATTTTAGCATCTAAATGAATACCAACCTGGTTTCCAGCTACTGAACTTTTGTTTGATTGCTGTTGTTAATTAACCACTGCTACTGTTATCCTTGTTGTTTCTGCTCCTGCTACTTCTGTTTCTGAGTTTTTAGCGTTCTGCGATTAGGATTTCAATGTGAAAAACCCTAATCTTTTGGCTGAATTCTGGTGTATTTTCTGTCTGAATTTTTAGGTGTGTCAGGGCTTGCTTATATAGGTAAAAACTAGGGTTTTTTCTGATCTCTTTCCATATTTGTTTCCTTTTTCAGGTTCTGGGCTTGTTGAGAAAACTTGCTCAGCAAGAACAGGCCCAAGGAAGCTAGGAAGCTGCTGTTATTCTTATGCATTTTCGTTTCTTCTATTTTTTTGTATTTTTATTATTATTTTCGGATCTGGCCATTTTGGCTCTTTTGATGTAATTTTTTTTGTATTTTTTAATTTAATTTTTTGGATTTTTGGATTATTGCAAATTAGTTTTTATTAATTCTGATTTTTATTTTTTGGGATGCTTATAAGCTGCTGTTTGGACAGATTTTTGTTTTTGGTTGAAGTGGATGAGAATGATTAAATTGGGCCAAGCCCAATCAAAACCAAACATAGGCCCAACTTAGAAAAATGGCTGAAATGAAGCCCAATTAGAACGAACGCTAAAATCAAGCCCAATCGCAAACGCTAAAATCGGGCTCGAATTGAACAAATGCTAAAACGAAGCCCAAATTCACAAGCGTAGGACCAAATAAGAAGAGTAGGCCCCAAGTAAGCTCGAAACTAACTTAGTAAAAAAAAGAAGTAAAAAGAAGCGGACAAAATTGGGGTATGACAGCTGCCCCTCTTTATTTGGATTTTGACAAGGAATACGAATTGGCCGAAACATATTCCGAGGCAAAATGAAAATAAAGAATTCAGAAGTTATACCGATTTTGTCTACTTGGAGAAACCTGAGCTTTCTTTTCTTTTTCCTTCTCTTTTTTATTTATTATTTTTTTATTATTTTTCGTTTTATCTGGATTTTAACAAAGAATATGAATTGGCCGAAACATATTCCGAGGCAAGATGAAGATAAAGAGTAGACACTTTCGCGTCGATGCGAAAACCGTAAATGAACACTGACGTGTGGGCAAAAAGGGTAAAACGGGCACTTGGCGTGCAGAAAGCGGTAAATGGGCACTTGGCGTGCAGAAAGCGGTAAATGGGCACTTGGCGTGCAGAAAGCGGTAAATTGCCCAGGCTGCCTAAAACCTGTAATCCTTAAACGGACTCTTGACGAATCCGAGTTTGCACGTGGCTTTGAGGAGCACGCTTCCTGTTGGCCTTTTCGAGCGACCGGGGGGATCGTTATCAGCTCCGGAACTGATATACTGATCAATGCACGGCGTCCACTGTATCTTAGGCTGATACAACTATTCCGTTGAACCTCACATGGGGCTGCGGTCCATCGCGTTGCTCGTACACGACGTGAGACCTGGACAGAAGGGAGCGTTGAACTCTGACGAGAGCGGTTTTGAACTCCAAACTGCAATGCACGCTTGAGCGCTGAACTGAAAAACATTTGAACTCCGAACTAAGGGAGCATTTTCTGGGAACTGAGGGCGAAGATTAACACCGAAGTATTTATCCGTCTTTGTACCTGCAAGTGATAAGAACAAATGCATGCAATGCAAATGCCATGATTGCTTTTTGATGGGATGAATGTGATGTGATGCAGGAGCTTCTTCTTGCTTGCATGAAATTTTTTTTTTTATGTTTGATGAATGCAATGCATGAGTTTTATTCGTTTTATTGCTCTTTTGCTCTTTTTTTTTCCATTCCCCTTTTTTATTGTTTTCTTTTCTTTTCCTTCTTGTTTCTGTTGCTCTTTTGCTCTTTTTGGCTTTTCTTTCACTGGTTCAACCAAATCGTAGGACTTGCGCCACGAGGCACGATGATCGTCCATAATGGTGCGGGGGTCATGCTTCAGCCTTTTTGTGAATTATTTTGACTCACTCAGTGCTTTTGTCTGGCTTTTATGAATTTACCTGATTGAGAGATCATTTCTTTTCCCATGATTTTCAAAAGTTTCGCAATGAGTTCAATGCTCTGATTTATGCACATTTTCATAATTCATTTATCATCTACCATAAAACATCATTTTAAAGCACAAATGAAAAGGAAGCAATGACAAAAGCAATAAGCAGACGGAGTGAAGAGTTTGGACTTTTATTCATATGGAAGTCAAACGCGCAAAAGGTCGCGCCGACTGAAAAGAGTACATTGAGAACTTTGAAACTAAGAAAAAAAAACAAGAAAAATGGACGCAACAGATCTTATGAGCGTTTTTCGTCTTTGGAGTGTTGATGCCAATCACCCATACTTATATCCTTGATCACCCCTTTTATCCAAGCTTTTGGAGACGCTGCTTGCCTCTTTTACTTTTTTCAGTCCAACCTTTCTGACCCTAATTTTTGCCTGGACCGCTCTTTGCGAGTTTTCAGTCCACCGGGTCGCTCTTTTTTTGCCTAGGCCGCCCTTTCGGGTTTTCAACCTAGCGAGCTAATTCTTGCTTGGCTCATTTTTTCTCTTTTTCCTTTTTATTTTTCTCAGGCGTAATATTTCTTGACTGAATCTGAATTGACTGGGTTTCTGAGTTCTTCACCATCCATGTTGGTGAGTATCAATGCTCCTCCAGAAAAGGCTTTCTTTACCACATATGGTCCATCATAGCTAGGAGTCCATTTCCCACGGGGGTCACTCTGGATAGGCAGAATCTTCTTGAGCACAAGGTCTCCCTCGCTGAATTCTCGGGGACGAACCTTCTTGTCGAAAGCTGTCTTCATCCTTTGTTGATACAACTGGCCATGACATAGGGCAGCAATTCTTTTCTCCTCAATGAGATTCAGCTGATCCAGACGAGCTTGGACCCATTCTGCTTCTTCCAACTTGGTTTCCATCAGTACCCGCAGAGAGGGTATCTCAACTTCAGTGGGGAGGACTGCTTCCGACCCATACACCAAAGAGAAAGGGGTTGCCCCGGTTGAGGTACGCACTGAGGTACGATACCCATGCAAGGCGAAAGGAAGCATCTCGTGCCAATCTTTATAGGTTACTACCATCTTTTGCATAATCTTCTTGATATTCTTGTTGGCTGCTTCAACTGCCCCATTCATCTTGGGACGGTATGGAGAAGAATTATGATGTCGGATTTTGAAGTCCTCGCATAACTCTTTCATCATCTTACTGTTCAAGTTGCTGCCATTATCTGTGATAATCTTATCCGGAAGCCCATAGCGGCAAATCAAATCTTTCTTTACAAACTTAGCAACCACAGAGCTGGTAATGCTGGAATATGAAGCAGCTTCAACCCACTTGGTGAAGTAATCAATGGCGACCAGGATGTAGCGATGCCCATTTGATGCCTTGGGCTCGATAGGACCTATGACGTCCATGCCCCACATTGAGAATGGCCAAGAGGCGGTCAAGACATTTAGGGAAGCAGGTGGTACATGAATATGATCAGCGTAGATTTGACACTTGTGACATCTTCTTATGAAACTATAGCAATCTGATTCCACTTGCAACCAATAATAGCCAGCTCTTAATATTTTCCTTGCCATGGTGTGCCCACTGGAATGAACCCCAAATGAGCCTTCATGGATTTCTCTCATGATTTTTGTTGCCTCTTCTTCTGTCACACACCTTAAAAGGACCATATCATAATTTCTCTTGTATAAAACTTCACCACTCAAAAAGAAATTCCTTGACAATCTCCTGAGGGTTCTCTTGTCATTCTCTGACGCTCCAGGAGGGTATTCTCTGTTCAAGATGTACTGCTTGATGTCATAATACCAGGGCTTGTTATTAGACTCTTCCTCGATGACCATGCAATAATGATGTGCTGGCAAATCTCGATGCTGAATCCCGATGTGAGTCAAGCTTTTGTCGCAGCTGATATTAAACATTGAAGACAAAGTGGCTAGTGCATCAGCCAACTGATTCTCGTTGCGAGGAAAGTGCTGGAATGTTATTTCTTCAAAAGGCTCAACCAGCTTTAGAATGTAATCTCGGTAAAGGATCAACTTGGAGTCTCTAGTCTCCCAATCACCGTTCACTTGGTGAATTACTAGAGCTGAATCTCCGTACACATCAAGTCTCTTAACTTTCCAATCAATGGCTGCCTGGATACCAAGAATGCATGCCTCATACTCTGCGATATTATTAGTGACATAGAAGCTTAGTCTGGCAGTGAATGGGATAAAGCGATTATCAGGGGAAATCAGCACTTCCCCGGCTCCATGCCCGTACATATTGGAGGCACCATCGAACACCATTCTCCATCTTTCATCTTCTGGGGATTTCCCTTCTTCAAACAAGGCCATGATATCTTCATCAGGAAAGTCATACTGCATAGGCTGATAATCTTCAATACGCTGGTGTGCCAGGTACTCGGCTAGTGCACTACCTTTAATCGCTTTCTGAGTGACATATAAGAGATCATATTCTGATAACTGCATTTGCCAACAGGCAAGTCTCCCTGTAAGTGCGGGCTTCTCGAAGATATACTTGATAGGATCCATTTTAGATACCAACCAAGTAGTGTGACTTAGCATGTATTGCCTCAAACGATGAGCAGCCCAAGTTAAAGCACAACAAGTCTTTTCTAGCAGCGAGTACCTTGTCTCACAGTCGGTGAATTTCTTGCTCAAATAGTAAATGGCATGCTCTTTCTTCCCAGATTCATCATGTTGCCCTAACATGCAACCCATTGAGCTGTCTAGCACGGTTAGGTACAGGATAAGAGGTCTGTCGGGTACAGGAGGCATCAAGATAGGTGGATTCTGAAGGTTTTTCTTGATCTTTTCAAATGCTTCTTGGCAATCCTCATTCCATTTGGTCTCTTGATTCTTGCACAAAAGTTTGAAGATTGGTTCACAAGTGGCAGTCAACTGGAATATGAACCTAGAGATGTAGTTCAGTCTTCCGAGAAAACCCCGAATCTCTTTTTCTGTTTTAGGGACTGGCATCTCAAGAATCGCACGCACCTTGTCTGGATCGACCTCTATCCCCTTTTGGCTGACGATGAAACCCAACAACTTTCCTGATCGCACGCCAAAGGTACACTTGGCAGGGTTTAATCTGAGCTTGAATTTTCTCAACCGCTCGAAGAGCTTTTGCAAGTTGACGATGTGTTCCTCATCAGTTTTAGACTTGGAGATCATATCATCCACGTAGACCTCTATTTCCTTGTGCATCATGTCATGAAACAACGTTACCATAGCCCTTTGATAAGTAGCACCGGCGTTCTTCAACCCGAATGTTCCCCAAAGAGTTGTGAAAGTTGTTTTCTCCATATCCTCAGGAGCCATCTTGATCTGGTTATACCCTGAATACCCATCCATGAAGGAGAATAGTGAATGTTGCGCCGTACTATCCACTAAGACATCAATATGGGGCAGGGGAAAATCATCTTTGGGACTAGCACGGTTCAGATCTCTGTAATCAACGCACATTCTAACTTTCCCGTCCTTTTTCGGAACTGGCACGATGTTGGCAACCCATTGCGGATACTTGGCTACCGCTAGGAATCCAGCGTCAAACTGCTTTTTCACTTCATCCCCGATCTTTAAGGACATTTCTGGCTTCATTCTTCTCAGTTTCTGCTTTACCGGAGGGCATTCCGGCTTGACTGGCAACTTATGCACCACTATGTCAGTATCTAAACCTGGCATATCTTGATAAGTCCATGCAAAGACATCAACATACTCATGTAGGAGTTCAATTAGTTTCTTGCGCTCGCCTTCCTTCATTGAAGTACCCACCTTTACTTCCTTCTTGCTGTCCTCTGTGCCTAGGTTAATTATCTCAACGGACTCCCCATGTGCCTGGATAACCTTTTCCTCTTGTTCAACCATTCTCATCAATTCTAGAGGAGTTTCCCAGTCATCCTCAACATCCTCCTCAGCTTGATTAACGGGGTGATCAAAATTAACATATGAACCATCGGCATCGTTATTCTCAAAGATATTCATTTTAGATCTGCATTTGCGGGAATAGAAAGAAATGAACAAGCAAAAATAGAAACACAAGATGGAGACGCATGATAATAAAAGGCAAATTTATTTATTTGAGAATCCAAAACAACATTTTATTGATAGATGATATTTGAAGGAAAAACATGCATGCCCTTATGAAATATCCTAAGGCCTTGGGCAGAGCCAAAGAATTTGCATTACAAAATCATTACTTTGGAATGAAAATAACAGGGAAATCAATGATCTTCCAATTATCAAGCTCTTCATCTGCAGCACTGCGACGCACCAAGTCCACGCCTTTGTCTTCCACAACTGATTCTTCCTCAATGACGGCCACCTGATCGGGATCCAGCATACCCGCATTCCTAAAGCTCCGAGAGAGATCATAGATAGGAATCTTCTTCAAGCCTGATTCCCGTCCCTGAAGCTTAGCTAGCCTCCTTTTTCGCTTTTCCTCAGCCATTCTCTTCTTATCAGCCTGAGTGGGCCAATATCCTAACCCACGCCTATCCTTGTACTCTTGCAGCTGAACCGGCGTCAGAACTCCTTGCTCGTACTTTCCCAACCCTTTTCCGATCTGGTAACCATTTTGCAGCATGACTTTGGCTACCATGATAGCAGCGTCGGATATCTTTGGTACGGGCAACTGGGCCTCTTCCCCCACAAAAGCAGCATTTGCAATTTCTAGTGATTGAAAGGCAGATTCAAGTGATTCTTCTGCAGCCTCAATGTATTGAGAGGGATGGGGCTTGCTAACGATGAACTCTTCTTCTCCAAAAACGACTATCAGCTTGTCGTCGACTACAAACTTAAGCCTCTGGTGGAGGGATGAAGGGACAGCACCGGCAGCATGAATCCAGGGTCTCCCCAGGAGACAACTGTAGGATGATGCAATGTCCATGATCTGAAAATTCACATAAAATACTTCTGGCCCTATCTGCATCTGGAACTCCATTTCTCCCATAACCTCCTTCTTGGATCCGTCAAATGCCCTAACTAGTGTTGAGCTAGGCTTCATATATGAACAGTCTACATTTAATCTGCTCGTAGTAGATTTGGGCATGACATTCAAAGAGGATCCATTGTCGATGAGGACCCTGGAGAGTGTATATTCACCACATCTAACTGAAATGTGAAGTGCCTGATTATGCCCCTTTCCCTCAGGGGTGAGCTCATCATCGGTAAAAGTGATATAATTGGATGCAACAATATTCCCTACAATGCCACCGAGCTGGTCAGCAGTGATGTTCTGAGCTACATGAGCTTCATTCAATACTTTCATTAGGGCTGCACGGTGAACCTCAGAATTGAGCAGTAGGGACATGATAGAGGTCTTTGCAGGGGTGTGGTGCAGCTGGTCCAATACTTTGTAATCACTCTGACGCATGATCTTCAGAAATTCAGTGGCTTCTTGTTCTGACACTTTCCTACTTTCCTTGGGTTCTTGTGCTTTGCCTTTGCGAATTCTTTCCTCCTCCTCCTTTGAGGGGCCTTCTTTCAGGACTTCAGGGGCATAAACACGTCCGCTTCTAGTGACTCCGCTGCTTCCCGCAATGTTGGTGACATCGGGAACAACTTGAGGCGTCTGAATTGGAACTGACACCCCATAGCCCCATGGAACAACATTGTTCTTTTGATGAGGAGCTGGGACAGGAATCACAATGGCCTTAGGTTTCTCCACGATCGGCTTTCGGCTATACGGGACCTCAATAGGTACCTGAACATTTCCATTCCTATCTGACTCGAAGGTCAGCACATCTTCCTCTTTCTCTTGCACACCCATTTGGATTATATGACGATCCAACAGGTCCTGCAAAACTGTCTTGAAGGTCTCACATGTTCCGACACAATTATCATCAACACATACTTCTTTCTGAGCACATCCTCTCTCAATGACCCCGAACTTGCATAGCTTTGCATGAATGACCTCTAAGGGTGTTTTGATACACTCCACAGTTCTGATTAAGGATTGACTTCCCGTATCATGGATGGCATTGGTTGCATGTTTCTGATGACCAGGCAGCGGATTAGTTGTGATGCTCGGGTCCTCTTGTTTGAAGGTTATCCCTTTGGCATCAATAAGATCTTGCACTACAATTTTGAATGCCTTGCAGTCCTCAACAGCGTGTCCTACTGCCCCTTCATGAAATGCACAGGTAACATTGGGATTATAGCCTCAGAAGTAGGGTGGTTGAACTGGTCTCATGGGTCTGGTATTGATGAGTTTGTTTGTAGAAAGATAGTTGAAGAGGTCAGTATAGGACATAGGGATGGGATCAAAGGTGGTCTGTTTTTTGTCTGGGTAGCTTTTGTGGTAGTTATTTTGTGGTGGAAGGGTTGGTCGTGTTTGAGCGGGGACAGGGATGTTTTGTGGTTGATAAGGTGGGCTTATGGTGATGGCGTTGGTTTCTCCTTCTTTCTTCTTTGGAAATCCGGAAAATGGCTTCTTCTGGGTGGTTATACTTGTGGAACCATGGGCAATCTTGCCGCTTCTCATTCCGTTTTCTAGTCTTTCACCGATGATTACCATGTCTGAGAAATTGGAAGACACGCTACCAATCAACCGATCGTAGTATAACGACGGCAGGGTTTCCATGAACATGAAGACTAATTCTTTCTCTAACAAAGGGGGTGTTACTTGTGCAGCCAAAGCCCTCCACCGCTGGGCATACTCTTTGAATGACTCATTATCTCTCTTTGCCAGACTCTGCAACTGTGTTCTGTCTGGCGCCATATCCGTATTGTACTGGTACTGTCTGAGGAAGGCATCAGCCAAGTCCTTCCAACAATGGATATGGGACGGTTCTAGTTGCATGTACCAGTTGAGGGATGCCCCAGCAAGGCTCTCTTGGAAATAATGGATCAACAACTTGTCATCATGAGAATGTGCAGCCATTTTTCTACAGTACATGGTCAGATGGCTTTTAGGGCAAGTCACGCCTCGGTATTTGTCAAAGTCGGGCACTTTGAATTTGGGAGGTAAAACCACATCAGGAATGAGACACAGATCACGAGCTTCTCTTGCTCTAGAGCCCGACCCTTCAATCATCCTTAAGCGTTCCTCTAACATATGATACCTGTCTCTAATTTGAGGAGCTTCAGCAGGGTAGTTCTGAGGAAAACCATTCACACTGTAGTGAGGATTACTCATCGCTACTACGGCCGGGTTCACGTGTGGGTCACGTGAGTGAGTGATATTCCCAGGAATTGGTCCCTGAATTGGGGGATAGACCGTTACTGGTGAATGAAAGTCGAACGGAGTTCCCGGCGGAATAGGAATCTGAATTTGGCCTTGAAGCGCTCCCGTTCCTCCACCGTTTGTGGCTGAGATGGGTGGGACTTGTTCTGCAACACTAAGGGGATTACCTCCTGCATTAGCCTCGGCTCCCGGAGGTGTGTATCCGGCTGGGAGTCCCCAAGGCACCCCATGCGTAACTGGTTGGCCCTGGTTATTGGTTCCTGAAGTATGAGCAAAGGTGTTAGTCTCGAGACTCGGAGGGGGAAGAGTGGCAGCAACTCCGGTAGTGACGTCGAGACTTCCAGTGGCAGTTCCGTTCCTCAAAGCTTGTAGTATGCCCATCATTTCCGTCATCTGTGTTTCCATTGCCCCGATTTTCGTTCTCAACTCCCGATTCTCTTGAGCCAATTGCTTTGTATTGGGAACCTCAGCAGAGGTGTTGCCATGGTCTGGTTCCCCACTTCCTAAGTCTTCAATAACAGGACCGCCCCGGTCATTCTGGTTAGTTGCCATGAGCCTTGCTTGTAGACGAGTCAGGTATCGATGTTGGCGAACCAGCTTGCCTTTTTCTATTGAGGGAATACACTTTATGAGCACGAGAATTAAATAAACGAATGCAGATGCAATGCAATATGCATGATTTTATGTTTGTTTGGGTGCCGGGAATCGCGGTGTAATTCGTCTTGTCATAGGCGTGTAGGTCTAAAAATCATTTTATTTTTATATTTTTTTTATTTTTTTTATTTTTTGCTATTATTTTTTGCAACGAAGTTGGAAACAATAGGAGAAACGAACACACTTTATTCAAAAGGAAATAATACTTCAAACTCGAGGGAAAAGCAAAGTACAATATTCTGAGGACAAAGTACAATATCCAAAGAAAATTACAACTTTTAGAGAAAATTACAATTTCCTAAGAATTATTGCAATGACCTAAAGTGGACTTCAGAGGCATATAGCCTTCAATTTCTCCTTCCTCTTTCTCTTCTTGCTTTCGGCTGCCCCCTTGGCCTTCTCCATGAGTTCTTCTGTCAGGATCTTGCAATACTCGACAAACTCACGCACCTTGGCCGGAGTGTTGCAAGGGTTCATTTCTGCTTCAGCTCTTCTTAGCTTCTTGGGAACAACTCTCACAGCTTGATTAGCTAGCCCTGCTAGCTTTGAAAATTTGCTGCTCCAAAGCCGAATCTCATCCCTTAGCTCCTTGATGACTTCTTGGTCTTCTATTTTGCCAATTAATGCCATGAAGCGTTCCTCCCAGTACCGGCTTTCTGCTTGCACTTGCCCATAAGATTCCCTTAGGTATTGGAAGTTCCTCTTCAATTCATCCGACCTTCCTTGTTCAAACTCCAAAGCTTGTTGATATTCTTTCAAGATCCCTATGATAGACTCTCTATCTTGCCTGATGTTTTCCACTTGGTTCTCCATTTCAAACTTCATCCTTTGGAATCCTTCTTTTGACCTAGCTAGCGCCTCTCTAACCATTTTCTCATCCCTCTTTGACTTGGTATATGATTTCTTCCATTCCCTTGCTTCCGCCACAGCCTCATTCATCCTTGAGACGCACCTCTTTACTTCTTCTTTAGCTCCCTCCAAATATTTCTGAATTCCCCTCTTGCTCTCTTCTTCTATTTCAAGCTTCCTATTGGTTGCTTCAATAGCGGCAGTTTGAAGAGCATTTTCATTTCCTAGCTTCCGCTTGTCTTGCATCACCTTTCCCAATCTGTTTTGCAAAGCCCTTTTCTCTTCTTCTGCTTTTGATAAGGCCAACTTAACTTCTTCTAGTTCTTCAATTAGGGGAACGTGGGGCTCTGGTATTTTCTCTTCAAGTGATGGCATTCCTTGGTTGGATGATCGAGTTTCCTTAATCCTCTTTTCTAGCCATTGAGTGAAGGGGATAGCAGTGGTCCTTTTAGATAACTCGCCCTTGTTTTTCCGCACCACGGTTTCCCAAGCTTGCAAGACTCGCCGAAGTAAGTCCTCGTCTTTAGGGATCCCCTCATGGAGGTAAAAACGGAACAACATAGCTTCGGAGGGTGAGTCCCGCATAGGGTACCCGAGTTGTCTCAAGGCCAAAGACGGGTTCTAATTGATGCATCCCTGTGTTCCCATGAGAGGAACGTTCTGGAAACTGCCACATTGGAATATCACTGAGGGTCTATCTTCCCAAAACTTGTGCAAGTACCACCGAATTTGAAGAGCATCAAGGTTCTTGAGAGTATCCTTCCACTCTTGAGGGCTCATAGTCTTCGGATTGCAACCCAAGGCGTAGGAAAGCAGGTCCCCAACTTCACTTTTGTTAATGCACACATGACTGATCAACCAAGCGTATAGCACAGGGAAGGAACAACACATCTTATCCTTTCGGAACTCATGATGGCGGGTGAAGGCACGATAGGTCTCGGCGAGAATAGCGGGAACCGGGTTGATGAGACTTTTTGCACTCTTGAAAGCTATGAACACACCAACAGCGGTTTCATCTATATGTTTCTCAATCTGAGGGAAAAGAACAATGCCGAAGATGGTCAAAGCTAGTACTTGCTTGAAAGAAACCCAATCATTTGATGCTACATAGCTAGTCATCAAACTTTCAAAGTACTCTTGAGGAAACCCAAATATTTTGTTACGCTTAACTTTGTGGGACCGCACTTCTTCTACGCTGATTTGTAACAAGGAAGCAAACTTCTCATCTGAATAATACTGCCTCTGATACTGGTAAGGTCTAGCCTCTGAGCGATCAAAACCCAGAATCTTCTCATACTCCTCTAGGGTAGGTGCCATTTGGAAGTTCTTGAAAAGAAAACATCTAATCTCAGAGTCATAGAACCAACATAGGGCGGCGATGGCGCTCTCTTGTACTTCAAACTGTAATAACTTGCGGATGTTCCCATAAGTTTTGTCGAAGGACCGAAGCTCAATAGGACCTAATAGGGAAGCATACTCCTTCAACCTAGTTACATCAATCTTTTTTACGATGGGGAACCTCGAATTGAATGTGGTTTTGCCTTTGGATTCCATGTCGCTTCTTACACACCTATGACAAGGTTCGATGTTATGTCGCGATCTCCGGCAAACAAACTTTAATGCATGAAGAATGCCAATGATGAAAGTTGTTTGTTTCAAACTTTTGCTAGATGCAAATGCAATGGTGCGAAATGATGTGAATGCGAAATGATGTGAATGATGTGTCATTTACATAAAAAGAGGGTAAGAAACTAAGGACATTATTTTCTACGATTTTTGAAAAAGAGTTTAAGAAAAAGGAATGCCTAAACTAATGCAACAAACAAAGGCGTGCCCCCGTGTCCTACAAAGGGTGGGAATCCTAGGGTCTAAAGTCGACGAAAGGGGTAATCCTCCCATGTAGGTTCTAATCACTTCCTTACAATGGCAACCAAGAGCTAAAGTCTCTCTCATGATGGCACCCACAATCGTAGAAAGCTACCGAGTGTGAGGTATCATGACAAAGCGCGCTCTTGGGCGGAACTTTCATGAGAGCCATACAGACAAAGGTCTACGAATGGCAGTCACTAATCGTTCCCACTCTCCTAGGCTTTTGTTCAGACCTTGGGTTTTAGGCCCCACTCAGTGCTCACAAGTATAGGGCGTGAAGTGTGTGTTGAGGGCACAACACCTAGAAATAACTACCCTTCCCCACCTGCAAGAGAAAACACAACAGTCCAGACAAAAGCAAGCGATAACATGTTGTCTACCCTAGGGTTTAATATCATCAAATACAACTAATCTTGGGCGCCAACAACATTGCACTACTTACCTTAGGAAAGGGAGCAAAGGAGAAGGGGACGTGATAAGAAAGGGGAAGAAATGCATGAAGGAACTAAGCAAAGAAGTAACATATTCAAATCAATCATGTAAACCACACACTTAATTAATTAGGCTTGACCCACTTTGAAAAAATGTTTTTTAGTATCCCCAGTGAAGTCGCCAGCTGTTGCGCCCGAAAAAGTCCCCGAGGGAGAACCTTCCTCGTTCACAACTTTTCTTAAGACAATGAAGCCGCCACCAATATTTATTAAGGAAAATATTAGGAAAACCTTTTCGGGAAGCGATTGGTCTTGCGAAACTAGAGAATAGGGTTCGGGGGTCGGTTGCACGCGGGGAAGGTGTTAGCACCCCACACGTCCTCTCTACTGAGAGGGAGCCTTTAATTAAATGAGTGGTTTTAAATGTTGATTTGAAAAATATCTAATTTGCCTTTTTATTTCTTATTGAAAATGAATTAAAGAACTTAATAAAATTTTTATTTTTGGAGAGAAAGGAAAAAAAGGGTTTTTAGAAAGAAGTGCTTGACGGGACATGGCTCGCTCCTACGTATCTCCCGGTGCGATGGAGAATTCAAAGCTACGTAGTTCTTGTGTGTTTGGAAAACGGTTTTTGTTTTTTATCTTGTTTAATTTGTGAAAATTGAGCTTTCATGATGATCAATTGAGCAAAGGCTCCAAGTGACCACCGTTAGCACTCCATTGTTAATAATCATGCAAGCAAAGGCTTCGCAAGACTACTAACAAAGTTTTTGATTTAGTGAAAATCTTTAGGAAAATTAGGCATTCGTGATGATCAATTGAGCAAAGGCTCCAAGTGATCACCACTAGTACCTCGTTGTTAATAATCCTGCAAGCAAAGGCTTCACAAGACTATTAACAAAGTTTTTAATTTATGAGAAATTATTTTGTCTTGAAGAGAATTAAATTAAATTAAAAAACGAGAAAGGGGGTGAAATGGTAAAATGGGGTGCAGTTTGCAAAAGGGAACTGTACTATTAAAAATTGGGTGTGAAAAGCAGTCCACGTCTTGGTTTCTGGGCTTTGGGCTGATGGATAGAAAGGGGTTGTATTGTTATAAAAGGGGGTGCGCTAATAAACCTGATTGTTGGATTTTTAATTTAAAATAAAAAGGAAATAGGGAGTATATAAATGGGAATTAAAGGATTCAGCAAACCCTAATCTTCTTATTCTTTCCCCTGCTCACAGCGCGCCGCACCCCCACCCCCAAATTGCTCCAACCCTAAAAAATCTCTCTCTCTCTCAATCATCCGCCTCCCTCCCTCACGCTAAGCTCACCTCCTCTCTACGGCGCCGCACACAACCCTAATCTCTCTATGCTCACGCCGCTCCCATTCTCCTCCCCTCCTCACGATCGGCTTCTCACCCCTTCCCCTAGCTCTGTTTTTCTTCTCCTCACCGAAACTCAGTTTCGATCCTCACCTTCTCCCTCAAACCTAGCTCCTTACGATGACAGCAAAGAAAATGGCACGGAAAGCTTGCAAATCGATGGCCACGGGAGGCGAAACTTGCAGATCGATGGCCACGGGTTTTCTTGACTCGCGACGGTGGTTGGGTCGTAGGTGGGTGGTTCGGAACCTGGTCTGTTTCGCGAAGGGGAGAGTGTGGTGGAGGTTTTGACTGTGGCGATGGCGTAAATGGGGAGATGACCGCGGCGGTGACTTGAGAGCCAACCACCGTATACGGTGGCCGGAGGTAACCTCCACCCCTTATCTGTTCTATTTCGTTTACTGTTTTCTCCTCCTATTATACTTTTCTTATTTTTGATTTTTGTTTCTTTGCGGTTCTCTTTGGGTGGCTATTGGCGCGGCGGTGGTGACCGAAGGACGACCCTAATGGTTACCGTGAGCTCACGGTGGGGGAGAAAGGGTGTTTCACTAGTGTTTTGTTTGGAGCCAACGGCCACCACCTACGGTGGCCGGAACTGAAAAGGTACACTTCGGTTCTGTTTTGCCTTTTATGCTTCTTATTTTGATGTTCTGTTTTTACCTATTTTGTGCTTCTGATTCCTCGGAAAACAAAAGAATTTAAACCCTAATTTAGCTAAAGCTTTTGCCTAATTTCTTTTTTTGAAACAGATGAGCAAAACCTGATTTTTCTAAACACCAAAAACTAATTTCTGATATTTACCAAACCCTAATTTTGATTCAGAAAGAACCATAATCTCCTAGTTTCTGATTTTGCATCATGTCTTGATCTACACTATAATTTTTCTACAACAAACAGAGCCACAGTTTTTTTGCTGTTTATGTTCACTGTTTTGTAATAATAGAAACAAGAACTCACGGGTCAAAATCTGTTTTCACTATAGTATTTCATGCATTATTTTCATTAAGGACAAAACGCACTGATATATGCATCACTAAACAATAATAATTTATGCGCATATTTTAGCATCTAAATGAATACCAACCTGGTTTCCAGCTACTGAACTTTTGTTTGATTGCTGTTGTTAATTAACCACTGCTACTGTTATCCTTGTTGTTTCTGCTCCTGCTACTTCTGTTTCTGAGTTTTTAGCGTTCTGCGATTAGGATTTCAATGTGAAAAACCCTAATCTTTTGGCTGAATTCTGGTGTATTTTCTGTCTGAATTTTTAGGTGTGTCAGGGCTTGCTTATATAGGTAAAAACTAGGGTTTTTTCTGATCTCTTTCCATATTTGTTTCCTTTTTCAGGTTCTGGGCTTGTTGAGAAAACTTGCTCAGCAAGAACAGGCCCAAGGAAGCTAGGAAGCTGCTGTTATTCTTATGCATTTTCGTTTCTTCTATTTTTTTGTATTTTTATTATTATTTTCGGATCTGGCCATTTTGGCTCTTTTGATGTAATTTTTTTTTGTATTTTTTAATTTAATTTTTTGGATTTTTGGATTATTGCAAATTAGTTTTTATTAATTCTGATTTTTATTTTTTGGGATGCTTATAAGCTGCTGTTTGGACAGATTTTTGTTTTTGGTTGAAGTGGATGAGAATGATTAAATTGGGCCAAGCCCAATCAAAACCAAACATAGGCCCAACTTAGAAAAATGGCTGAAATGAAGCCCAATTAGAACGAACGCTAAAATCAAGCCCAATCGCAAACGCTAAAATCGGGCTCGAATTGAACAAATGCTAAAACGAAGCCCAAATTCACAAGCGTAGGACCAAATAAGAAGAGTAGGCCCCAAGTAAGCTCGAAACTAACTTAGTAAAAAAAAGAAGTAAAAAGAAGCGGACAAAATTGGGGTATGACAATGGGCTCAGTGATAAATGGTGACAAATAAAGTTAGGCTCAATACCTGGCATGTCCTGGGGGGACCATGCAAACACATCCACGTTGTCAGCTAAGAATTTGATGAATACTCTCTTTGTGTCTAGTGCTAGGCCGGCACCGATTTTGGACTTTTGGTGGTCTGCTGGGCCGATCCTTATCTCCTTCAGGTCGTCGACTGGCCTTGGGCGCTTCTCTTCTCTTGCTGGGTCATATAGCCTCAGATCTAGGTCCAAGAATTTGCAGTCTTGGGATTGTGGCGGCTTGCTTTGCACTGTTCTTACTTTTGCACTTTCGGCGTAGAATTTCCGAGCAGTTATCTAATCTCCCCTTACTACGTCGACCTTACCGTTCGATAGTGGGTTATTGATGCAGAGGTGAGGGTAGGACACCGCGGGAGTCAGGGCGTTCATGGCCGGCCTGCCTAAAATGACGTTGTATGCGAACGCTGCCTCGAATATCATGTATCAGAGGGTTATTTACTCCGCGTGGCTTTGGGATCCGAACGTGGTTGGTAGGTCGATGTAGCCACACACCTCCGCCTTCTTCCTGGAGAATCCTGTTAGGACGTCTGTGAAGCTTTTTAGTGTTTCAATGGGTACTTGCAGTTGATCAAACCAAGCCCAAAACATTACGTTGGCTGAGCTTCCTCCGTCGACTAGTATTCGTGGAATATTGGAGCTTTTAATCATGCCAGATATGACCAGGGCATTGCCTTCGTGGATTTGGATCCCTTCGAAATCACGGGCATCGAATGTGACGGCTGAGTATTCTGGCAAAACAAAGGTTTTTTCAATATCTTCCAAATTCATAACATAGCGGCCATACCTTTTCTTGATGATGACGAGGCTCCTCCGCTCGAGAACCCCCTAGCGATTGTTCCCACGTGCCAACCTTCGATCTCCAGCTTTGACGCGTCCTCTGAGGTGTGGTTTCTACCTTGGTGGCGGCGGCGCTCTCGAGGGGCAGGGCGACGCTCGATGGTGCGATCTTCTCCCTGGTATACTTCTCGTTGTAGTTGGGATGTTATCTCGAGGATCTGTGTAAGCCTTCTTGCATCGTTGAGATCACTAGTGCAAAAAAGGGATTTAAAGTCAGGCGCCCGCTTGACTTTTATTAAGTCGACTTTGTATGTAAGGAGTTTTAAAGTCAAGCGATAGCCTGACTTCGTAAGTCTGATTTAAAGTCAAGCATTTATTTCGCCTGACTTCGTAAGTCAGTTTTAAAGTCAAGCATTTATTTCGCCTGACTTCGTAAGTCAGTTTTAAAGTCAAGCATTTATTTCGCCTGACTTCGTAAGTCAGTTTTAAAGTCAAGCATTTATTATTGCCTGACTTCGTAAGTATGATTTAAAGTCAAGCATTTATTATTGCCTGACTTTGTAAGTATGATTTAAAGTC
Organism: Astragalus membranaceus; assembly: GCA_039519185.1. Classification (NCBI taxonomy): domain Eukaryota; kingdom Viridiplantae; phylum Streptophyta; class Magnoliopsida; order Fabales; family Fabaceae; genus Astragalus; species Astragalus membranaceus. The sequence goes on from CM076851.1 coordinate 90,800,047, forward strand.
AAGCATTATTATTGCCTGACTTCGTAAGTATGATTTAAAGTCAAGCATTTATTATTGCCTGACTTTGTAACTCTGTTTTAAAGTCATGCATTATTGCGCCTGACTTTAAAAGTTTTTTTTTTTTTCAAATTTTAGTTTAATCTCCTACATACACCCTGGTTATACGATTTTGGTCATTCTCCCAACAAAACCAGCAAATAAAATTCTACACTTAAATTCAGCAAAACTAGCAAATAAAATTCAACACTTAAATTCATCACATTCTATAAGTACACCTAAAGCTAAAATTCATCACTTTAAGTAGAATTCTACACTTTAAGTACAAAATACATCCAAAGCTAAATTACATTATAGCTAAGTACATCCAAATAGAATTCTACACTTAAATTCATCACATTGTACTTAAATTCATCATATACAACAATTCTCTATACCTATAAATCCATCAATTCTCTATGAACATGCCAGTGATTTACTCATATGACAATGTCAAGCAATAAAAACATAAAAGATAAGTAATCTACAAAACCAGTGAACAGCAGCAACTATGAACATATCCTTGATGATCCATACATGGAATTATAATTCTGACTGAACAAAGGTAACTTCCACATTGTCCAGTATCTTCCATCATAGCCTGCAACCAGCAGCAGGGACACTCCAAAAGGCCTAACACCACTGCCAAGACAAAAAAACTGGTTAGTCAAATTGACTTCAATGTGCCTAGACTTTTATATTGAACCAGTTTCACAGAAAATAATTCAGAATTCAAAGACACTAGACTTTTATCTAGACAAAAATAACGTAATTTATGTATTTGGCAAAAGAGTTTCAACATGACCTGCAAACAAAAATGTTTCAACATTAGAAACATAATTTAGCAAGAGTAAACTGTGTTGAGAATTAATTTGATCTCTAATTGCAGATTCACTTCCTAATAAAGTAATTTATGTTTAGTTGGAATGTATGCACTAGCACAAATGCTAGAGGATATGCATAGAAGACAGAACCATCATTAAAAACTGGAACAGTGTTTGAGAATCAGAACTATTTAAGAAGTACATAGTTGATGGTGAAACAGTGAGTTTTTTAAAGTTTGAGACTGCATGTTTACCACCTTCTGCTATTAAAAAGCCCTGAAATTTCAATGTCTCTTTTCTTTCTTTTGGATGATTTAACATCCTCATGCAATTCTCACCTCCCTAAAAGAGTTCCTCTTAAATTATAATATGCAAGGAAAATAAATATGATCTCTTTATGAAATCGGGAGACAAAATAACCCCAATGTCATAATTCATAAGCTGATTACATGACTGAAAGCAAATACATACGATAGAAAATATGCTCAATTAGTAACAAATGAAATTCGACATAAGTATTACCTGAGGATTTTGCAAGTTGTAAACAATAATATTTCTATCAGCAGTTCCAACAACCATCAGAGGATGACTCATTGTCATTGCATAGCAGCGGTCTGGGAGTTGTTGTGTGTGCACTGGATTTGACTGCCTTGTATCCCAATACCTAAAAGTAGCCAGGAAACATTATGTAGAGTGGTAAACTCACTGTTGAATATAATGATAATTCAAGTATTCAACCTTTTTTAAACAAAGTCAACAAGGCTACAACTGTTAACTCTGTAAGAAATAATAATTAAAAGTCTCTTGTTGCTTCAAATATTTTACCAAGATACTATGAGAATTTTTTGGAATTTCTAAGCACTGAGCATAGTTGATGGTGAAACAGTGAGGTTTTTAAAGTTTGAGACTGCAAGTTTACCACCTTCTGCTATTAAAAAATAGCATAACTTCACTTCATGTTGAATAAAATAAGAGATGAATAAATAAATGATATTTAAGAAAAATAAGAGATGAATAAAGAAATGATCTGCAAAAATACATTAAAAAACATCTAAGATATGTTCAATACAAACTAAAATTTGCCAACATCTTGAAAGTTTTTGGAAAATGAAAAAGTTTTAATTTGAGTTTGTAGATTAAAACCATGAAACAGTTATGTCATAAAATTGTATTCTTGTTAAGAATTATATGAGGTAAAAGGAATATAAGAATTATATGTCATAGTGAAGAGGCAAGGTAAAAGGCCAAGTAAAGTTACTATGTGAAAATCCAAACAGCACCTGTTCAGCCATCTTATGCTTGAGGACTTTCTCTTTGTCAAGAATTTTGAGAGCAACAGCATCTCCTGTTTCTGAGTTCCTTGCAAATTTCACCTTTGCAAATGTTCCTTCACCAATTGTCCTCCCAACCTCATATTTACCAACTCTTCTCTTGATTTTAGGTTGACTCATTCTCCACTCCTGTTAAGCTTTTTTGATAAACTGAACATCTTCTCACTTATAAGGAATCCACCTGAATTACATATAAGAATTCAATATCTAACTAAACCAAATCTTATGCACTCAATTGCAATGTTTCAAAACCAAATAAGCAGATTAGTTAACACAGATCCAACAATTATCAACAAGTAATGCTGGCAGTGAATTAGAGAGATCTCAATTTCATTGATCTTGGATTTAAGTTGAATGAAGAAAAAAAAAATTTGGGATGAGCAGAATACCTTGGATTCACCAAAAAAAAAGAGGATCCATTAATGATTTTAATATATTATGAAAATCAACAGAGAGAGAGAGAGAGAGAGAGAGAGAGAGAGAGAGAGAAAAAAAGAACTAAAGTGACACATGCAGCAATAGTTACACTATGACTGGCTGCATACTTCTTTTGAATCTCTGCTGGGCAGAAATGAAGCCGGTCATAGTCCAATCCACACTCGCCAGCTGCAACCACCTAGCATATGAAAAAAGATAAAGAAGAACAAAACAGTTACTTCCAAATAGTTACTTGGACGGTAGTTTTTGAACTAAACCACAAGTTCTACGAACAGTTACAATGCTGACCTGCACAACACCTTTCACAACAGTATTCTGGGAATTCTGAGAAACAGACAAAAAAGAGTTTTAGACTTTTAGTACAAGTCCTAGCAATTAAAAACATGAACATAGAATAACTTTCTCTAATTTTATCATGGTAAGCAGCATACAACTGGAGGATTAAGTGAGCAAAAATTATCAATGTTGTGGTATCAGCATACAAGCACAAAGAATACTACTAGCCATAGCAGAAAGGGTAACAGAATCCTTACACGCAAAGCCATCTTTTTCAGTTTATTCATTGCAGAGAATTGCTTCAGACGTGATAAAACCGCAGAATCAAGCAGCTTATCAGGTGCAATGTTGTCATCAACAATCCATGGATGGCCTACACAGAAACACACTTTAGTGCTATAACCTTGCATAAATCTTACTGCTATAACACTTTCTCTATCTATGTTTAAGAGACTTACGAAGTACTTCATGTGCTGTAAGCCTTGATTTTGGATTTTGATCAAGCATTTTCCGAATTAGATCCTTGGCGCTGTCTGAAATGCTAGGCCAAGGTTCAGACTGAAAATCAAGTTTTCCTAGTAAAATCTGTCGGAAGAATGAACATTAAGGAAAAATTAATATGCCTACATCCCTAATTGGTAATTTAACATGAATAAGAAATAATCACCAGCCCAAAATGGTGGCACCCCACTTAATAAGATGTACAAAATAACCCCGACACTCCACACATTTGATTCAGGTCCATAGAGCTTGCGCAAGACCTCTGGCGCGACATAGTATGGGCTCCCAACAACGTCACTAAAGGATTCACCTGAAAACCATATCACGGTATTAAGCACGCTGGCGCACACATCATGTAATAGTTTCCAGTTGATCTATCAAACACATCAATTGAAAATCAAAAGTAAAACCCGATTCACCCAAATTCCTCAAAATTTAGATCAATAATCTCAATCACTACTACGAATCAATCTCAAATCAGATCAATAATCTTAATGACTACTAAAGCTGCTGAATTTAGAAATTAGAAGGAAAGAAAGAAAGAAAACGGACCTGGCTTATGTATCATTACTGCTAATTCTTACAACTGGAGGATCTGCATTTCCGGATACTATTACCTGCAGGGGCGAGAGAGAGTTTGTCATTCATGACATAAGCAGCAAGTGTTCAAATGCTCATGCAACAGAAAGTGTCTGCTGAATTTACTGTAAAGTAACTTGAAACAGTTGAGCTTTCACACTTCAACAACACTAAAGTAAAAATGGCTCTCTATCACTTGCAGTTGTAATACTAGTTTAAGTGAAATTGTAAGAAACCCTTCCTATATTTCTCAACATTTAAATCATGTCCAAACTATCAAATACAGTGTAAAAGAGATAAGTAGGATACAGGCATAACTATATTATCAAAAAAAAAAGGATACAAGCATAATTAACAATAGCTAATAGCACATCCTTTGTTGAAACACTATACTAATTGAAATTAAATTGAACGGAAGAATATAGAGAGGGAAAAGGTACCATACCAAGTCAAGTTTGGCATCTTCAGCCATTGAAAGAGCCTTATCAAGAGACACAATTCCTACCTACAAAAACATAAAAACTTCAAAGAAATAAGATTGGTTAATACTTCTGCAAGTTAATACTTCTGCAAGTTAATAGAAATGCCATAGTGACAACAGTCCACAGATTTGTCGCTCGAACGGCTAACTTCTAAATCTCCTTATCCTCATTGATGTTCTTGATTGTATCAAATCTTCGTGCCATTTTATCCTGCATTTACAACGACAAATGTATGCATTGAGGAGCTTCACAGCAACATTCAAAACAAAATTTAGAACCTCATAAAAGCATTTCATACAATAATTGCAACAATAGCAATAGTTTTACTGCAAATACTCGACAGGAACATCCAAAACAAAATTTACAGTGTCATAAATGATGTTAACACAACAATAGCAGCAATAGCAAAAGCTGATGGCCACATTCATATATAAAATGCTTGAAATTCATATTAGGTGAGAAATGAGTAATGACAATGGCCACATTCTTTTGGAACTAATGTACATGGAGTTAAAACAAACAAATATTTATATACATTCAAATAACTAATTCAATGGATCCTAGCTAGTAAGTAATTCAGCTATTGCAATTGGATTTCTCAGCCAACATGTGAGATGATAGTTGAAAATGAAACCTTATACTGATGTTCAGCAAATAATAGTTATAGAAACTATAAAAATTAACATTACATACCAAGTACCATCAATTCAACCTTGTTGTTCTCAACCAAGCCAAACAGAACAACCATGGGATTCCATTTTGGCCACGTCACCAAAATATTCCTAGGTAGTACTCTCCAGATCTGTTCCTCACAAGAAAGAAATAAACAGAGTCGGTGTTTCTTCTAGGGCGTGAGTAGTGAAAGCAAAAGAGAGAAGAATAATAGATAGGGGAATTTACCTGGTAGCAAGAGGTGCTACTGTTCATGTGTTAACAAATTCATTCAGCCACAAGTTCTCACAAGAAACATACAAGAGTGAGGGCTTTTGAAGACCAGAAACGAAAAATCACACAAAGTCACTGAGAGAGTGAGTGTATACCTGTGACGTTTTCGTTTATGTCATTCCAACTCTCCTTTTTGAAGCATTCATCATCAGTTCGTTACATGCAAGTGAAGAAATACAGTAAATCAAGTTTCGCAGTTTTAGGGTTTATAGGAACAGAGAAATTAACAAAGCAAAACAGGGGGGTTTTGTACAATACCTGTTTGTTGTCAGACTAGCAGCAACATTGTTGCATTTTCAAGCATCAATTTCTGTAAAATCAACACAAATAGTGAAAACTTCGTAGAGAATTGAAGAAGAAGCGAGAGAGAGAGAGAGAGAGAGAGAGAGAGAGAGAGAGAGAGAACGAGTAGAAGAGAGAGAGAGTACATGTGCGTTGCAAACGGCGTGGTTAGGGTTTGTGTTTGGCTTATGTTCACCGGGTAAGGAGGCTGGTCGGGCGTTGTTTCTTTTCCCCTCGCGTGACTCTTTCCCCGTGTTTCGCTTCTTCGGTGCGTGAGAAGGAGAGGAAGACGGAGAAGAGGAAAGGAGGAAGAAGAGAGAGAGATAGAGGAAAGGATGCACAGAGAAGAGGAAAGGAGGAAGAAGAGAATAGATCGAAGAGTGAATAGAACGACGAAGAGAATAGATCGAAGAGTGAGGTTTGAGAGAGAAGACGAAGAAGGTCGCGTACGGAGTGAATAGAACGACGTGTAGAAGGGTGAAATACTTTGTTCTATTTTAGTACTTTAGAAGTCAGGCGTGTACACGCCTGACTTCTAAAGTATTAAAATAGAAACAAATAATTTCACCCTTAATTACAAGTTTGCCACCGCGTCACTTATGTAGTCAGGCGAATACACGCCTGACTTCTGAAGTCTACTTTTTTCCCTATTTGTTCACTTTAGAAGTCAGGCGTGTATCCGCTTGACTTTAAAACTCGCGAGTTTTGCCTTTTAATTACAAGTTTGCCACCGCGTCACTTATGTAGTCAGGCATCTGAGCGCCTGACTTTAAATGTCTAATTCTAATCCCATTTTTGCACTAGTGGATGCTCTTGGAGCCCTTTCTCTTTGATTTCTTGGATCTGGATTCGCTTTTCCAGTTTCTCATTTTTGCCTTTCTGCTCTAGATTCTGGGACCGCAGAACCTGAAGCGCTTTTGTGAGACTAGTGATTCTGGGGTTGTCATGGTGGATTTCTGCCATCGATGATGACAAATTCGGGTTTCACATGAGGCGTGGGAGGTGTTTTACCTAGGCCCCATGGTGGGCCCCAATGTTAAGATCTAATCCTCCAACCTAAGGAAATATATGGCTTTGATTTTAATTTTGGAATTTATGGGTTTTGATTTGTTTATAAATGTGGGAGTTCTAGTTCTACAAAGTGACTCAAGATAATTATGAGCTTTCTTTAGAAATTAGCCCATGAAGCTCTCCTCACAAACCAAGAACAGTCTAGACGCCATATGGCTCCTCCTACTCCCTACTCTGTCTGTGGCCTAGCTGAAGAAACCTTGCTTCACAGATTTAGGAACTGTGTTAATGGTTTCAGCATTTGGAGTTGTTTGAATTATCAGAAACCTAGGTAATTTTTCAGAATTACTGAATGGAAAGACTGGTTTAACTTAAATCTCAAAGCTACGAGTACCTGGTCAATAGTTTTTGGGGTTAGCCTTGAACAAATGTGGAGGAACAGGAACAATTGGCTCTTTTCACAGAGACCTACTTCTACTCAAACTTCGTTGGCTACTATTATGAATCAGGTGGAATGGATCTTGAACTGCAGCAAAAGAATCGGTCCTGATCTATCCTTAGATGCTGCTGAGCTTCATCAATGGTATTAGAATCCTCCGCCCACGAGATATTTGAAGTTGAGCTTTGACGGATCTGTCTCGAACTGTGGGTAACCGACAGGGTGCGGTGGAATCCTCTGTGACAGTGATGTTGCCTTCATCTTCGTGTTTGCTCATTGATTGTTCGGTTGCACGGTGATTGAAGCTGAATTATGGGGTATTTATCACAGGTTGTGCTTTGCTTGGAACAAGGGATACAAGAAAGTGATTGCTGAGAGCGATGCCAGCTTAGCGATAAACCTTTTCTCATCCTTGAATGCTATCAACCACCCTCACCAACTTCTGATCAATGTACCGAACCTGGTACGGTTGATTGGTGTTCTGGCTTGTGTCTTGGCACACACCCCCCATTGAGTGATTTTTAACAGGTACAACACTATGCTGTCGTACCGATTGGGCATCATAGTGTCGTACCTATACTTCAATTCTGCAAATGCATAAGACTCTTCGGCACTATTGAGGCATTGAGTAGTTGCAATTTGACTTTGTTGTTTCTTGGTCTAATTGTTATATTTGTTCAAGTGCTGACTTCAAAAATATGGTTTGCGAAAAGGGGGTTTGGGAGCGTGTTCCACTTTAGGGGCAAAAACACCTCATGTCCAGAATCACGACCAACACTATCAAACATTGACAAAGATATACAAAGGATGAGAACCATATGATTGCCTTTTGATTTCAATTTTTTCCAAATCTTATTTATTTGATAAAAAAACAAAGCTTTCCATGAAACGTAAAATTCGAACTAGACGCTTCGTACCAATTAACGTTGCTTATTTTTTTTTTGTTACCATGTCATTGGTGCATAGTTCCCACCAGCTTTGCCAGTGACTAATCTACGCTGAGGAACCTGACTGACCAAGAGTTTCCGGCTTTGCCGGCCCGGGTGGTTCTCCCCTCCCAACAGAATTTTTGCCACACCCAAAATTCGAACCTGAGACCTTGGGGTGAGATGCAAGTCCACTTATACCAACCTCATTGGTATTAACATCGCTTATGACAAGCTGCATAGAAAGAAAATTAAAATAAAATAAAATAAAAAAAGGATTAAGGATAGGGCCATAAAAACCCCATTTTCTGATCGAAAACGGCATAATTATCTTCACATGAAAAAGCAAAAGGAAATCAAAACTACACTGTTAAAGGGTGTAATTTGTAAATACAATAATGAGTGTAAAAAATAGTTGAGCCGATTTTCGGACCCTCATTTCTTCGTTTTACTCAACAGCAGGCAGCATTTTTCCCAAATGAAAACGACAACCTTGACTTGTCAGTTGAACCGAAGTTAAATTTTATGGCTCCAGTATCGGTATGAACGGCAGCATTGCTTGTAGAAGGGAAGGAAAACACTACTGCCGGATTGGACTTTTTAATACCAAAACTGTAAGACGGTTCAGTAGATTTTTCATTTAATTGCTGCTGATTCCCGGTAGAGAATAATGGCATGATGGATGGTGTTGGTGGCTCAGAAAATACAGAAGAGGACGTTGACACAGGGAAGGTAAATCCCGAGCTGTTATCGGATGCTGAATTCCATCTTGATTCAGGCTTCTTGATAGAAATAGGAGGCAAAACTGGTTTACTAGCTGCATTATTAACGACACTTTTCTTTTCTTGACTTACTGGCTGCAGTGGGAAAATCAGAAACACGTGGTTACTGGAATAGCATGCCAAAGATATTTGAAAATAGAAAATAAATTGACTACTATAAATTCCAATTTAGTTCTTGAAGTGTTTGAAAATAATAAGTAATCATTAAAGTATGTGACGCAAATAAGTAGTCCTGAAACTAGGAAATAATCTTTTTGCAGACAATTGATTTTGGACAACGCCTAGTGACGCAAATTTAAGGGACAAAACCAAGCAGCATGTAAAAAATATTTATGGCCATAAAATAAGTACCTCTTCAGTAGACTTCACTGAAAACATTTGAGAACCACCAAACTTTTGTGTAGTCCTAGCACCATTAAAAAGTATGGGGATGCTGCTGCTAGCGTTCATGTCAGATGCTGAAGTCCCATCTCTCAAGAAGTCAACAGATTTATCAGTACTCTCCCTAGGTTGAATATCGACATCACAGTTCCCTTTATCTTCATTTCTAGATTTCTTTCCATCAAGTCCGTCATATTTACAAGGACTAACATCTTTAATTTTAGACAAGCCATTAACTTCATTTGACAAGATGGTACTCATACTAACAGAAGATTCAGGATTCTTCCATTTAGCTGCAAACTTCAGCTCAGCAGATTTCTCCTTAGGAGTGGGAATGTTTCTATCAATATGGTCTAATATCTTCTTTGCCATCAAACTTGTATGCATGTGTACAGTTGGAACACCCTGCTCAAAACCCAGTGGCTTACGAGTGCCAATCGTCCTACCAAGATCTGTGCTTGTTGTAACAATAGGATTTAAACCTTCGATAAAACTGGAACTTTCTCTCTGTGAAGGACTCACAGATGAATAAGGCAGTCTCTGTGGAGTCGATTGTACACCAACCTTATGCCTACTTCGACGAATAGGTCCAACTGATCCATATCGACTTTCTGATGCACCAGCTTCAGATTTGTCCTTTGTTTATTATAATTATGTTAGTAACCAATTACTAGCAGAAGGAGAAAAAGTAACCAACCAATTTGAAGAGTAAGGAAATGAAAGTAAAGGCATAAACCAAATTCAAACACGAGAAAATTAATTTTTTTTTCATAAGCATGAAAATTAATTTAAATGTTCTACCTGAGATTTAGAAACTTCCACAAAATTTGGCTAAATAAGAACAAAGCACAGAAAATATTTTTCAGGTTGCAGCAGATGCCCGTTATTTGAGATTTGTAGTTTCAATTATCAGTATCAGAATATATACTAAACTCCCATAATATAATGTTTATAGGCAATAACCAAATAACTAGTAATTCAAATCAAGGCCTATGCAACAATATGATGCCAAAGAAAAATGTGTTCCCTCCATTTGCTCCCTCAACTCTAAATATCAAAGTTAAAGCAGTAAATGTCTGGACTTCTGGCTCGTACAATCAAAAGCTTGGCAGTGAGCTATGAAAATATTTTCAAATGTGATAACCAAGAGGAATCTTTTAAAACCATTAACTATTTAAATTAATGCCAGTTCATTAATCATATATGTAATAATCTCGTAAGTCTTAGCAGAAGCACCGGTCAAAAGATACAGCAAGACAAATAGGAATGCCATAGAATATGAAAAGATCAATATTCGACCAACTTGTATTCTAAACAATCACCAATAAGACTCACATATAAATTTAAATGTCAGTGATTTACAGATTGTTATAAGACTCAAATACAACAAGTTAAATACAATTACAACATCAGAACTTCAAGTGGTACCTGCAGATACAGAGCTGTCTGTGATTGACGGAGGGGAGTTGAAGAAATCTGACTGTGATTGATCCACTAGAGAAAAAGAAAAGAATCAGAAGTTTGGACACAACCTGAGCCATCAAAGTAATCTAAAAAACATACCTTGGACTTTGACTTTGTTAATAGAGTTCTGGAATAAGGAGTCCGGGGGTGATTATGAAGTCCATATCTGCTTCCTTGACTTTGTGGTGTTCCATAAGTATTTTGCACCACAGCACCTGGCCAGCCTGTTGATGACTTCTTTGATGGCGATGGATCATATGGTTTCAATACAGCTTCATCACTATGGAGTACAGTGCTTTCAATAGTTTGAGCGATGCTCTTAGAACTGGGGCCTACTTCGGATGCACGGGAATTCATATATGCTCTAGCAATCTCCATCGGCGAAGCACCAATTTCATCTCGGGCCTGGAGAATTGTTAATTTGACATCGTAAAAGAAGATTAAATCCCCAAAAACTGACCACATTCTACACTTCAAGTGCATCCTATTATAATTGGACTTTTGGGTACTGTCAACCTCATTCTTTAAGATTAGACAGACTAGAATCTGAATATTACATACATACATATATATATATATATGTATATATATATATATCCCTGAATTTGGTAAACAAGTCAATTATTCTATGTTATCAATGAAAAACTATGAAAGTCCAGTAAGAAGAAAGATAGCAATAAGGAATAAATGGAAACTAAAAATTACAATCAAATCTCTCCCACAAGCTGGAGCATAAAATGTTAGATGCTCCATGTTAGAACCAGGGTAAATGGGTGGTTCCAAATAAGTTAGTTTTCGGTGGTTGGGGAAGTTGTTATAGTTGTTGGGTTATTAGGGGAGTTGTTATAATTGAAGGGGTAGTTATTAAGTGGTTAAGGGAGTTTGTTATAAGTGGTTGGTAGTTATTAAGTGGTTAAGGGAGTTTGTTATAAGTGGTTGGTAATTATTAATTTGTTAGGCCATTCCCTTCTATTCCCCCATGTAATGGAATCCTATAAATAAAGGATTCCACCCCCCTTTAAATATCTTTTGTCATTCCTAAAGTTTAGTCGTGATCAGGTGAGGTCGGATTCCGGGTGAAGCCGGAGGGCGGGGAGCCTATTCTCCCTATTCTAACCATTTCATATCAATAACATTCTCCTTTCATCCCCTTTACATTCCTTTCCGATTCTTGATTGCATCCAATTCCTAATTAGCTAGCGAACGTTAGGTTGGTGGCCTAACAATTGGTCCGATCTGCCGGATCTTCGAAAGGAAGCCAGTGATGTCGAAGGTGATGGATCGACCGGTGTTCCAAGAAGGAGATGATGGTTATTGGCGGGCACTCTGTATGGACAGATATTTCAAAACAATGGGAACCCGTGAGGAAGATAAGTTGACAGAGGCTCGTAAGGCTATGCGGGGTTTTGGCCGTGCATGGTGTTTTTGGTGGATTCACCGCCACCCGGCGGCGGATTGGGAGTCATTCACAGGGGCATTTCTTTGGTATTTTAAGCCAGAATTTAGAGACGCATGTCTTTATGATAAAGACGTGACGATTTTCTTGAAAGGTGAGTCAGCCAAATGGTGGTCTTCGCGGAAGCAGACCGACCAGGATGTTACATGGAGCATTTTTCAAAAGGCTTTCCTTGAGGAATTCGTACCAAATTATGGGACTAAGAGGCTGGATGAGACAAGTGAGAAGTTGATGAACCTTATTCTTGAATCTACCAAAAATAAAGACGTTGCTGAAGATGGTGATAGTTCTGCCACCAAGAAAGAAATCGCCGATGCATCAGAGGTGGAAACTGACTATTGCAAGGTCCAAATATGGTCCAAGTAGAATGTTAGTTTGGCACTTAAGATGAGAGGCATCATAGTAAGGTGGAGAAGAAGCCGAGCGGCCAAAGATTCAAGAATCACAATCAAGGAAAAGAGTCATCATACGTTGACGGAGAAGGAGTAACCAAGCGAACGAAAGGGGATGGAGCTCCACAAGAGTCCTCTGGGGGTTCGAAAGGAACACTACCATCGGTGTTCTATAGGTGGAGGCGTCATCAATAGAAGGACTGCTTTGAATAGACGAAAACAGAAGCAATTCGCAACTGCCGGAACATTAAGACCCGTCATCAATAGAAGAGCCGTGTTGAATAAACGAAGACAGAAGCAACTCGCCATTGCCAGAAAATTCAAGAACCTGAAACCGCCATGGTCAACGAACGGAAACCGTGATAAACAAAGGCTGGTTATTTGGGGAAGCATAGGAGTGGTCAAGAAGAAGAGGTGGAGGGTAAGCGTTTCTTGGGTACCGTCGTCCATATTCAGGCCATCGGACGTCATCACGACCACCGGGCAGTGGCCAAATTGGCAATCGTTGCGGCTGCGAGATGTTAGAAGCGAAGACAGGGAGAAGGAAGCAAGAAGGCCTTCGTGGTCCAGGTCCAGTGAGTTGGGTCTCATGCTGTATTGGGTGTTGGGCCCCATATCAATCGTAATGGGCCAGGCCGAATATGCCTTGGGTAAGGTGAAATTGAAAAGCCCAAAAACACTTCGATTCAACCCAAACTCAAATCAAAGAAGGTCTGACCTATTTGCGAATTCGACCCGAAGTCAGCAAGGACCCGACCCAATTGCGCAAGGAAGAATCGCTACATCGTCGTTGTCCTTGGTGTGCGCTTCGTCGCTGTTGTGTCCGTCACGAAGCCGCACTCCTTCCTTGGTTCGGGTGGTATCTCAGATTTTGGCTGTCTCAGGTACATGTGTGGTTAGGTTTGCAAGAACCGTTAACCTTTCCCTAAATCAAATTGCAGACGCAAAATCAACAGGAACTGTTTGCAGTCAAAGTTTCGTACTTACAGCTGCTTATTACGTGGTGCGACAGTTGTGGCCAAGTGAACCACGGTATAGGTCTCCAAATAAGGGAAACATTTTAAGTAAAGGGGTGTTTGACCCAGGTATTTTCATCACTGCGTATTGTGGTAGTTTGAAAAATATTCCCATCGCTTCTCCAAAAATGCTCAACGAGTTGGATGTGGAATTTAAGGTGAAACACCTAGCTCCTGGAAGACCCATTGATTAGGCATGGCAACATAACCCGAACCCGCGGGTACCCACCCGAACCCGCGGGTACCCACCCGACCCCGCCCCGAGTTTAACGGGAAAAACCTATTTTGACTGGGGACGGGGTTGGGTTCGGGGATGTCAAGGGGCGGTATTATTAGACCCAAGGTAAATGGGTGGTTCCAAATAAGTTAGTTTTAGGTGGTTGGGGAAGTTGTTATAGTTGTTGGGTTATTAGGGGAGTTGTTATAATTGAAGGGGTAGTTATTAAGTGGTTAAGGGTGTTTGTTATAAGTGGTTAGTAGTTATTAAGTAGTTATTAAGTGGTTAAGGGAGTTTGTTATAAGTGGTTGGTAGTTATTAATTTGTTAGGCCATTCCCTTCTATTCCCCCCTGCAATGGAATCCTCTAAATAAAGGATTCCACCCCCTTTTGAATATCTTTTGTCATTCCTAAAGTTTAGTCGTGATCAGGTGAGGTCGGATTCCGGGTGAAGCCGGAGGGCGGGGAGCCTATTCTCCCTATTGTAACCATTTCATATCAATAACATTCTCCTTTCATCCCCTTTACATTCCTTTCCGATTCTTGGTTGCGTCCAATTCCTAATTAGCTAGCGAACGTTAGGTTGGTGGCCTAACACTCCATCTTGTCACATGTATGCCATCCTAGTACCCTGTAAGGACTTAGTCAATATCTCTATAAATTCTTAGAATTTACAGAAGAAATTTTGACGATGCTAAAGCGGATCCTTTCTCTAATGAAGTGTAAATCGGACTCTACTTGTCTTAGAATTTGGGAAGCACTCTACATCTAGATCATGTATATTCCTAGACCCATATCTCATTTCATAGTGCTCCAAGAAGCTTTTGCTGCTCCTTACAGCAGCAGCATTTTGTGGATCCAAACACTTCTCAAAGAGCTCAATATCTCAGTTTCAGCATCTACATATAGCATGAAAACTTGAGCACAGTGACACAACCCAAGTCTCAGTGTTCATACCAAACACACGAAACCTTATCTCTTTGTTCGTGTGAAAGTTTTGAGGAAGCCATTGGTACAGCACATTGCAGCTCCTGACCAATCTGCAGATCTTCTCGTAAAAGCTTTTTCTCCTGCATAGTTTTGGGAACTTAAATACAAACTCAGTGTATGATCAGCCAGCCATCTTTATACACTCCATGAGCTTGAGGTGGGAACATTAGTGAATACGTGTACTACGTTATTTCAGTGTTGATATGTAATGTGTTATATCAAGCACAACTTGCTCACAGCTGTTTATTAAAGATTCGAATAGCAGGTTAAAACTGGTGTGCGGTTAGAATTCAGATCACTCTCTCTCACCTATCTCTCCTTCATCTGGTTTAAATCTACCATAGATACTTAATAGATTGTAAATATTAGTAATTGATGTCGAGTATAATACATATCATAGCTTGTGGGATTGTCAAGATACAATTCAGCCAGAATAGATCTCATGTACAAGGAGAAAAAAAGCTAGTAACACTATATCAGATCACGCGCAGGCAATGAACTTGTAATAATCTATCGATAAATGTGAATGGTTTAAACAAGTAGATGGAATACTAACTTTTGATAGGCAAAGAGGTGTTGTGTTTCCCCATATAGCTCCATTAGACTCTTCATGCCTTCGCTCATTGGAAACTTTTGGAAGCCTGTGGGCCAATGCAATCCCCTCATCATCTTGCCTAGAAGTCAAATTTGTATGTTCCTGTTCTTGTTCGGCATTAGAAACGTTGATTTCCCTTGAATTCAAAACCTCCACTAAGTGATCGAATTCATCTCTACATAAGGAGATTAAAGATTTTTAAACATGGTATTATCAGCAGATAGCATACAATTAATGGTATTAGCATACCTAGTGAACTTTTTCCCTTTCACTAATCGCTCAATATCTGAAAGCATATTATTCTCAGGTTGATCTTCTTTTTCATCTTGTCTAGGCAGAACAAAGTCAAAACTGTTGTTTAGTTTACGATTGATGTCACCAGTACTTCCCATTTCAGGCAATTCAGATGCCAAGAGCTGCAAAGAAATAAGCATGATAAACAACAGGTGAACACTGAGGACAGACACAAAGGACAGAAAGTGAGATAGCTAAAAAAATTATTCATTTTAATCAGACAGAGACTCAAACAAATAAATATAAGCTTTAGGTGAGGTATTTACTTTTATATTTTGCTTGAGACCTACGACTTTTTGTTGTTATTTATGAATATGAATATTTCATGAATTTTGAGTACTATTTCAATTATTCAGCATTTATTTAATGGTTAATTGGTTATAATAAATTTATCTTGAAATCCCACATCGACTAGATATATGGCTTAAGTAGTCCTAATAAGCTTGGGCAGACCTCACCTTACAAGCCGATTTTGTAGGGTTGAGTTAGGCTTAATCCTTAATTCTTAGATGGTCTCGGAGCCTATCCAAGATCTGATACTAGGCCAAGATCTCTATTATTCCCCCCATTTGCCTACAGTTCAAATGTCCAGACTTGGGTGTGAGGGGAGTGATGAGATCCCTGTTATTCCACTATTAGTCCAGGCTTCATATGTCCAGTCCTGAACGTGAGGGGGTGCTCTGAAGTCCCAAGTTGATGTTTCGACTTCTACTCTTGATGGTTAAGCTTTGGTAGCTTCTTCCTTTTGTGGTGATTAAGAATATTTTCTTCTGTTAAGTGGTTAGGCCTTGAGTTGTTTCTACTTAATGGTTAAGCATTTGCTATTCAATGTTTGTTTCCAAAATTGGGATTCTTGATTCTTTTGGAGCGTTTGTCGAAAAAGAACGAAGGTTGAAGACTTCGGTCATTTCCTTAATCGTTATGTTTAACTTACTTGAGGGAATGTTGGAATATAAGAAAGTATCTTAAAATATCTTTATATTATTTTAGTTTATCCCACAAGATTAGTTTATAATTTTAGAGTATCTTAAATTGTCTCCTAGGATTAGTTTCTTCCCTATTACTTAGTTATTATGGTGATTTGATTCCTAGTTTTCCTATTTAAATCTGATTAGGAGTCTTGTATGAAACTTTCATCTATGCACTATCAATCATATTACATGTTTCAAGAGTCCTTATTCTTTCTCATCTCCTTTTTTTTCTAAAAGTGCATAATTTCAAAACTAAGCACTAACGCTATACACCAACACATGAAGTAAAAACATTTCTTACATGTACGTCGCTTCTGTGCGGATCATCTTTATTGCACAGTTCATCGGTTCTTGATTTACCTGTTGCCAATAAAGAAGTCGATCGGGAAGATGAGTGCATCACCATATTCTAGACTAATTATATAGGAAACAAATATTTATAATAGGCAGCAGGTTTAACTCTACAATTGAAAGGACTTATTGTATCTATAAGCTGAAAGCACAAGAAGCACAAACAAATATTTAACACTTCTCGAGTATCAGATGGTTTCATACTAACCGTATAAAAATACAAATATGGACATAATGGAGAAATATATGCTCGGAAAATTGAACTGTTAGTAGCTTCAGAGGAACAGGAGAATAATATCTCTTTCAAGATATCAATTCTTGGAATTTTCTTTAACACGAAATAAGTCAGTGTAAGGAAAGCCACAAATTCCATGCCACCACGTCATTAAACCCATTCCAAAACAAACAACAAAATGCTGTCATACATACCTAGTTTAAATTCTCAATATGATTGTCATTATGTCTGCCAATCAAGTAACGCCTAATTAACAAAATACAGGCCTTCCATGAACACCTATACAAGGTAGTAGGTACAGACTGTACCACAATTAATACATCTACATGTAAGACTATAGAAGTGAAGAGAAAAAATAGGCCTTTAACAAAGTTTAACCTAAATACAAAGTCTGAGGGCCCTTTACTTCAATCATCTTAATAAAATATTCTTTGCCTTAAATGCATTCCTTACTTAAACCAAGAAGAATTCTAAAAATGCCATTAGTGCATTCATAATTTTTGCTTTTTTTGTCTACACACCGTCCGTCCCTCTCCATATATGCTCTCGTTAATCATGTATCGGAAGACAATACATTGCTCTTGTCATGCACATAAATTAAGTTGGAAGGTGACTTAACTGTCTAATAATATTTATTTTGACCCAACTCCATCATAAGATAAAGGCCACTCATAATTTTTAATGAAATTGTAATTCCCTCCACAATTCAATACCAAAACATCCTTAGATAGGTAATTCAAAAGTAAGAAGGTTACTCAACCTCAGATTCTCAATCTCAACTTGTTATTAGGCTATTAGCTTTGTCCAATCATATTAACAACCTACAAAATCATTTTTGTCAATCCCAAATAGTTGGCACAAAGCAGCCAACCCAAAACTACTTTAGAGGCATAGCAAATAGCATATGGTCAGTATCCCAAAATATATTGTTGTAAAACACATCCTATTTCTTTTGGAATATATATATATATATATATATATATATATTCCAGTTAAAAATCCATTTTTACATGGACACCTAGAGAAGTTTTATATGAAGATTCCACCAGGATGTGAATCCACTAATTGATGGAACATGGTGTGCAAATTAAGAAAATCCTTTATGGGCTCAACTAGACACCTCGTAGTTGGTTCGGACTCAGCTTATGGTATTTTGGGCTATAGACAAAGCTAAGGTGACCTACTTATTGTACAAACATTCATAGGAAGGAAAAAACAGACTTCTTGCTATACTTTAAAACTCAACGAATATATATATGTGATCCATTAGTTAAAACTAACATGGAAAACGCTAGACCCATCTATCCCCTATGATTAGTGGCTGCAAATTGTCCAAAGAAAGGGTTAATTACCTGCCCTATCCAACCATGTACAGGTTAGATGTTGTGGCTTACAAAAAGCAACCATAACTAGGCCTAAGATCACCAATCCAATGAACTAAGTTTGTTTTGTTTATGTCTGGCTCCTTGGAGTCTGATTGGCAGTTAAGCACGCTTTGAGATATTTAAAAGGACCTATTCTTTGTGTTTTGCATATTCTTCTCGCTGAACCTGTGTCGAACCCACTCCGAGTCCTCAATCTGCTCTACAATTGGCCCACAACCGTGTTGTTTCAAACGCAACCCTAAGTGGTGCCGCCTCTGCTTGTTGCGTGGCGCTGGACCACCCCGATGCACTGCCGCTATAGCGGCCGCTATGGCCGCGATTAACTAGAGTCTACAACTATGTCTAGCTAAGCTCCAGTAGCCTTTGCCTCTTTAGGCTTATTGTGATGTAGACTGGGTCTCAAACCCAGACGACCACCTCTCCACCTTAGGTATTAGAGCTTCCCTAGAACCAAATTTGGTTTCATGGTGGTCAAGGAAACAAAATGTTATAGCATACTCAAATACTGAAGCTGTATACATGAGCTTGGCTCAAGTGACTATAGAAATTGTGGTTTCAAACAAATATCACACTTATTGTTTATTGTGTAATCAAAGCGTTGCTTCTCTGACTTATAATCCTGTTCTTAATGCTTGGACAAAACATGTGGAGCTAGCCCCATTTTTTGTTTTTGAGAAGGTGACCATGAGCAACCAACAGTTCTTCATGTTTATGCACAAGATTAGTGGGCGACCGTTCTAACCAGGCCTCTTTTTCTTACTTGCATACTTGAGTTGAGGGACAAGATCAATGCCCATAAGTCCTTTTCAGTTTCTCACCCTCCTTGAGCTTGTGGGGGGTGTATTGAGAGTATGCTGTCTATCCAGGTTTTATTGCACAACTCTATAGCTTAGCTATATTTTGCAATAACTTAGTCAGCTATATTCTGCAAATAGCTTTACAAGTATTCTAATTTATCTTTGGAATCATACTGAAACAGCGTCCGTTAGTTCTGTTATTAGTTTCTGTTATCAGTTGTCACTATATAACTTTTTCTATTGGCACTGTAATATATATCAGTTTATATAGCAGAGAACAATTGTAATGAAAATCACACGCCTCCTTGGTTAAATTTTCCCTTAACTATCTCAAGATTTGGAATAGTGGGAACTGGGAATGCATCTCCGTGATGTGACTGTACAAATAGAAAGAATGTCACTCCAATAATCAATTATACCACATCCTCAATTTTAGAGTCATAAGCTACTAGATGTTTTTATTTAGCACTTACAAAACAATAATTTGTTAGGCAGTGTATAAATCATCACCTCCAGCATCCAACACGAATGAAGGATCTGGATATCTTAGAATAGATTAGCAACCTGTGATACTATAAATTTACACCAATATTCCTTCCTTTGAAATCAATAGAAAGATTAGCATATCAAACATTTGAGTGTCCCATTAATTAATCCACGATCAAAGTCAAACGCCATTTTTATAAGTACTTTATGTAGCCTTCCTATACGTTTATTCTTAGGATTGTATAAAATAAATGAACATTGTGTAGAAGGTTTCAACAAAGCAGAGCTCACCTGTAAACTGTGACTGATAAATTAGGACTTCAAAATTCAAATTCTATAATTTGGCATCAAATTAACTCTTTCTGCTTGGTGAAAGACTTGTAGATGTGACTGCTGCTAGTAACCATAGCTACTTAACTATAATTAACTATAATAACTATAAGGACAACTACCTCTGTCATTCATTTAAAGATTACTCACTATATTTGATTTTCTTCTAGTCCTGAGTATGACCATGCTCTCAACAATGATAATTATTTTGATTTGGGTTAGTCTGTTAGCAAAGGAATAAACCACATTTACCATAATTGCACAGCCATTTATGTTTTCATGAATTTGCATCATGAGAATAACACTCAAGGAATTTTAAAAAAACTATCATTTAAGTAATAGGGAGAAATGCAAAATTGAAATAGATTACAAACTTTCCCCCTCTTTGGATAAACAACTAAATTAATTGCTTATAGCATAAATGCTTATCATATAAGTACTAATGTATAAGCTATTTCTATAATAAAAGACAAAGTAATGTGATAAGCTAAGGAAAATATGCTGAAAACATTATATCGACATCTCATAATCTATAATCAGTTTCTATAAGCTCTTTCAATCTGTTTCTTAAGTGATAATGTTGGACGATAAGCACAAATAAACCAATCTCAAAATAAATCAATCTAAACAGACGCTTAAAGACAAGGCCAAACAGGGATCCATGCGAACATTACATGCAATTTCAGCATCTACATAATGATAATCAAAGACCAAAAAACGTGAGAAATTGAGGAAAAATGAAAAGAAAGAAAAAACAGAATCTGACCTTGATCTTCAGTGTCAGACGGAGGGTTAGGGAGAGCAGAGGCGGAAGCCGGTGTTGATAAGAAAGAAGGAAGAAAACGAGTGGCACCACCAGCAATGAGACGGTAAGCAGGATCGACGAGCTTTGAAATCCATCGGCGGCGATCGTTTGCCGGTGGACGAGCGTAAGGGCTAGCTGGTGACTTTCTAGATGGCGGTTTTCTGAGTTTACCGCCGGCGCCTCTGTCCTCATGCGCTTCGGGTGCTGTTGACGCCAACTCTGTGATTTGATCGCTACTGTCCATGAAATCGAATCGGAGTTGACACTAAACTGAGGGAACTGCGCCGACAGCGTAAAAGTTAAAAAGAAAAGGCAAAAACGAAGGCATCAAGTCCTTCCACTAAACCACACTTCCAAGTCGAGTAGCCGCGGATTTGTATTCTCCGTACACAGAGAGGGGTTTGTTTGGAGGCTTATATAGTCAAACTTTATTTTTTCTATAATTTCTATAAAAATAATATTTTATTTTTCATTTCTGCAAATATATTTTTTATCTAGTTTAGTCCTTTTTATTGCATTGAAGAAATTAAAATCAAATATTTTATATATTTGTTTCCCTGTGTCAAACTTTTAGGTCCACCTTGAGTACGGAGCAGCGTTAAAAACTCTGGGTCAGCTGTTCTACCCCTCGAGGCACTTACAATTCAGCGAGGGGGTTAGTCACTGCGGTTGGCGGTGGATACCCTGGGTAAAACCAAAAAAACTCTTAGGTCCTAGCCGTGGGTTCGGCCAGAGGTTTGAACAGTGTTTTGATTCCTCTGATCTTTAAGCGATTGCGCCAATGAGGGAACTCTGCTCCTTGACTGTGGGTATCCTGACTCCTCTAGAAAGGGCCAGGTTGGGTGAGGGGGACTGCGAGGTTTGGATTATACTACTGGCCAATGCATAAAAATAAAGATAAAAATGCGATAAAGAAGATAGATAAAAATAAACGTAGAGTTTTGGTTTGATTGATGTGTGTCTTTCTGTACAATTGCTCTCCTATTTATATACATAGGCCCTCGTCGGCCACTACTATAGCCAACATTTGCCTACCGTTGGATCAGTCTAAGATCAACGCACTACATTACATCCAGGCCCTAAAAACTAGGAAGCACTCTTCCATTCTTCCACTAGCACGGGTAGTGGGTCAAAATATCTTCGCTCCTAATTCCAGGCGCTTCTCCACGTTTTCTTAACCGTTCCAACGTCAAAAACCTGTCCACCTGCATTGAATACATGCTCCCAAAGTAAGCTCCCTTGACTCGGCCAACCCCCTCATGCCCACTTCCATAATTGTAGGAAGGTGGTTACCGTAGCTTGACTTGGTCTTTTTTCCAATATATTTCTTTTCATAAACCATATAATTATAACTCGGGCATTTAGTAAATAATTATATGAATATACATTCGGACCAAATAATGTCTTCCAAGCCTATATAGGCTTAGTAGCCACGTTCAGCCGATTTACTTCGGCCAAGTCTTGCCTCGGCCCATATTGCGTCAACCGAGTAGACACCTCAACTGTTCCTCAGCTATTTATCTTAGCCACGTGGTCATGTATAGTCAATTAGACCCCAGCGTCTAAATTTGTGTTTTGCCGATCAGCCCTCGGCCAATCGATTCTTCGTCAGTCGAGTAGCCCTCGGCGAAAACGGGTGCCCACAATATTGCAGGAACCAAACCGGATAAAACATATATTTATAGGGATAAAAAATAAAATTTTATTTTTACAGGGACTAAAATGGATCAAACATATATTTGTAAGAGCTAAAAACAAAATTTCATTTTTATAAAAACTAGAGTGGATCAAACGTATATTTACAAAAGACTAAACATATTTAAGCATATAATAAAATAGTGACAAAATTAACAGTAATTTTTATTCTCTTTAATTTATTTTTTCTTACAAATCCCTTTACTTCATTTTAGTTTTTGGTTTGGCCCTTATTTATTATTTTCGTCACTTTGGTCTTTTACTTTACAAACTTAATTAAGACACGTAGTCTTTTCTGTTGAATGACCATCTATCTAATCCCATGTGGCAAAGGTCTTGATGATGTGAAATGGTCTATTCCTACATGGCGGCCGTGATTCTTAAGTAACATTATTAAGTGGGTGCTACGCAATTTAAGTGATGGCCAAATGGAAGTCATCTTCCTAAAAAAATAGTGTTCATCTTCCCCAAAAATTAGAGAGGTCTTACCATAGCGAAAATTGCACCAGCGAATACTTTGTCATTCACCATAAATAAGGGTGGGGAATAGGTTGAGCCGAGTTGGGCATTGCATGTTTTGAGTCTGGCCTTCGTTGAACATGTTAGGTTTGAGCCTAGTCTGTGGCCTGTACAAAGCCGACTTTTGAGGCCTCGCTTGACCTTTTTGAAAGTCTAACAGTGGCCTGAAAACCTGTTTAATAGTCTATTTCACCAATTTTTTTACGAAAGCCTACAATTTTTGAGTGGTGTAGACTTTGTAAATAGACTAATAAGTTGATAGGTCAATGAGATTAAGTTCCAATCAAAATTTAGCAAAACATTTTAGATAATTATCTTTATATGACATTCTATTTTATAATAATACTTTTAACTTTAAATATGTCAAAAATCGATTAAGATCAATATTTTAAATAGTATATGCTTCTAAAAGATTCCTTTCCCAGAAGAGTGTTTCTATTCAAAGGCTTATCTTCTATCAAAGTGTAGCCGACCAGTGTTTAGAGATGAACCGCGTGGTCCTTCGGCATCTTCTTAGTGCAAGCTTAGTGACTTCAAGCATATGTTTCTTACTTGTCTATTATTCACTATCAGAAGACTAGATAGCATTAAATGGAATATTTAATGATATCTGGAATATTTATTCTGTATGAGATGAATAATGGGCATAACCAACGTGATGTGGCACAAGTGGTAGATACTTGGGTCCCTTAATCATTTGGTCTTGGGTTTGATCCCTGGCCGGTACGTATGGAAAAACATTTGTTGGGAGAGGTCAACCCCTTAAATGGATCTCAGATACCTCAAAGGATTAGTCTCTACAGTCGCCGTGGAGGATTTTGAAATGTTCTGATCGTACAAATCCAGCGGTTGTAATAGTGTACGAAAAAGTAAAGTTACGGTGTGATTGAAGCATACGACCTGAGGACATTTAATGCGGTTGTCTCCTACTAAGAAAACCCTATAACTCCCATAGATTTCCATCCCAAGAAGAACATCAACGACTTTAATGTTCTTACTCGCTATATAAGGCGGTTTTCACTCTTGAGAAATCATTGAAGCAACATACAATAAAAAGCTTCTAAACTCTAAGTATGATGTACTTTTAGAAACTCAAGCACTTCCGAAGCCAAAAGAATCAAGAGAAACACTTTGTTATCTTTCTAAAAGGCTTTCATTGTAAACCTATATGCCGATAGTGTACTTATCTTTAACGCAAACTCTTATTTTGTAAAACACCCGGTAGTGAAACAAGATAAATCTCATTATGTTATTTACTTACTTCCATTTACCTTGACGCTTAAAAATATTTTTACAAGCAGGTTTTTGAAGACAAAGTTTAAGAGAATATTTTTCAAAAACCCTACTCAACCCCTCCTTTCTAGTGTTTTTCTCATTTCAGAAACTATTTCCGACGAAAAAATAAGATTACACATTAATTCTTCCACCATCTCTTGACTATATTTTGAGTTTTTAATGATAAAGGAAACATGATTGGAGATCACCTGCACAAAATTTTAAGACAACATTTAATAAACCACACATACCTAAACGATACCCCCTTTATTCCCAACCTTTGGTACTTTTGGCTTTTTACAGACAAATTAAGGTATAATTATTTTGTGTTAGCTAAGTACAAAAATAGCCTCTTTGTAGTTGTCTTAGAATAGATAAAATCAAAATCAAAGAGTTAATAGTTGTCTTGGGTCTTAAAAAGGCTCAATAACTATAAAGGGTATATTTCAAAAAATATGGTAAATCGAACATTGGGTTTTTAAAAGTACCATTGTTTTGGGACAAAAATAAATGACTAAAAGTACCAAAGATTAAGAACAGAGAGAGTAATATTCAAATCAAAAGTTAACTTATCAAAAACCAACAAAGTACAACACTAAACCAGAATTCAAAACAAATTTAAACACCACTAAGCATCCCCTCAAAGAACTCTAAGGTCATGTAGTCATCAATAACTGACCCATTGTTAGCTTAGGAAAAGTGTAACGTCCTCAATTTTCTACTTGCTTTGTGTACAAGTTATGACTTGTGTGTTTTTTCATTCTAATGCGTGTGAACATGGCCCCAGAATTTCTATGTGATTTCACAAAATGAAAACTATATTTAGAACCTAATATATTATATTAGGTCAAGGTTTAAATTTTGTTCTGAAATCCCATCGAAATTCGGACGCGTTTCGGATTCGTCAAATGAAATTTGATCGCTGAAAAACCCTAATTGTGACACGAATGTCAAGATATTTGACGCCAAGGTTTTACGAGAGTCATCTATGACTATTAGAAAAAAGTTATAGGTTTTTTGGCGAAAGAAAATGAAAACCTTCATTTTCTTTGAACAGTGTGTCAAAAAGATTGCTAGAAGTGCCGAAATGAGAAATTGACCAAAATTTATAAGCAGAAAATATTTAGTGGCAACTCTGTAAATATCTACAGAAATTTTTTTGAAAGATTTTGTCATCATTACAAAATCTTTAGAAAATATTTAGATAGATTCTCATTATTATAAAATCTTTCTGAATTGACATAAAACTACTTCGAATGACTAATTTGACAACCCTTTGTCACATCAAATGTAAAATCATAGGTCATTAAAAGATTTTTTCATCATTGTAAATATTCTCAGAATCTTTAGAAAATCTTTTCGATGTGACATATAACCACCACGAATGAGTGACACAACACTTCAATGTGACATATAACCGCTTTGAATATCTGACGCGGCACTTCGATGTGACAACTCCGGTCACATCTCATCACATCCGCCATTAATACAAAGATATGACACGTAAATCAAAAAAATTTCTCTCCACTATAAATAGACCGGCACACCCCTCACTTTCTCACACCATTTCTTCCATCGCTTTCTCTCTCTAGAGAATCTCTCTAGAAATTCTCTCACATTTCTCTAGTATTCCTAAATTTCTTCAAACCTCTCTTTTCTTGGACGGGGATCTCCCTCCTCTCTACACTCTTGAATTTTGTTTTGTTTCGTAACCGTAATTAGGAAATCGAGCGTGGAGATCGAAGAAGCTAACGGTGGAACGTGAAGACGAAGTTCGCGATCTTTCTCCTCCTTTTCATTTTCAGAACCGTGGCCTTATATACATCTCTAGGTAAGAACAATCTCAAAAACTTTCCTCTTTTTTTAATCAAAGTTTACTGTATTTGATTTAAATTAGTTTACATATATTGATTTGGGATCTTTTAGACGTGTTAAACTATTTTAAAAATGAATTTCAAGAACCTGCTTTAGGACCCCAAACCATGGGCATTTTGTGAAGGGAAAAGTAAGAAAAGTTTTGTTTTCAAGCTCAAAGTTTTGATCTTTAGGTATTAGGGTTATAGATCTAGTAAAAAAAGGATTTTGACGAAAGTTTAAGTGATTTTGATAAAAGTTTTAAAAGGATTTTGTGAAACACTTTACTTTATGAATGAAAATGATTTGTAGAGCTTAGATCAACAATAAAAATGTAAACTTTGTGAAAAAAAAGCTTAAATATATGTTCAGCCCCTGCAAATATGGCCAAAATCTATTTAAGCTCTTGTAAAAAAAACTTTAAAATGGCCCTTGCAAATATTAAACGTTTGCGGTTAAGCCCATCAGTCAATTTTTCATCCAAAAAAGCTGACATGACCAACAGTGATGACGTCAGCATGACATCATCACGGACGTAACTACCACGTGTCATCATCCTATTGGGCCTACAAAATAAAATGAAAAAATTGCCTTATATGGGGCTTGAACCCTTGACCATTAAGCGACAAACAACAACCACAACCACTGCACCAGCTATGCTTTTTGTTACAAATTGCACACTGAATTTATATATTATCTAAACAAAACGTTGGAACAAAACAAAACGCAACACCCACTGGAATACTTCATCTTCTTCAACAGACCCAACACCATTAAAACAAAATGCATAAACATAAAACTTACAAAACCCAGAAACGATTCGCAGCAACAAAAAACTCACAGATATGAAATTAATTAAACTTCGAAACAAATCACAGATCGATTTCGTTTCTAGATTTTAACCAATATTTGAACTCGTGATTTCAAGAAAAATTTCGTAATTTTCTTTGGGGTTTTTGTTCGTTTGCATCATACGAATTACATACTTAAATGTCAAGCATTTTTGTTGAGCAAATCGTTAGAAATCAACATTTTTCTTTTCGGTTTCAAAAAAAGGACCCGTTTTCTCAAATGGATTGATAATTCTGCAAATCACGTTAGGGCTTCCTTTTCCGTTGAATTCCGAATCAAAGTAATCTAAAATCGTGGATGATCGTTTCTTAAAATGAGAGATCAAATCGGGTCTCTCACAACCCGTTTTCTGAGTTGCCAGGTGAAGAAGAAAAACAGTGTTTTTTTTAATTCCCAACGTTTTGATTAATAATATATAAATTCAGTGTGCAATTTGCATAGCGACCCTCTTCATTACAATAATAGCACCAATTGATCTGTGCTGACGATCACCCTGGTGATGTCTTCCACAGTTAGAACATCTTCTGACCTTTGAAGAATCGAGGACTTGCACCTGCTCCTCCTTTGATGAAATTATCTTTGGACTCTGCATTCCGAGTTGGTAATTCAACTACCTTCTTTCCTTTCCAGTATTCTCTTTGAGATCATCCTCGGCGACATAGGTCGGTTGCACTAAGGCAGTATAATTGGTGAATCTACATCTTCCATCCCTCATTCGGAGCATACTTTACCACTTGGTAAAACTGAGACAACTTCTCAAACTTAGCGATGTATTCTTCCACTGTCATGTCACCTTGCCTGAGGATGCACCGGTTGGAGATTCCGGTCTTTGTTGAGGATTGCGTCTTGATCATCCTGCCATAATTCCGCTTATGATGCACTAAGTATTAAGTTGATCAGGCTCAATGTCTCTTAGCATCACAAGTATAATTACAACAAGGACTAACAAGGAATCGACTCAACCTTAAACTAAGTCCGACTAGGTCGAACTGCTCTGATACCAACTGTAACACCCCGGTATTTTTATTTAGTAAAAATACCCAAGTGTACCATCCCTAGAACATCAGAGATATATTTCCTATCGAGACCCCTACTAACACTCTCGGTTCAATTATGAAGCCTTTTTAACTCAACACGACACCGACTGCGCGAACGCTTCCAAACCCGGTGAACCGCATTATTTTATACATAGCATTCCACCGACAGCGCGAACACTAACTCCTGGGGAACCTACTATAACTCAGTACGACACCGACTACGCGAACGCTTTCAAACCCGGTAAACCGTACAACAAACAATTTAACATAACACCGATTGCGCGAACGCTTCCAAACCCGGTGAACCCCCTTACCAATAGCATTTTCCTAATGGCACAGAACCTAGGGTAGGGGATCATGACTGCCACGCCTAGTATGTTAGTCTCATGGGTCGTCACCCAAACTCGATATATTATAAACATATATCAACTGTCATATGAACCCATAGTTCATCTGCATTAGACCTTCATTTTCATTATACCATACCACGTGTTGCGCCCGAAAAAGTCCTTGGGAGAGAACTGTTCTCGTTTACAACTTTCTTTAAAACAACGGAGTCGCCACCAATATTTATTTAGGAAAATATTAGGAAAACCTTTTTTGGAAAGCGATTGGGCTTTGAAAACTGAAGATTTGGGTTCGGGGGTCAGTTATGCGTGGGGAATGTACGAGCACCCCACACATCCTCTCTACTGAGAGGGAACCTTTAATTAAAAGTGTGGTTTTAGTGTGTTGGTTTGAAAATACTTTAATCTTGCCTCCCTACTTCTTATTAAAAAAAATGCATTGAAAGAGACTTGGTGAAAATCTTATTTATGTGAAAGAAAGGAGAAAAAAAAAGGTTTTTTTAGAGAAAAAGTGCTTGACGGGGGTTACGACCCGCTCCTACGTATCTCCCGGTGCGATGGAGAACTCAAAGCTGGCGTAGTTCTCCTTTGTCTTTTTCCGAAAGGTTTTTGTTTTTTATCTTTTGGTGAGTTTTCGCAATAGGACGAGCATTAGCGAGTGATTAAACTAACAAAGGCTATGGGTAATCACTGCTAAATACTCAAAAAGAGTTGTTACCTCTAGTCAGAAGAACAAAGGCTCTGATTGACTATTAGTAACAACTTGCTTTTATTATATTTTCGAAAAGGTTTTCGAAGTAGGACGAGCATTAGCGAATGATTAAACTAACAAAGGTTATGGGTAATCATCGCTAAGTACTCATGTGAAATTGAAGAGCGTTCATAGAGATCAAACTAACAAAGGTTATGGGTGACCTCCACTACTTGCTCATTTTTGTTTATTGAAAATGCTTTGAAAATTAATTGGTTTGGAAAAGAGTTTTAGAAAATAGGTAAATCATTTTCAATCGAATTCTATGTCCAAAACCAAATGCAAAATGAATGAATGAAGCTCAAACATACTCAACAATCAAGCAGTCATAAACATGTAGATCACTAACTAAGATTAAGCATGGCAACATAATCAAAGAATTCAATTGTCAAGGATGCAAGACAAAATTCTCAAAACAATTGTGTTTGTGTGTGAAGGGGAATTGCTACACAAGTTGGAAGCAATCTCAAGAGGGGCACATATACCTCTATGCTACACATGTTGGTATTCTTATAAGGGCACATGATTGTGTAAAATGGTTTGTGCACAATTAAGTCAAGACATTAAAATGGCATCAAGAACAAAGGAATACAATTGATCATAGGCATAGAGTATTCTAGGTTAGGTGAATGAACATGTGAGCAATGAGGCATGATTAGGCAAGCATGTGAATGCATGAGCATACAAGAATGAATGTATGAATGAGTGGACAAGAGGATGCATGAGAGTGTCGCATAAAATAGGGATGAATGAAGATGCATGAGGGTGAAAATGTTTTGGTAAAAGGTTTAGGTAAGAAAGTGGTAAAATGTTTTTGGGTTTTGGTGTTTTGGAAATGAGATGAAACGTTTTTGGTCTTGAAAGTGGTAAAAGTGTTTTGGGGTTTATTTTATAAAGTTGAAAAAGTTTGAAATGCAAGTGAGAAAATGTTTTGGGGTTTTTATGCAAAGATGCAAGTGGTAAAAAGTTTAATGAAATAAGTGATAAAAAGTGAATGATATGGTAAAAGTAAAAAGTTAATGAAATGGTAAAAAGTTAAAAAACACAATGACACAACTTGCATTTACTCAAACACAATCAAAATGACAATCTTCAAGCAATCAAATGGGTAAAAACCCTAGTCATGGCCAAATGCATACAAGCATGGAATCATCAACTTATTTCATGCAAAAATTGACAAATTAACACACAAAACAACACAAAAGAAGAGGACCTAATCTATCGTGCAAGTTCGTAAAACAAACATTAGCCAAATCATGCATTTATTCATTCAAAATTAAAGAAAACAAAACAAGCAACATGAACCCTATTTTCCTTGCCCAAACCCAAGGCTATGTATGGTCCAAGATCAACAATTATTCAAACCCAAATCATAAAATGAACAAGAACACACAAGAACCCTAAAATAGAGTTCATGGCCGAATGCACATGGAGTATGAGAATGAGTTTTCATTTGATGAAAATTAGGCAAACAAGATTCAAAATACAAGAAAATGCAAGAAAACACAAGAACAACTCCTTCAAAGCCAAGGAGCCACCTCAAACACCCAAGCCTCCCTAAGTGCTTGTCAATAGTGTTTGAGATGGCTCCTCATAGCAACAACAACAATATATGAAGGAGTTGAGATGAGGAGAAGAGAGATTATGCAAAAATGAAGAAAATGCAAGAGTTTTGAAGTTTTACCTTGAATCCAAGCTATGAAGGGAGTGATATGAAGAACAAGACCACAAATCAACTAATTCCTCGACAAACCTCAATGAAGCTTGCACCCCTTGCCTTGATTCTTGAGGTTAGATGATGAACAATTAGGTTTTAGTAGAAGAGAAGGATGATATGTGAAGTAGGAGTGGATTTGAGATAGAAAATGGGAGTGAATTGAAAAATAATGGAGGAGGAATTGGGGGGTAGGGGGTTCAGCCAAAGAGAGGAAATGGAGAAGGGAAAATTGTGTGAGGGTTGTGTGAGTGAATTGTGAGGCAAAAGATTCCTCATGTGTGGAAATGAGAGGGTATTTATAGAGTTGTTTTAGGTCTAGGGGTAATTGGGTCATTGTTCTTTACTAGGTGTTCTAGGATTGGGTTTTAAATTTGAATGAAGGGCTAGGATTGGAGATCACTTGGATTGTGGGTAGTGAGAAAACACAAAAATGAGAGTTAGGGAGAGGAGGAGGTATTCGCATATTAGAGGAGAGAGCGAGAGCTTGTGTGAAAAACTTGTCCTATTTTGGGAATGGAGGCTCATATGTGATAGGGTTAAGGGTATAATTGAGATGGAATGTTACCAAAGAAGTAATTTTGTATTTTCTTGTGAAGAGGTGAGTGTGAGTGGGTGGGGTAATTTACAAAAGAGGGCATAAATCTATGTGGAGTGAGTGATGGTCACCAAAAGGGAAAAGTTAAGGATAGTACAAAGCATATTCTTAAGGAATAAGGAATAGAAGAGTGTGGAAGAAATTGTGGAGAGAGAGAGAGAGGGAATTTCGAAATTGTGGGGGGGAGAGAGAGACAGAATTTCGAAATTGTGGGGGGAGAGAGAGAGGAAAAAATATTGTTTTTGGTCTTTTGTCTTATTGATGACACTTTCTTCTTTTTGAGTTTTTGAATTTTGGGCATGGAAGTGAAGGTGCACCTATTAAAAAGTGTCACATATTTTTGAGCACCATAAAATATTCCCTCTAATTATTCTAGGCAATAAAAATTGTCATTTAGTAATTGGGAAATATTTAATAGGCTTTTTTTGGGTTTTTTATGCACTAAAAATGGGGAAAATGCATTTTTAATTATATTGGACTAGGACTTTCTTTCCGAAAATTATACAAAAATTACCCTTGGTAGAGTAACATGTATGCCACGTCCTTGACCTGGTCTTGGTCCAAAAATAATTAATTCGCTTTTATTTAAATGCCCAAAAATGCAAAAATATGCACTATTTTATTTCCTAAAATTTCTAAAAATTAAGAAAAACGTTTTTGGGTGCCAATAATTAATAATGATCAATAAATGGCCTTTTTTTTATGAAAATACAGACACGTGCCAAATGACGGGGCACGGGTCAGCTCACGCAGTTACTACTGGCGCGCGCACGTAATTCAAATAAAAATGCGAAATAGGGGACGAACACACATAAATGCACCAATCTACTATTTTCCACACATTATGAATTACCTTATTGCTTTCATTTTTCTGAAAAATGTTTTTTTGACTCGGGCGGACAAAATTGGGGTATTACAGCTGCCCCTCTTTATTTCACATTTCGCCAAGAAATATGAATTGGCCTTTTCATATTTGTTGGTGAAATGGAAATAAAGATATAGAAATAATACTAATTTTGTCCGCTTCAGAAAAGTTCAAATTTTCTTGGCTAAAGTGCTCTCGGGGTCCCTTATCTTTATTTAAAGTAACGATTTGGTCCTTTATCTTTTTTTTGTCCCAAATCAGTCCTTTATGTTTTAAATTTTTGACAAATAAATCCTTTTCTGTCCCAAATCAGTCCTTTATGTTTCAAATTTTTAACACATAAATCCTTTTTTTTGACACATAAATCAGCACTGTTAACGGAAAAGGATTTATGTGTCAAAAATTTGAAAGATAAAGGACTTATTTGGGACAAAAAAACATAAAGGACTAATTCGTTACTTTAAATAAAGATAAGGGACCCCGGGAGCACTTTAGCCAATTTTCTTTTTATTATTCTCCTTTTGAGAAAGGGGGTTAACACTTGTCGCATTAACGGAAAAGCAGTAAATTGGGAAAAGTGGTAAATTGGGAATTCGGAGGTTGTCTAAAACCTTCTAACGGACTCTTGTCGAGTCCGAGCTCTGGGGGTGGCATTTTCGAGCGGCCGATCAACATCAGGTCCGGAACTGATTCGATCAATGGATTTACGCTATGCCTTAGGCTGACACAACTAATCCGAAGGACTTAACGAAGTCGGATGGATCCATCGCGCGCTCGTGCACGATGTTGTGATCTATGGAAGGAGTTCACTAACTCGGTGGGAGTTCACTAACTCTGTGCTGATGGAGTTTACTAACTCGGGGTTGATGGAGTTTACTAACTCAGTGTTGATTGAGTTTACTAACTCGGGGTTGATGGAGTTTACTAACTCAGTGTCATGGTGATTTCCTAAAAATGAGATTTTTGGGACTCTCTAGTCCGAAGTAACTTTTCTCTTGGATGGTGCATGAAATGCATGCACTTGGGTATTTGGGTGCGCATGAATGCAATGATTGATTTTGGTGGGATGTTGTTTCTGTTTGACTTTTCATTCTCTTCTTTTTCTATATTTTTTTTTCTTGTTTTCTTCTTTTTGCCTTTTTTTTGGAATAGATGGGTGTCAGCCCTCAATAAGCCAACGAAAAGCAATAAAAAGGAAAGCAGTAAAAAGGGTGCCGGCCCTCGTTAAGCCGGCGAAGGAGGATGCCTAAAGCCTTTTAACGAATCGCGAACGATCCGAGTTTGCACTTGGGCCTGGGAGCACGTGGGCTCAAAAGGGGTGGTCTTCCGAGCGACCGGGGGAGGGTACTATATCAAGTCTAGATCTCGATATTTCCCCAGGACTGCGCCATGTTTTAGGCCAACACAGCTATCCTCCTCGACTGGACCTATTGAGGCCAAATGGACTTACCTGCAGCTCGAATACAAGGTGAAGTCAATCTTTCTGGGGGACACGTGGGTCCATAGGGGATTCGAAAATCCAAGGTTTCCTTCATTTGGTCAATGCTTCCGCACCGACCCAAGGTGCCTGTCCAAGACGCAGGACTTTTCTTTCTCTTCGGCTATCTTTGCGGTGATCTGACGAACACGAGTTTCGACGACTGCCGACGACTTGCTTGAGAGTTAACTTTTGGGGAGTGCGCGTACTCGAAGGGATTACTTAAATCCAAATGGTTAAGGGGGACACTTGGGTCCAAGGGAAATTAGCAGATCCCTATGATTGCAAGGACACTTGGGTTCGGGGATAAATGAATCCCACCGATTGCAGGGGTACTTGGGTCCCAGGACAAACTTTCATGAGAATCAAACAAACAACGGTTTCGAGTGATCAACACTACTAACTTGGCCGTTAATGGTCAAACAAGCAAAGGCTTTGAGTGAGCATTAACAACTTATTTGGATGCAAAACAATTTGGCAAGAACATGGATGTTCATGCGATGCGCTTTATTCTTTGATTTTTGTTTTTGACATGCCATGAATGCAATGCAAATGTATGCCATGCAAATGTACTTTATGCAAATGCGTGCGATGCAATGATTTTAGTGGAATGATGAATGCAATGAGATGCTATTCTTGATTCTTCGTCTCTTTGATTTTTCTTTGGTCAGCTTTCTTTTTTCTGACTGTTTGTTTTTCTTTGCTTTTTCATTCTTTGATCAGCTTTCTTTTTTTCTGATCGTTTGTTTTTTCCTTTTGCTCTTTTGCTCTTTTGGCTTATCTTTTTGCTGGTTCAGATCATCCCCTTATCCAAGTCCTTGGAAGTGCTGTATGCCTTTGTTTATTTTTCAAGTCCAAGTTTTCTGACCCTAATTTTTGCCTGGATCGCCCTTTGCAGGTTTTCAATCCACCGGGTCGCTCTGATTTTGCCTGGGCCGCCCTTTCGGGTTTTCAACCTAGCGAGCTAACTCTTAGTTGACTCATCTTTCTCTTTTTTTGTCTATTTCTTTTAGGCATAATACTTCTTCACAGAGTCTGGATTGACTGGGTTCTTGAGATCTTCGCCGTCCATGTTGGTAAGTATCAGTGCTCCTCCAGAGAAGGCTTTCTTGACAACATATGGTCCATCATAGCTTGGAGTCCACTTCCCACGGGGGTCACTTTGGATGGGCAATATCTTTTTGAGCACAAGATGTGAATATATGCCTTGACAGGAATAATCAGGTTTTGATGATTGACAAAAGAAGGGCAAAAAGGTCAAGACTGCAAAAAGCGGAAAAATGCAATCAAGCGACAGTCAAGAATTATTGTATTGTTGTGTGTGTTTAGGACATTATTGTAAGTGAAAATAAAGCTCTCAAATATAAAATAAATCACACACTCACAAATGTTTTTCATATAAATAATTTTGCATGAAAATAGTTTTAAAATAAATTCCATGCATGCAAATGATTTTTTGAAAAGCATATAATCGATTTATAGTATTTTTCTATGGCCACAAAATCGATTTTCAAGCACTCTCAAAAAGCCAAAAATCGATTTCTTATATCATATGTTGAAACATAAAATCGATTTTCAAGCTCACTCAAGAATCGATTCCTTTCCTTTTCATTCCACTTAAGAATCGATTCCTTTCCTTTTCATTCCACTTAAGAATCGATTCCTTCTTTTTTCCTACTTCATAAAATCGATTCCTTTCCTTTTCTCTTGTGACTCACAAATCGATTCTCATGTTTATCAAAGCAAAGAATCGATTCTCTCATGATTTAAACTAAATGCAAAATCGATTCCTTATCCTAGATCTAATCATGCATGAAATCGATTATCCATCTTAGGCAATTCAGGCACAAAATCGATTTCTTCAATTCTTTATTTCACTCAACGGTCATATTTTCTATACGCCTATAAATACCAGCCTCACTCTTCACTTTCACTTCACGACTCATTCTTGCAATCTGAGATCTATTATTCTTCTATCACTCTCACTACTCTTACACTTGCAACTTTATTTTTGAGAGCTTTATATTTCACATAATTTGATATTGTATTACTGTGCTTCAACTTGTTTTATCCACACTATTGAGTGTGCCATCAAATCTCTTGGTTCTTGAAAGTTTTCTTTTGGGAGGTGATATCCCGGTGTTGTAAGTTCTTGATTGTAAAGGTTTCTAGCTGAACCTGTTTTAAAAGCTAGTGATTAGTTGAAATCCCTTGGAGCATTCCTCGGGGACTGGACGTAGGCCTGTGGTTTGGCCGAACCAGTATAAAACTCTTGTGTCATCTTCTTCCCTTCATCTCCTTTATTTTTCTTGCAAGTTATTTTATTCCTTTATCACAGGTATTTAAATTCAAGCAACTTATTTGATTAAAATCTTTCAAAAACTTTATTTTTTCGCAATTTTTTAATTACACAATTCACCCCCCCCTCTTGTGTTTGAAGTCACTTGGTCAACAAGTGGTACCAGAGCTAGACTCTTGGTCAAGACTAACTGTCTCAAGAGACAAGATGACTTCAAATGACTCCTTAAACAGACCCCCATCTTTCAATGGTGAAGGGTATGATTATTGGAAAACAAGAATGAAAATTTTCATTGAGGGAGTAGATTGTGATATCTGGGATGCTGTCATAAATGGTCCATTTGTTCCCACTCATCTTGTTAATGATGAAATGGTAAACAAACCTAGATCTCTTTGGACCAAAGAGGAAAAAGAAAAGGTTCAATACAATTTGAAAGCTAAGAACATCATCACAACTGCTTTAAGCATCGATGAGTTCTATCGCGTATCAAACTGTAAAACCGCCAAGGAAATGTGGGACGCCCTCCAAGTGACCCATGAAGGTACTACCGAGGTCAAGAGGGCTAGAATGAACACATTAACTCATGAGTATGAACTATTTAAGATGAAACCGGGTGAAACCATCCAAGAACTAAACAAACGTTTCATCCACATAGTTAATCATCTCAGAGGCCTTGGAAAATCCTTCGAAAATGCGGATTTGACCAATAAAGTGCTGCGATGCCTAAATAGAAATTGGCAACCCAAAGTGACGGCTATCTCGGAATCAAGAGACATATCCTCTATGGACTTAACTACTCTGTTTGGAAAATTGCAGGAACACGAGCTCGAACTGAATCGACTAACTGAAAGCGAGGAAGGTGAAAAGAAAAAGAAAGGACTTGCTCTAAAAACATGTGCCAAAGAAAGTGACACGGAAGAATACAACAGCAATGATGAAGACATGAGCCTAATGGTGCGAAGATTCAACAACTTCATGAAGCGCAAGGGAAAATCAAAACAATGGGCTAATCCTCAAGAGAAGAATGAGGAAGGAACCTCCTTCAATCCAACATGCTACAAATGTGGTAAGAAAGGGCACATAAAGCCA
Organism: Astragalus membranaceus; assembly: GCA_039519185.1. Lineage (NCBI taxonomy): Eukaryota > Viridiplantae > Streptophyta > Magnoliopsida > Fabales > Fabaceae > Astragalus > Astragalus membranaceus. The sequence goes on from CM076851.1 coordinate 90,837,436, forward strand.
AACTGCCCTCAAAATAAAAAATATGAGAAACCGGACAGAAAACCCCAAAGGGAATCAAGAGGAAGAAGGGCATACATCACTTGGGAAGAAAATGACACTGAGTCATCCGATGAATCTGAAGAAGAAGCAAAACTATGTCTCATGGCGGAGCATGAGGAAGATGAGGTAAGCTCTATTGAAACTGAGTATGATTTAACTTATAATGAACTGCTTAGTATTTGTGAAGAACTAAATAATGAATCAACCAAACTTAGAAAGATTGTTTCTACCTCTAAGAAAACTATTTCCTCTCTTCACTCTAAAATCGAAATTTTAAACAAGGAAATAGACATTCTTAAAGAAAAACAAATTTTTGTAAGTGAAGTCTCCTCTTGCAACTCTTATGAAAATAAAAAGGAGAGTACTCTCAAATGTGAAGAGTGCAACGTTTTGGAAAAGAAAATTGATGATTTGCACAACACTCTTGCAAAATTCACCATGGGAAGAGACAATCTTAATATCATTTTGGGAAATCAAAGGGGAACTTATGATAAAGCCGGTTTGGGCTATCAACCAAAGAATCATGAAAAATCTTTCAAAAATTTTTTTAGTCCCAACAGAGCTTCTAGCAGCCCTTTTACAAAATGTTATTATTGTGGTAGAAAAGGTCATACATCTTCTATTTGTAATGCTAGAAAGAATATTGCTATGAATGACAAATGGAAATGGATTCCAAAGGACACTATTCCCAAGACTAACCCAAAAGGACCCAAAACGATTTGGGTACCAAAAATTAAAACTTGAGGTTGTGTTGCAGGTGTGCTTGAAAGCCAAGAGCTCAAAGTGGTATCTTGACAGCGGCTGTTCAAAGCACATGACAGGGGACAAAGAAAAGTTCTCTCACTTGACTCCTAAAAGTAGTGGTTTTGTGTCTTATGGCGACAACACAAAAGGTAAAATAATTGGTGTCGGCACTATCGGTAAGAAACCAAACCCAGTGATTGAAAATGTTTTATTAGTGGATGGCTTGAAACATAACTTGCTAAGTATTAGTCAACTATGCGACAAAGGTAATAAAGTTGTGTTTAATTCTTCTATTTGCAAGGTAAAAAATACTGTGGACAAGCAAATCCTTTTTACTGGTGAAAGAGTTGGAAACACTTATACTGTTGATCTAAATGATCTACCCTCAAATGATGCATGCTGTCTTATTAGTAAAGAGGATGAAACTTGGCTATGGCATAGGAGAGCAGCCCACATCCACATGGATCTTTTAAATAAACTTGCTCGTAAGGAATTAGTAATTGGCCTACCAAAGCTACATTTTGAAAAAGATAAATTATGCGATGCGTGCCAAAAAGGGAAACAAGTAAAGGTCTCTTTTAAATCAAAAAATGTTATTTCTACAAACCGACCTTTACAACTTTTACACATGGATTTATTTGGCCCATCTAGAACTATGAGTCTTGGTGGCAATTACTATGCACTTGTTATTGTGGATGACTACTCTCGCTATACATGGACCTTGTTCATTTCTCATAAAAATGACGCTTTTGACGCTTTTCGAAAACTTGCTAAGATTATTCAAAACGAAAAAGGTTTAACTATAGCATCTATCCGAAGTGATCACGGTGGTGAGTTTCAAAATGAGGCTTTTGAAAACTTTTGCAATGAAAATGGTATTGACCACACTTTTTCCTCCCCACGAACTCCTCAACAAAATGGAGTAGTGGAAAGGAAAAATAGGTCCCTTGAAGAGCTAGCGAGGACGATGCTCAATGAAACTAACCTTCCTAAGTATTTCTGGGCAGACGCGGTAAGCACCGCATGCTATGTAATGAATAGAGTCCTCATAAGGCCTATTCTAAAACAAACGCCCTATGAAATTTACAAAGGAAGAAAGCCAAATATCTCCCACTTTCACGTATTCGGATGTAAGTGCTTTGTTTTGAATAATGGGAAGGACAATCTTGGTAAGTTTGATGCTAAAGCTGATGAGGGAATTTTTCTTGGATATTCCAACTCTAGTAAAGCTTTTAGAATTTATAATAAAAGAACCTTGTCTATAGAAGAATCAGTGCATGTCACTTTTGATGAAACTGACCCCAAAATTGTAGTAGAAAAGAATGTTGATGATCTTGCAGAAATTTTGGGAAACAGTCTTCTAAAAGAACAGGACAAAAACAAGGAAGTTGAAGATCAATCACCTCATCAAGATCTACCTAAAGAATGGAGAATGCAAAAGGACCATCCTCTTGACAAAGTGATAGGTGATATCACAAAAGGGGTAACTACTCGAAACTCTTTAAAGAATGCATGTAACCATATGGCTTTTGTTTCTCAAATTGAACCAAACAACATTGATGAAGCTATTTTTGACGAACATTGGACCCTTGCCATGCAAGAGGAATTAAATCAATTTGAAAGAAACAGTGTTTGGGAACTCGCCCCAAAACCTAAAGACCATCTTGTGATTGGAACCAAATGGGTTTTTCGGAACAAGCTTGATGAAAATGGTATTATTATTAGAAACAAAGCAAGACTTGTTGCCAAAGGTTACAATCAACAAGAGGGTATAGATTTTGATGAAACCTATGCCCCCGTGGCTAGGCTAGAATCCATTCGCATGCTTCTTGCTTTCTCTTGCATCATGGATTTTAAACTTTTTCAAATGGACGTAAAAAGTGCGTTTTTAAATGGTTATATTCAAGAAGAGGTATATGTTGATCAACCCCCGGGTTTCACAAATTTTGAGTTTCCCGATCACGTTTTTAAACTGAAAAAGGCATTGTATGGGTTGAAACAAGCACCTCGAGCTTGGTATGATCGCTTAAGTAAATTTTTACTTGAAAAGGGTTTTGAAAGAGGCAAAGTTGATACAACACTTTTCATCAAACATTCAAATCATGACATTTTACTTGTTCAAATTTATGTTGATGACATCATCTTTGGAGCCACTAATGAAACTCTTTGTGAAGAATTTTCTAACATCATGCAAAGTGAATTTGAAATGTCCATGATGGGTGAGCTTCGATACTTTCTTGGATTACAAATCCATCAAACTAAGGAAGGTATTTTTGTAAATCAATCCAAGTACTGCAAAGAGCTTCTTAAGAAATTTGGTATGCACAATGCCAAAGAAATCTCAACTCCCATGAGTACATCATGCTCTCTTGACAAAGACGAGGAAGGTAAGTCGGTAGAGGTAAGCAAGTATAGAGGTATGATTGGCTCTCTTCTCTATCTCACTGCTAGTCGTCCTGATATTATGTTTAGTGTTTGTATGTGTGCACGTTTTCAAGCTAATCCAAAAGAATCTCATCTCTCTGCTGTCAAACGCATTATGAGATACCTCATTGGCACACAAAACATGGGTTTATGGTATCCTAAAGGGACGGATTGCACTTTGGTTGGGTACTCTGATTCTGACTTTGCAGGTTGTAAAATGGATAGAAAGAGCACCAGTGGAACGTGCCACTTGCTTGGAAATGCATTAGTATCTTGGCACAGTAAGAAACAAGCAAGTGTAGCGCTATCCACCGCAGAAGCAGAATACGTTGCTGCAGGTAGTTGTTGTGCGCAAATAATTTGGATGAAACAGCAATTAAATGATTTCGGTATGGATCTCAAAACAGTCCCAATTAAATGCGACAACACCAGTGCCATAAATCTCACAAAAAATCCAGTTTATCACTCACGGACAAAACACATTGAGATTAGGCACCATTTTATCAGAGATCATGTTCAAAAAGGTGATTGCGTAATTGAGTTTGTGGAAACATCTAACCAACTTGCAGATATTTTTACTAAACCTTTGCCAAAAGAAAGTTTTTCTTTCATAAGAACTGAATTGGGTATTCTAAATCAATCATGCATTGAGTGAATATATGCCTTAGACTGCCTATACTTGATTATTTTTTTCGCTTTTTGATAATGCCAAAAGGGGGAGAAGTTATGTGATTTGCATGTTTCAGGGGGAGTTTTTTCTTAAATATTTGCATATAGAAAGGGGGAGAAGTTATGTGATTTGCATGTTTCAGGGGGAGTTTTTTCTTAAATATTTGCATATAGAAAGGGGGAGTATTATCTGCGCTTATCTCTGATATACACATTGTTATGAAATATTCTTATCTAACCCCTTCTTTGAGCAAATCCCTCCTAATGATGTTTGTCATCATCAAAAAGGGGGAGAATGTGAATATATGCCTTGACAGGAATAATCAGGTTTTGATGATTGACAAAAGAAGGGCAAAAAGGTCAAGACTGCAAAAAGCGGAAAAATGCAATCAAGCGACAGTCAAGAATTATTGTATTGTTGTGTGTGTTTAGGACATTATTGTAAGTGAAAATAAAGCTCTCAAATATAAAATAAATCACACACTCACAAATGTTTTTCATATAAATAATTTTGCATGAAAATAGTTTTAAAATAAATTCCATGCATGCAAATGATTTTTTGAAAAGCATATAATCGATTTATAGTATTTTTCTATGGCCACAAAATCGATTTTCAAGCACTCTCAAAAAGCCAAAAATCGATTTCTTATATCATATGTTGAAACATAAAATCGATTTTCAAGCTCACTCAAGAATCGATTCCTTTCCTTTTCATTCCACTTAAGAATCGATTCCTTTCCTTTTCATTCCACTTAAGAATCGATTCCTTCTTTTTTCCTACTTCATAAAATCGATTCCTTTCCTTTTCTCTTGTGACTCACAAATCGATTCTCATGTTTATCAAAGCAAAGAATCGATTCTCTCATGATTTAAACTAAATGCAAAATCGATTCCTTATCCTAGATCTAATCATGCATGAAATCGATTATCCATCTTAGGCAATTCAGGCACAAAATCGATTTCTTCAATTCTTTATTTCACTCAACGGTCATATTTTCTATACGCCTATAAATACCAGCCTCACTCTTCACTTTCACTTCACGACTCATTCTTGCAATCTGAGATCTATTATTCTTCTATCACTCTCACTACTCTTACACTTGCAACTTTATTTTTGAGAGCTTTATATTTCACATAATTTGATATTGTATTACTGTGCTTCAACTTGTTTTATCCACACTATTGAGTGTGCCATCAAATCTCTTGGTTCTTGAAAGTTTTCTTTTGGGAGGTGATATCCCGGTGTTGTAAGTTCTTGATTGTAAAGGTTTCTAGCTGAACCTGTTTTAAAAGCTAGTGATTAGTTGAAATCCCTTGGAGCATTCCTCGGGGACTGGACGTAGGCCTGTGGTTTGGCCGAACCAGTATAAAACTCTTGTGTCATCTTCTTCCCTTCATCTCCTTTATTTTTCTTGCAAGTTATTTTATTCCTTTATCACAGGTATTTAAATTCAAGCAACTTATTTGATTAAAATCTTTCAAAAACTTTATTTTTTCGCAATTTTTTAATTACACAATTCACCCCCCCCTCTTGTGTTTGAAGTCACTTGGTCAACACAAGATCTCCCTGCTTTAATTCTCGAGGCCGGACTTTCTTGTCGAATGATGTTCGCATCCTTTGTTGATACAGCTGCCCATAATACAAGGCGGCAATCCTTTTTTCCTCAATGAGGTTCAACTGATCTAGACGGGCCTGAACCCATTCTGCTTCTTCTAACTTGGTTTCCATCAAGATCCACAGGGAGGGTATCTCAACCTCAATAAGGAGGACTGCTTCCGACCCATATACCAAAGAGAAAGGGGTTGCCCCAGTTGAAGTGCGTACTGAAGTTCGGTAGCCAAGCAAAGCAAAGGGAAGCATTTCATGCCAATCCTTATAGGTTACCACCATCTTTTGCACAATCTTCTTGATGTTCTTGTTGGGTGCTTCGACTGCCCCATTCATCTTCGGGCGGTAAGGAGAGGAATTATGACGTTGAATTTTGAATTCTTTGCACAGGTCCTTCATCATTTTGTTGTTCAGGTTGCTGCCGTTATCGGTGATGATCTTGTTTGGAATACCGTAACGGCAAATCAGATCTTTCTTTACCAACTTGGCAACCACAGCGCTAGTTGTACTGGAATACGAGGCAGCTTCAACCCACTTGGTGAAGTAGTCAATGACGACCAGAATGAAGCGATGCCCGTTTGACGCTTTAGGCTCGATAGGACCGCTAACATCCATCCCCCACATTGAGGACGGCCAAGATGCAGTCAGAACATTCAAGGAAGCAGGCGGTACATGAATGTGACCGGCATAGATCTGGCATTTATGGCACTTTATTACAAAGCTGTAGCTGTCTGATTCCATCTGCAACCTGTAGTAACCCGCCCTTGAGATTTTTCTAGCCACGGTGTGCCCACTGGAATGAGTTCCAAATGAGCCTTCATGCACATCTCTCATGATTCTTTCAGCTTCTTCTTTGGCAATGCAATTAATGGTGCACGCGTACGTGCAATGATTGGTATCTGGTGGAATGATTTTTCTTTTGTTTTTTTTTTTCTTGTTACATAATAAATGCATGAAATGCAAATGAAATGATTGAATGCTAATGCCATGATGCGACGATATGATATGATATGAATGATTGGGTGCAAAAACATTTTTTTTGGTGATGAGATGTGAGACTTTGGATGCGAGATGTGGAGAGGAATATTGATCATTCTTTGGAAAGATGAGATTGGATTCAAACTTCGGCAATCCCAATGTTGTTATTTACAGACACTGATGTGGAAAAGTACTTGACCGTATTTGCAAGCTCGCTTATTTTATCTTCCATTACCCATGATGATCGAGGTTTAGGTCCACAAAGTTAACTACACGGATTCTCAATATCACATTATCAACTTGTGTTCTCTCTCTATGAAGCATTGTTTAGTAAAGATGTATGGTAGTGCAAGTATAGATGAATGAGTCAGTTAACTTGGGGTTCTAAAGGTCTAAGGTGAGGTTATTTGTGGCACATGAAGGGGTGAATGAATGACTGGTCTTTGAAAGGTAGGTTTTTCCAAGCCAAGAAATGCAGGACTGTCCCCCAATTTTAGATTTGATGACGGTGAGTGAATAACTTGCCCCTGTCTAGTGGTGACAGGCTGGGGGTGTAGAAGATGATGAATTGGCTTTGGAATGAAAGGTGGAAGGCAAAAGACTTTTCCTCAACCCACGGAGTTTGGTTTAGCCCTAATTATGGTAAGGACAAGGTTGCCCCGACTAGAGTAGTAGCATGTAGGACAATGAATTGAGAAATTGCCCCGGTATGGTTTTATGGATGTGAGTATGGCAAAGGGGATGAGATGGGTGTAAGGTCAGTTTCCCCATTTGTAGGTGGAGTGAAGAGCGACAAGGTTGCCCCACTTTGAATGGTATTTCGAATGGTTGCCTTTAGTGAGATTAGGAAAGGTGGCGGAGTTCGGGTTATTGGTTTTTTGGAGATGGTCTGGTATGGATGTATAGACTGGGTGCGGTGTGAGATGGATGCTGGACATATTCTCGAAGCTCATGTGGAACAAATGGTGAAAGGAGTGCCCCACTTTAGGATCTAGGTGAAGATCCTAGCGTTAACCTTTTGGTTGTCTTTAGAATGACTCTCAGACTATGATAGTCTTGAGTTTGCTATGGTGAAAGCTACACTTGGTGATCACTAGACCTTGCGTTTATGACGATGCAGCTTGAATGAATCTTGGGGTGCAAGCCCTTTTTGATTTCTTTTTTCTTTTGAGTTTCTTTTTTTTTTCTTGAGAGATTTTTTTTGTTTTTTTTTGAGCAAACATATAGTAAATAAATAAACTTATTTGTCCTAAGATTAAAACTTTGAGAAAACAGGAGCAACCGGTCATTGATCAGAATGGATTTTTGGAGTTGTGATGTGGCTAATGGTTAATGATTTATGACGGGAGGGATAATTGGGCTCAAAGAAGTATTTGATGATTGATGGAACAGATGTTTTTTTTTTTAGTGGTATGATTTGGCTAGGTTAATGGTTTATGAAAGAATGAGTTATTAGGCTCAATGAGGTGTTTGAGGTTTTATTGAGATGAGAACCTCTTATGTGCCTCACGGCAAAATGATCCTGTTTCAGTGTTGTAACGTGGTCAAGGGTTTATGGAGGATAGGCCAAAGGAAGTGCTTGAGGGTTTATTTCAGACAAGGATCTCTCATGCGTTTAATGGTATCAGCTCACCATTTCTACTACTTTTGCTTCTTTTTTCAGGATTTTTCCTTTTCAATCCTCTCTTTTTCCACTTTCTTCTTTTTTTTTGGTGTGATTTTTCTTTCTTTCTTTTGAGCTAAGTGAGCTGATAAAGGTGATACACAATTTTTGATGTGAGATTGATCCTTGTCTAGGGTGATTGAGATTTTTGGGATTTTTGGCTTAAGGTGTTTTTGGATATGGAATGATGGCCAAACTTCATTTCAAAATCATGATTGCTTGTTTTCTCAAAAATTAACCCAAGGACAATAATTTATTTACTTTCATATATTTGCTCTTTTTTCTTTATTTCTTTTCATGCTCTAATTTTTGCTTAGGCCGCTCTTACGAGTTTTCGACCTAACGAGCTTTTTTGATTTTTTTTTTACTTTTAAAAAGACTTGCACCAAAGGAATACAATGTTAACAAGATATCTAGTGACGACAAATTTGCCCCAGTATGGAGGACCAAGAGTGGTATTTCATTAGGGGGACCAACCAAAAAGCCAACTATGCACTAATCTGGGGGATATGTACTTTATGGGTGGTTGGGGTGGGGCTAGACTTGGGCGAGGGATGATGACAATGTAGGGACGCTAACTGTCTCAAACAAAAATAAAGACACATGTCACACATAAGTTACTACACGAATGCTTCGCAAAGAGTTAACATTAGTTAAAACGTGAAAGAAAAATTTTTGTGGACCATTTCGGTCATTCATCATGGGGTGGGTGAGATGCAATGCTTTGTTGAAAAATGTGAACAAACTGCTGATTTGAAAAACCGAGTGCCTTGAAACACCTTGAGTTTGCAACTAAGTAAGACTAAACTTTTCCAAAGATGAATAAAAAAACTTCGCAAGAACGTCTCACCTCTCATCACAATTTTTTTTAGAATTATTATTGTTTCTCTAGAATTATGCTCATTTTTTTATGCATGATGTAAATATGCAAATGAATCAGAATGCAAAATGGATAAATACGCATGGAATGAGAATGCGAATGAAATGAGAATGCAAATGAATAAATGTGAATGAAATGAGAATGCGAATGGATGAATGTGTATTTATCGCGTCGGGAAATTATAAGCTTTTCATTTGGACAGTACAGTACAAAATTTGATTTTGACTTTAGCATGCATGGCTTCTCTCCAAAATAAAGCTTTTAACTCTCTGGTGGTCATAAAAATTCATGCAACATGAGATGTTTATTTGATTATTTTTGTAATGCAAAGAAAAAATGCATGTAGTATGTTTTCTAAAAAGTTGTGGAAAATAACAATTTTTGATTTTTCTTGATTTTTGATTTTTTTTTTGATAAAAGACGGTATGCACTAATACTTGTTTGAATGCAAGTGCAATGCAATATGTATGATTTCCTGTTTGTCTTGGTGGCGGGAATCACAGTGTACTATGTCTTGCCATAGGTTTAACGGTGGATTCTGATTATTTTTTCTTGGAAACACAACAAGGTTAGAATCAATAAGCGAAACAAAGCACATTCCATGCATTCAAACTTAAACAAACACCTCGGAGTGTACGCTGTTTCACTTTTGATTCCACACCGTGCCTATGACAAGATGTTACTTTGTGATTCTTGACAAACAAACTCTAGTGAGATGCAATGATGCGTGCATGAGTTGCAGAAACTTATGTTTTATGCAATGCGGGGATGTATGAAAATGATGATGATGTTTTATGCCTATGCAACTTAGAGAAAAGTCCTTATTGGCAGTAATTCAAAAAAAAAATTGGAAAATGCGGGCCGTACGTTATTTCAAATGGACCGGTAAGAGAAAGGCTACAGCGGTAACTATTTCTCCCTTTTTTGAAAATAAAGTGGGTCCTATGTCACTTTGTACGGATCGGCAAAGGAAAGGCTACAACGACAACTCTTTCTTCTTTTTCTCTTTTGAAAATCTTCTTCTTTTTTCTTTGTAGAAAAGACATGCCTAAACTACAATGCAACACACAATTTGTATGCCCTTGTGTCCTAAAAGGGGGAAGAACCTACGATCTAGGGCACTTTAGAGGTAATTTTCATGTGGCTCTATTCGCACCCTCACAAAGGTCATCAGAGCCCCAGTCTCTCTCATGAAAATCCTCGTAAATGCAGCAAACTGCTAGGTACGAAGCATCATGGAAGAGCACAACTCTGATTGAAACTTTCGCGAGTAGCCAAACGGACAAAGGTCCTGATGGGCTCCCACTACTCGAATCCACTCATCCTAAGGTATCCTAGAAAACCTGGGTTATGGCCTTTTTCTATCAACACATATCATCTCAAGGTATAAGTGTGTGTGTGCGAAGGGCATTTCCTCAAAACTACCCCACCTGCAAATGAAAATCCAGACAATAGCATGTCGTCTACCCTAGGGTTCAATATCATTCAAATACAACTAGCCTAGGGTACCAACAACAAACACATTACTTACCTCAAAAAGGGAGCTGAGAAGAGGGGATCATGAGGGCATTGGGGAATATATGAACTTACCTTAAAAAGGGAGCGAAGAAGAATGGGACATAATAAGAAGGGGAAATGCATGAAGGAGCTAAGCGAATAAGCAAAGAAGCAACTATCTACTATTTTAAACAAAGAGCACACAAAGAAAGAGATGAGGAAGTGAATGCACATGAACGTATAAAAAAAAGAAGAAGAATAGAGACAAACAAAGCTTTTCAAATCAATCACATGAACCACACATTTAATTAATTAGGCTTAACCCTCTTTTTTTTTGAAAAAGGTTTGTTTTTTTTTTAAAAAAAGAAAAAAATTGTCCCCAGCAGAGTCGCCAGCTGTTGCGCCCGAAAAAGTCCTTGGGAGAGAACTGTTCTCGTTTACAACTTTCTTTAAAACAACGAAGTCGCCACCAATATTTATTTAGGAAAATATTAGGAAAACCTTTTTTGGAAAGCGATTGGCCTTTGAAAACTGAAGATTTGGGTTCGGGGGTCGGTTATGCGTGGGGAAGGTACGAGCACCCCACACATCCTCTCTACTGAGAGGGAACCTTTAATTAAAAGTGTGGTTTTAGTGTGTTGGTTTGAAAATACTTTAATCTTGCCTCCCTACTTCTTATTAAAAAAAATGCATTGAAAGAGACTTGGTGAAAATCTTATTTATGTGAAAGAAAGGAGAAAAAAAAAGGTTTTTTTAGAGAAAAAGTGCTTGACGGGGGTTACGACCCGCTCCTACGTATCTCCCGGTGCGATGGAGAACTCAAAGCTTACGTAGTTCTCCTTTGTCTTTTTCTGAAAGGTTTTTGTTTTTTATCTTTTGGTGAGTTTTCGCAATAGGACGAGCATTAGCGAGTGATTAAACTAACAAAGGCTATGGGTAATCACTGCTAAATACTCAAAAAGAGTTGTTACCTCTAGTCAGAAGAACAAAGGCTCTGATTGACTATTAGTAACAACTTGCTTTTATTATATTTTCGAAAAGGTTTTCGAAGTAGGACGAGCATTAGCGAATGATTAAACTAACAAAGGTTATGGGTAATCATCGCTAAGTACTCATGTGAAATTGAAGAGCGTTCATAGAGATCAAACTAACAAAGGTTATGGGTGACCTCCACTACTTGCTCATTTTTGTTTATTGAAAATGCTTTGAAAATTAATTGGTTTGGAAAAGAGTTTAGAAAATAGGTAAATCATTTTCAATCGAATTCTATGTCCAAAACCAAATGCAAAATGAATGAATGAAGCTCAAACATACTCAACAATCAAGCAGTCATAAACATGTAGATCACTAACTAAGATTAAGCATGCCAATATAATCAAAGAATTCAATTGTCAAGGATGCAAGACAAAATTCTCAAAACATTTGTGTTTGTGTGTGAAGGGGAATTGCTACACAAGTTGGAAGCAATCTCAAGAGGGGCACATATACCTCTATGCTACACATTTTGGTAGTCTTATAAGGGCACATGATTGTGTAGACGGGTTTGTGCACAATTAAGTCAAGACATTCAAATGGCATCAAGAACAAAGGAATACAATTGATCATAGGCATAGAGTATTCTAGGTTAGGTGAATGAACATGTGAGCAATGAGACATGATTAGGCAAGCATGTGAATGCATGAGCATACAAGAATGAATGTATGAATGAGTGGACAAGAGGATGCATGAGAGTGTCGCATAAAATAGGGATGAATGAAGATGCATGAGGGTGAAAATGTTTTGGTAAAAGGTTTAGGTAAGAAAGTGGTAAAATGTTTTTGGGTTTTGGTGTTTTGGAAATGAGATGAAACGTTTTTGGTCTTGAAAGTGGTAAAAGTAAAAAGTTTTTGGTGTTTTGGAAATGAGATGAAACGTTTTTGGGTTTATTTTATAAAGTTGAAAAAATTTGAAATGCAAGTGAGAAAATGTTTTGGGGTTTTTATGCAAAGATGCAAGTGGTAAAAAGTTTAATGAAATAAGTGATAAAAAGTGAATGAGATGGTAAAAGTAAAAAGTTAATGAGATGGTAAAAAGTTAAAAAACACAATGACACAACTTGCATTTACTCAACCACAATCAAAATGACAATCTTCAAGCAATCAAAGGGGTAAAAACCCTAGTCATGGCCGAATGCATACAAGCATGGAATCATCAACTTATTTCATGCAAAAATTGACAAATTAACACACAAAACAACACAAAAGAAGAGCACCTAATCTATCATGCAAGTTCCTAAAACAAACATTAGCCAAATCATGCATTTATTCATTCAAAATTAAAGAAAACAAAACAAGCAACATGAACCCTATTTTCCTTGCCCAAACCCAAGGCTGTGTATGGTCCAAGATCAACAATTATTCAAACCCAAATCATAAAATGAACAAGAACACACAAGAACCCTAAAATAGAGTTCATGGCCGAATGCACATGGAGTATGAGAATGAGTTTTCATTTGATGAAAATTAGGCAAACAAGATTCAAAATACAAGAAAATGCAAGAAAACACAAGAACAACTCCTTCAAAGCCAAGGAGCCACCTCAAACACCCAAGCCTCCCTAAGTGCTTGTCAATAGTGTTTGAGATGCCTCCTCAAAGAAACAACAACAATATATGAAGGAGTTGAGATGAGGAGAAGAGAGATTATGCAAAAATGAAGAAAATGCAAGAGTTTGGAAGTTTTACCTTGAATCCAAGCTATGAAGGGAGTGATATGAAGAACAAGACCACAAATCAACTAAATCCTCCACAAACCTCAATGAAGCTTGTGCCCCTTGCCTTGATTCTTGAGGTTAGATGATGAACAATTAGGTTTTAGTAGAAGAGAAGGATGATATGTGAAGTAGGAGTGGATTTGAGATAGAAAATGGGAGTGAATTGAAAAATAATGGAGGAGGAATTGGGGGGTAGGGGGTTCAGCCAAAGAGAGGAAATGGAGAAGGGAAAATTGTGTGAGGGTTGTGTGAGTGAATTGTGAGGCAAAAGATTCCTCATGTGTGGAAATGAGAGGGTATTTATAGAGTTGTTTTAGGTCTAGGGGTAATTGGGTCATTGTTCTTTACTAGGTGTTCTAGGATTGGGTTTTAAATTTGAATGAAGGGCTAGGATTGGAGATCACTTGGATTGTGGGTAGTGAGAAAACACAAAAATGAGAGTGAGGGAGAGGAGGAGGTATTCGCATATTAGAGGAGAGAGCGAGAGCTTGTGTGAAAAACTTGTCCTATTTTGGGAATGGAGGCTCATATGTGATAGGGTTAAGGGTATAATTGAGATGGAATGTTACCAAAGAAGTAATTTTGTATTTTCTTGTGAAGAGGTGAGTGTGAGTGGGTGGGGTAATTTACAAAAGAGGGCATAAATCTATGTGGAGTGAGTGATGGTCACCAAAAGGGAAAAGTTAAGGATAGTACAAAGCATATTCTTAAGGAATAAGGAATAGAAGAGTGTGGAAGAAATTGTGGAGAGAGAGAGAGAGGGAATTTCGAAATTGTGGGGGGGAGAGAGAGAGAGAATTTCGAAATTGTGGGGGGAGAGAGAGAGAGGAAAAAAACTTGTTTTTCGTCTTTTGTCTTATTGAGGACACTTCCTTATTTTTGAGGTTTTGAATTTTGGGCATGGAAGTGAAGGTGCACCTATTAAAAAGTGTCACATATTTTTGAGCACCATAAAATATTCCCTCTAATTATTCTAGGCAATAAAAATTGTCATTTAGTAATTGGGGAATATTTAATGGTCTTTTTTTGGGTTTTTTATGCACTAAAAATGGGGAAAATGCATTTTTAATTATTTTGGACTAGGACTTTCTTTCCGAAAATTATACAAAAATTACCCTTGGTAGAGTAACATGTATGTCACGTCCTTGACCTGGTCTTGGTCCAAAAATAATTAATTCGCTTTTATTTAAATGCCCAAAAATGTAAAAATATGAACTATTTTATTTCCTAAATTTCCTAAAAATTAAGAAAAATGTTTTTGGGTGCCAATAATTAATAATGATCAATAAATGGCCTTTTTTATGAAAATACAGACACGTTCCAAATGACGGGGCACGGGTCAGCTCACGCAGTTACTACTGGCGCGCGCGCGTAATTCAAATAAAAATGCGAAATAGGGGACGAACACACATAAATGCACCAATCTACTATTTTCCACACATTATGAATTACCTTATTGCTTCCATTTTTCTGAAAAATGTTTTTTTGACTTGGGCGGACAAAATTGGGGTATTGCACCACGTAGGACTCATGGTCCGCTTTATTATCATTAAAACATATCCGCACACGTGTACTATTATCCGGTTTTTCGAAACAATTTCAACTTCAAAAATAGTTAATTTTACCATTTAAATGGCATATTCAGTTAGTCCTCTGAATAAGCTTTCAAACGCATCTTAGAACACCTTAATCGGGTTCCTGGATTAAAAGTTATCGCGAAAGCAAAATCAGTGTACAGTTGTTGAAAAACTGCAAAGCGTCGCGACGCGAACTGCTACCGTCGCGACGCGAAAAGAGTCAGAAACATTTTCGTTGCAAAAATTAATCCTGGTCGCAATGCGATGGGCACGCTTCGCGACGCGGTGGATGCTGAGAAAGGCAGATTTTTGCTGATTCTCGCGAAATCCGCTATTCCGCTCATTTCTGATTCTTGTTCCGACTGAAAACAGTCCAAACAACCAGAAAAACAGATTCAATCAATATCACACAATCAATCAAATCAATCAAAAACTCAATCTAAACGAATTTTATCAAAATACGATATATTTTGAAATAACGGTTTTTGACTCAAAATCTTTCGAAACCAAATCACGAAAAGTTCATTTCAAAACGGAACAATCCTAAACGTGAGTGAAACTCACCGATTGTGATGAAAATCACAAATTGCCGAAAATTTCCGCGAAACTGCTTTTCCGTCATAACCACACGAACGCTCCCCGAATCAACTCCACGTTCCGGCGACATCCGTATCCGCTCCCAAAGCTTTCCTCGAAATCCCGCCATTCAAACCCTAATCACCAACCAACTTCGAATTCGTGAAATTGAACTTCGTTCCGCACTCAATACGCTTCGGGTTCGTTCCTAATGATCCTTGAATCATCAAACACTATTCATCATCTTCAACATTCAATCACTATTCACACATAAACCCCAAATTTGATTTTCAAACCCTAATTCACCCAATTTTTGATTCCTTCATTCCAAGCTAGCAATCAACCTTATATTTGAACTTCTATGGCTCTAAAACTCATGAATGGAAGCATAAAACCTCAAACCTCCTCTTTTATTCATCAAAATCGAAAATGGAAAAGTGAGAGAGAGTGAATTGATGGTGATGATGTTGGTACCAAATTGAAGAGGAAGGAACGCTGATCATTTTTCGTGTTGGAAGGAAGAAGTTTCGGTGAACCTATCTCTCCCTTGCTCCTCTTCTTCCTTCCATACCCATTCTCCATTTTCTTTCTTCTTCTCCTTTCTTTCTCTGTCTCTTTCTCGTTTCCTTTTCTTTCTTACTTTCTTTCATTTCTTTTCTTTCTTTCTTTCTTTCTTTCTTTCTTTCTTTATATATATTAAGTGGTAATTTGGTCAAATGGCCACATTGCCCTTAATCTGTAATTTCGTTTCTAAATCGTCCTTGCCCCGAATTAACCGGTTAACGATCCTAATGGCAGACCTTCAGACAAATTCGTCTACGTATGCAGACAATGCAATTACAGGATTTACGCCTACACATAGTGAAAGGCATTCCAACTTACTTTCATTCTAAATTTCTACGAATCTTTTATTTTATTTCCTTTACTTTCGTACTTTCATTTATGTTGATGACATTAATGGTTCTACAACTTGTTTTGTTATTTTGTGTTACTCATTATCTTACTTACTAATTTAAATATAGAAATAAACTCAACAATCCTCGTGGGAACGATCTCTACTTACTCTTTATACTTGTTGCGACTGTGTATACTTGCACGTATTGTTTTCGCACAACAATTCATAACACACATTTTCTGCTTTAGAAAAACACGCATTTTCTAACATGTGTTTCACTTCTAACCAGTATTTCACTTCTAGCATTTTTCACTCATAGTTTATGTATTCTCACATACTACTCACTTTTCTTTGCCCATATTTTTTAATTGGGTATCTTCAAAGGAGGAATGTTTCTCTCTTTATTAAGCATGTGTTATTTTCACAAACACCTCTAGTACAACTGGTTTTTGCCTAAAAATCATATCATGAATCAGATATTCTCAGGGAAATATGATTTATCAACAAAAAGAGTTCAATTACATTTTTACCAAAAAATGATGTTGTTAGCAAAAAATGGTAGATTAGTTTACTTAATATATTATTAGCATGTAAAATTCATCCAGTGATAGCTAATGGTGTAAAATTCATCCAATGATGTTGTCGGTATGTAAGAGATTACGAAATTTTATTTATTTACTCATACACACTCTTTAAATAAAATTAGTTAATTCTTTTAATGGATTAACAGAAAATCCCCATCGTGAAGTACACCACCCTAGAACGGTTCTATGGTCAACTAAAACCCCACTAATTTTCTTCTATTTAAAAGATGACACTATGTTGTCGTCAAACACTGTAGTCCTAGCTGTGGAATCGGCTAGAGGTTTGGACAATTAGTGATTCATATTTCTTCAAGTGATTGTTTTTGTTTATGATTTGGAAAAAAAATCATTTTTTGTTTATGATTTGGAAAAAAACCAGGGTAACATTCAACAGGCCAATGCATCATGGGACAGCCTGCGGCTCCTCTTGGAAGGACCTCCCCACAGCCATGCAAAGTATTTATCTGTGACCGTGGTCCAACCTTCCCCAACTGAGGGCTTGCTGTTGGGAGAAGCCCCTCACGCGGTCTCACCCTCTTCAGGTGGCACGCGGATGAACCTCCCCGATGTAGCTTTCCCTAATGACCCATCCACCACTGCTTCTGATCTTGCAGGTGTATCTACCAGGAACCAAGGGAAAGATCCACAACCTTGATTTCGTCTTTGAATTCTCAGTTTTATTTCGTGAACACTATAGGCCGTCGGTGTGTGGCGCGCCACTTTTGAGAAATTGGGCAGTACTTACTTTTGCATGTTTTCCCACACACCTTTCGATACTTTCCATTTATTTTCCTTTCGAATTCTTCTCCCTATAACGAAATCAACTTGTAAGCGCCTCCGTCGTAGACCTTACTTACGATATAAGGCCCATCCCAATTTGGCGACCACTTACCAAACTTAGGATCTGATCGTACCTGATCAATACGATGGGTTGCTGCTATTTGATGATGTTGCTCGGTCGCTGGGATGAAGGACCAAGTGGTAGGCCGCACGCGGGTGGTACCTGCAAAGGCACTCCAACGCTCAAGTCAGAGGTGCTTCAACGGCCAGGGTCACAAGGTGAGTAAAACGTACCTGAAGTCACATGCTAGTGTGGTATATATACTGCTGCGCGTTCTAGTCGTTGCGCATTTTGCGGGGCCGGCCGCATCTTGCGGAGCAAGGCAGATGATGGGCCGCGCTGGGCCTACTGATCAAAATTGGGCTTCGAGCCCACTTCGAAACAGTTGCCCCCCAAGCCTGGGTCGCCTGGGGGCGGGCTAAGGCTTGATTCCTTGCCCCCCAGCGTGGTCGAACGTAACCTGGTCGATCGCTAATTATTTGATTGCGTGGTCGCTGCCACGCGGCCTGGTCACACGGGGCCAGGTGCTGTCTCGGGGGTGACGCCTGACAATCAATCGTCACGAATGCTGAGGCGACAGTTACTTTAATGAGGTGACGTTTAGAGACTCGAGGAGTTTAAGTAATGATGGCACGTGAAGAGTGGCGCCTCTTCGCCTCCGGCCCATGGTGATGGTTGGCCCATTATATATAGGGTTCGAGGGGATTTCCATTTACACGTTTCTTCGATCTCCTCTGCTCTCGCTGATCGCTCGCTTCTGCCCAAGCTCGCTCGCTTCTGCCAAAGCTCGCTCGCTACCGTCGAAGCTCGCTCGTTCTCGCTAAAGCTCGCTCGTAATCATCTTGCTCTAATTTCAGGTAACTGCGATCGCTCTTACTTATTTGAGTTTTTATGTTCCACCTGATGGAGGGGGTGTCAGGTTTGGGGACGACCACGTCGCCCCTTCCCACGCGCGAGCAAGACCCTGACTGTTATTCCCCTCCACAGGTTCATTCTGGCGCGGACTAAACAAACCCGTCGTATATTTGGAATCCCGGCCATTTCTCTTGCGCACAACATGACCAGACCAGTGGAGCAAAGTTCTGCGCCTGCCCGGTCGTCTTCTTCTAGTGACGAATCTTCCTCTGGGTCTTCGACCCAGAACTGGACTTCATCTAGCAGATCCGGGGCTCGGCCGGACAGAAGTGGGGTCCCGTACTCCGACGTCGTGGTTGCTGATAATGCAGAGAGCAACGCACGGGTTGTCTGTGAGGAAGGTGTTGACCATGCTGCGACCGACGTAACCGAGACGGCCGAAAGAGATCAACGGGGCGACCATGGAGAAGATCCTGAGGTTGCTGCTGCGAAGGATATGTCTTGGGTTTCTCTCAACCTGAGAGGTCAGCGCAGCAAGATTCAACGGGGGAGCCAAGACCTGGAGTTTCTTGCGACCGAGCTAAATGAAGGTTGGAGGGTAGAAGGTATGGCCAAGGGGGAAGATATTGCGGCCTGGACTGATGTGTTAAAATTCACAATGTACCGCATCATTTTCGAACGCATGGGTATAACTCCACCATTCACCAGGTTCCAACGCCAGGTTCTACGGTATCTTCAGGTCGCCCCTTCTCAGCTGAACCCGAACGCTTGGGCGTTCCTGCAGGCATATGATGTCCTTGTGGTTCTGAGACGACCAGTCTCCATACGACTGTTCTTCACTTTGTTTGAGATGAGCTATATTTATGAAAAAGGCTCCAAGGGCGCCCGCAAGGAAGCGGTCTCATTCAAAAACCGGTCAACATACAACTTCTTCAAGCCATATATGGAATCGTTGACGACCGGGTGGAAAAGGGAATTCTTTTGGGTTGTTCCTGAGTCGGCCGAGGCCCATAGAGGGATCGCCCAAATGTCCAATGATCAAGAAGGAACCCCCCTGTTTCCTACGGTGTGGAGTTTTAACCACTTCTCCAAAAAGCCGGGCCAGTACGCTTTCAAGGACGCTGATCTTGACGACCTGGACAGGGGGACGATCCATAGATTGAGAAGGATTGTGTCCCTAGTCCCTGAGGGTCGCATCAAGGTTAAAAACATTGTGGATGCACGTTCCAAGAAGAGAGTCAAGGCCGCTCTCAGTCGGTGGTCGCTCAAACATTTTATTTTGTCACTTTGTTTTGTTAACTGTTTCTAACCATTTGCTTTGCCTTTGCAGTTGACATGGCCAGCATGAATGACTTTGACCTGTTGGAGCAATGGGCGGCCGAGGACGGCGATGCTTCGCCCGCCCGCGTCATACCTGCGGCTCAATCTGGGGGTTCGCCTCAAACTGCTGTAACCGGATCTCAGCCTGATCGTCAGGCTCCTCGGGCGGGCACACCAGCACAAGCCATTGACCTGAGCAGCCCACCCAAAAATCAAGGAAAATCCAAGAGGAATAGGTCGGTCGATGATGGGGGCGAGAAAAAGAAGCATAAGAGTGGAAAAAGCCACGGGCACAACCGGTCGCCCAACATCGACCTGCTTGGGTTGGGTGATGAAGACTGTGCTCGTTTCAAGGAGGAACCTTTCGAGGTGATGGCCGAGGCAATGAAGGCCGCTGGTATTCTCTTCAAGAAATACCAAGATGAAGAATCAGATCGCCTGGAAGGTAGGCGCCTTGCCCATAGATATTCATTGCTTGAAGACGACCTAGTCGATAAAAATTTTAAATTGAATTCTGCCTTGTCATTGCTCGCAGAAATGAGGGGCGAGCGAGACGACCTGCTCAAGAAAATGAAGGAGCTCGAACCGAGAATCGAAGCGGCCGCTGACAATGAGAAGAAGCTTGTCGAAGCAGAACGCCAGCTTGTGGCTGCTGTCTCTCCTCAGACACTGGCCGAGTCTGCTCTGGATAAGGCGGTCGCTGACAAGGAAACAGCTGAGAAAGAGGTCGAACGCCTCTCTTCCAAGAATCAAGAGCTGTCGAGCCAGGTCGTTGGGCAGAAAACTAAGCTGGATGCAATGGAGGTGGAGAAGAACAATTTTAGAGGTCGCTACAAGGACGTTCTTGACCGGGCAAAGGGAGCTGCGGAGGGTCAATTCGAAAATGCTGTCAGCCAGATCAAGATCCTCTACCCTGATTTGGGGGTCGATCGCGAGATTGTGCAAAGCACACATCGTGCGATCGATCATCAGATCGTCCGCCCCAAGAAGGTTGTGAAAGGGAAGGTCCTTCAAGAAGAGGCTGCCATCTATCAGGCCCCCAGCGACTCTTAACTTGTGACTTTCTTCTGAATTGTAATCTTGGCCCGCCTGCAAGCGGTGTTTGAATTGGCGCCCTGGCTTCGACCAAGGCGTCTTTGCTTGTAATCAATGACAATTTTATCATGAATATGACCTGTTTAATCGCTTTTGTAATTCGATTTGATTCTTTTTACTACGGTCGGTCGCGACCTTGAATTTCTTATGGGTCTCTTTATTCGGTAACACTTTTTCAGGCCGCTCGGCGGCTATCGTTTGGGCCATTCGATGGCACTCTTTTAGGCCGCTCGGCGGCTATCGTTTGGGCCATTCGATGGCACTCTTTTTAGGTCGCTCGGCGGCTCTCGTTTGGGCCATTCGATGGCACTCTTTTTAGGCCGCTCGGCGGCTCTCGTTTGGGCCATTCGATGGCACTCTTTTTAGGCCGCTCGGCGGCTCTCGTTTGGGCCATTCGATGGCACTCTTTTTAGGCCGCTCGGCGGCTCTCGTTTGGGCCATTCGATGGCACTCTTTTTAGGCCGCTCGGCGGCTCTCGTTTGGTGAGCGACCGTGCATACAATTTGCGTGAAAATAAAGTACACAAGTCGAATTTTAAGGTCGGTCCTCGGTAAAAAACCCCTATGGGGAAAAAGAGCGACCGCCTGTTCTTTATTGATCAATTGGTTTTTACAAAATACTCTCAACTTGTCAGCATTCCAAGTTCTGGGGGTGGTCGCCCCTTCAGTTTATTCTTTAGCTCGCGGGCTAAGTCGTCGTCGTCGTCCTCAGGGTCGCTATCTGGGGCGTATCGAGCATCCAGGTCGGCCACATTGACCTGATGCCCTTCTCTGAGATTCTGAGGTTTAGCATTTACCGCCTCCATATCACAAATCTCTTGATAGAGGAAATGGCTCCTCATGGCCTCTTCCATGTCGGCCATTACTGTCACGACTTGGTCGCTTTTACTGTAGAATTTCATCTTCAAATGCACAGTTGAGGCTACGGCCCCCAACTTTCCCAGTGTTGGCCGGCCGATGATGCAGTGGTAACACGATTTGATTGGCAGAACTAAGAACGTTGTCCTGACCGTCCTGTACGATGTGCTGCCGTTCGTATCATCCCCAAAAGTAACAAGTAATTCTATCGTCCCCAGGGGGTAGGTGGTCGCCCCATTGAACCCGGTCAATGGGGTTGGTGGTGCTTGTGGAATAATTTCATTTCTGTCCACGTTTAACTTGTCAATCAATTCCTCAAATATGATGTCGGCCGAGCTCCCTTGGTCGACCAGTATCCTTCTGACCTCTGTGTTGGCCATTACGGCCGATACTACCAAAGGGACGTAATTATTGACTTTGCCATCGAGCAAGTCTTCATCCCCAAAGGAAATGGGCGGCCTATTCGAGGCCGGCCGTGGGGTTGAAGTTGAGCCGACCATCATAAGTTCATTCCACTTTCTCTTCATTGCCTTTTTGGACTCTCTGATATCCAACGGATTACCTCCATGGATGACCATGGCTACATTGCGGCCCTTTGACTGTCTGGGGTCGCGACCTTCCTCAGAATTGCTACGCTCTTGCTCGACCGTCGAGTTGACGATCGCTTTACCTTCATCTTTGACATATTGCCTCAACTTGCCCTTCTGTATGAGATCTTCTATGTCATCTTTTAGGGCCATACAGTCATTGGTATCATGCCCCTTACTCTTGTGGTATCTGCAGTATTTCTTGGTGGGCCGACCTCCTTTCTTCAACACTAGGGGATCAGGTCGCCTCACACCAGTGAACTCATTGTTCTGGCACTCCGTGAAGATCTGGGCGATCGGAGTGTTCAGCTTTGTACGATGCTCGTACTTCTTAGGCCGGTACTCGGGCTTACTGTCACGGTAGTTTTCTTGCCCCTTGGCCGGCCTGCCATTCTCTTCCTTGGGACGCGCGCGGGCGCCCTGGTCAGCGGCCAATTGCTCTTCATAGCCCATGTGGTCGTTGGCCCTTCTAAGGAACAGGCCGAGGTCGTAATAACGGTTCAAAGAGAACTCTTCAGCAAATCTGTGGTTCTTTCTTATACCACGTTTGAGATACTTCAGCTTGTCCGTGTCTGATAGGTTGCGGACTGTGTCAGCCTCTGTCATGAACCGGTCGATAAACTCCCTCAACGATTCATTCTCTCCTTGGACGACCGAGTCCAAGTGCTCTTCATAACGATACTGACAACGGTTGGCTGTATAATGGGCCAAGAACATTGCCACAAGATCTTCCCAAGAAGAGACAGAGTTGGGACGCAGGGATTCCCACCATTCTAACGCCCGGCCTTCGAGCGACTGAGGGAATAGTCAGCACTTCATCGTCCGACCTAGCTCTCTATAGCTACAGTAGTTGTTGAAGTACATGAGGTGTTTATCAGGATCCCCGCGGCCGTTAAACTTGTTCAGGTTCGGGGGCTTCCTCAGATCCCTTGGAATACGATAACGCCTGATTTCGCTGGTGAAGGGTCCTTGCCCAGTCGGGATGTGATTCTGCCCGTAGGGCTGCATGGCGGCATAAGTTTGGTCGATGGGCAGACCGTAAAGGCCGACCGGCCGACCTTGGAACCTGTCAGCAATTGGAGGGGGTCCGTGGTGTTGTGGAGCATGCGACGACGAGCGTCTTCTAGGTCGCTCTGAGAAGTTTCTTCTTGGTCGGCTGATGGCACGGGAGACATCTCTAATCTCCCCGTTGTGGTAGTCGTCAAACTCCTCGTACGAGTCCCACGACCTGCTTCTTGACCGGCGGGATCCTGAGGACTCGTTGGACAAGTATCTTGTTGGCGACCTATCAGACTCTGGTCGGTAGCTTGAGTCAGCATAGTCGTAATCTTCCACGGGGGAACGACGATGGCGACTTCCTCGATGAGGAGGCGACATGTGGACGATCGCCCTTCTTGAAGGATTGCGTCGGGATACGCCTCGACGAGTAGGAGCTTCTCTTCGTGGTGGTGAACGATGGGGCCGGGATGGTTGCCCTCGGTGACCGCTGTCCGCACGCGGGCGGATTGAGATCGACCCTCTCTCATAGCGTTCGATCAGCTCGTCTCGATCAGCGATCACTTGATTCTTTTGCTCCAGAATTTGTATAAGTGCCTGGGTCACATGCTCTGGCAATGCTTCTGGGATTCCAGCTTCGGCCAGCTCGGCCGGTAGTTGCTGGACCGGTTGGATGACTGGCCCGCCACCCTGCACTGAGGGTTCTTGGCGAGGCTCGCCTTGTGATTCATGAACTGTCACAGGCACGCCCTCTGGTGTCCGTTGAGGTCGGTTATGACCAGAGGTGTTGAGCCTGGAAGAAGTGCGTTTCTGGCGTGGCGGCATGGTTTGATGTGGAATAGCGCTCGGGCCTCCCACTGTGGTCGCCAATTGATCGTACCTGATCAATACGATGGGTTGCTGCTGTTTGATGATGTTGCTCGGTCGCTGGGATGAAGGACCGAGTGGTAGGCCGCACGCGGGTGGTACCTGCAAAGGCACTCCAAAGCTCAAGTCAGAGGTGCTTCAACGGGCAGGGTCACAAGGTGAGTAAAACGTACCTGAAGTCACATGCTAGTGTGGTATATATACTGCTGCGCGTTCTAGTCGTTGCGCATTTTGCGGGGCCGGCCGCATCTTGCGGAGCAAGGCAGATGATGGGCCGCGCTGGGCCTACTGATCAAAATTGGGCTTCGAGCCCACTTCGGAACAGGATCCTTGATCCCAACGAGTAAGATGGTCTTCCAAACCAGGTCACCTTCATAGAATTGTTTAGGCTTCACATGTTTGTTGTAGCCGCGAGCCGTTTTGATCTTGTTGAATTCTGACTTGCTGATGGCGGCCAATCTATCATCATCCACTGAATCCACTTCCATCAACATGGCTTATTCATATTCGACCAAACTGAGTGAGTGTTACCGATGTTGATACCTTGTATTGCAGGTAAACTAATATTGCAGGATAAGTTTTGATGATGAAAAAGACAAAGGCAAAGTTGATGGCCAAAGTTAATAAAAGTGACTAAACATCAAAGTCACAATCCAAGACAAACAAGCTCAAGAATTGAAGATTCAAGTTTAAGGGAAGTCCTTAAATATAAGGGTAGTCCTTAGGGTTTGGGTGTGTCTTAAGAAAATGTGTAAGTTCTTTCGAAGGTCAGCTCGTATCTCAAAGTCTCACACACTCACAAGTTTTTCAAAGATGCATGCATACTTACGTAAACATTCTTATCATCTTTAAAAACATAAAAATCGATTTCCTCATGCATAAACATACATCAAAATCGATTTTCAGGTCAATCAGAAAAGAAAGAATCGATTGTCAGGTCATGTGGTTTCATTGCATAAATCGATTTTCAGGCCAAACATTCTCAAACAAAGAATCGATTCACACACTTTTAAACTAAGCTGAGAATCGATTCCTACATGTCTCAGGCAAGCTGAGAATCGATTCATACAAGTTTTAACTTAGTAAAGAATTGATTCCTAGCCCTCCGTGGTTCTCAAGAATCGATTGTCCCTATTTTTCAAACAAAGTCAAAATCGATTCCTCACTTAAATGAATCGATTCCTAGATCAAATGCTTTCAACAAAGAATCGATTCCTACACTATTTTCAACGTAAACTTGATTTTCTCATAGCCTATAAATAGGCACTGCATTACGTTCATTTTTTCACACAACCCATTTCACGAATCAGAGAACATTTTGAGAAAAACTCTTCACGCTTTTTACTTTTGCTCATCACACACCATTGGTCCGTCTGAGCTGATCTTTTGCTAAGAGTTAGTTGGGGTTGCATTCTTCAAGTTGTAATATATGCCTTCGTTAGAGGTATTTCTGTCTTTACATTTGTTATTGTTTAATTGTTGTTATTTGTACTAGGGAGTGGGGTATCTCTCTAGGGTAGCTGTTTGTACTAGGAAGTGGGGTATCTTTCTGGGGCAGCTGATTGTAACAGGGGTGGGGTATCTCTTGTTATTGTTGTAGTAGATTTGAGGGCTCTCCATAGGTGGGGTATCCTAGGAGGAGAGTGCCTGAGTCTGTAAAGGTTTTCCAAGACACCTGTAAGCCTTGTTGTTTTGGTTAGTAGAAAATCTCACAAGGGTGTGAGGACTGGACGTAGGTCACTAGGAGGTGACCGAACCAGGATAAATCTCTGCGTGCTTTACTGTTTTCCTGCTTTACTGTTATACCGCTTTACTGCTTTATATTCTAATTCCTTCGCTTCCACTTAACCTGCGCGGAAATTGATCTAAGTCATTGAAAAGGGGAAAACGTTTTTCGAAAGATCTGAAAAGTTTTTAAATCTCAATTCACCCCCCCTCTTGAGGCTGAAGCCACTTGGTAACAAGTGGTATCAGAGCTAGACTCTTGTATAAAGGGCCTAGCAGCTTCAAGAGAAATGGCTTCAGGTTAGTCTACGCAAGAGGGTGCTTCTCTTACCCGTCCTCCGGGATTCAACGGGAAAGATTACGCATATTGGAAAGAAAGAATGATAATCTTTATTGAAGGGGTAGACTTAGATGTTTGGGATGCTGTGGAAAAAGGACCCTATGTCCCCACGCACATAGTAGACGGTATTCTTACAATTAAAAGTAGAAATGAATGGTCTTTGATGAGAAAAGAAAAGTGCAACATAATTTACGTGCCAAAAATATTATTACTTCTGCTTTAAGTCCTGATGAATTTTTTCGAGTGTCAAACTGTAAATCTGCCCAAGAAATGTGGGATAATCTCCAA
This sequence comes from Astragalus membranaceus, assembly GCA_039519185.1. Lineage (NCBI taxonomy): Eukaryota > Viridiplantae > Streptophyta > Magnoliopsida > Fabales > Fabaceae > Astragalus > Astragalus membranaceus. The sequence goes on from CM076851.1 coordinate 90,864,093, forward strand.
GTTACTCATGAGGGTACAAGTGAAGTGAAAAGGGCAAGAACAAATACTCTTACTAGAGAGTACGAACTGTTCAGAATGAATACAGGTGAAACAATACCAGAAATGCAGAAAAGGTTCACTCACATAGTGAATCAGTTAAGCTTGTTGGGAAAGTCATTTCCTGCAGAGGATCTAATCAACAAAGTTCTGAGATGTCTGAATAGAGAATGGCAACCCAAGGTTACTGCTATAGCTGAATCAAGAAATTTAGCTACCATGACTCTGGCTACTCTGTTCGGTAAACTTCAAGAGCATGAACTAGAACTCACCCGTCTAGCTGAGCACGAAAATACAAATAAGAAAAAGAAAAGCTTGGCTCTAAAAGCATCTAGCTCTAGTCGACTTGATGATAGCGACGACTCAGATGATGAGGTTGATGAAAGTGAAGAGAATATGGCTCTTATGGTTCGGAAGTTCAAAAGGTTCATGAAAAGCAACAACTATCGAAGAAAGAACTTCAAATCAGAAAGGTTCTCTAGCAAAGAAAGCTCATCCGGTCCTCCTACTTGTTATGAATGCGGGAAACCCGGGCACATGAAAATGGAATGTCCTAGTCTACAGAAAAAGGACTCCAAATTTGAAAAGAAGGCATTCAAGGATAACAAAGGAAGAAAAGCCTACATCGCATGGGAAGACAACTGCATGGATTCATCAGATGAATCAGAGGAAGAAGAAACTCAAGTTGCATTAATGGCTGATCATGAAAGCGAGAATGAAAACGAGGTAATATTTAACCCCGACTCTCAACAAAACGCATATGATGATTTATATGAAGCGTTTATTGAATTGCGTGATGAATCTTTGAAATTAACAAAAGCATTAGGTAAAGCAAAGAAAGTTATTAACCACCTTCAAAATGAAGTAATTACATTAACTAAAGAAAGGTTAGAACTTAGAAAGGAAAACTACAGCCTAGGTTACCTTAAAGCAAATTATGTCTGTGACAAATGTACTGAGTTTGAAAAGAAAGTCCAAGAACTAGAATGGACAGTAGGAAAACTATCTAGCTTACAACAGGCACATCCTACACATCCTAGAAACAACTACACTAAAAGGCATATGCATCATAGAACTAGACCATGCATCAGTTGTAGTTATTGTGGTAAAAATGGACATACAGCTTCTGTTTGCAGGGCAAGAGGAAGACAAAATGTGAAGAAAGTATGGATTCCCAAAGGGACCATACTAAGTACTAACCCACAAGGACCCAAAGAAATTTGGGTACCTAGAACCCTTGTTTAAATCATTGCAGGTATGCTTCAAGGTATGGGGAACAGATTGGTGCCTTGATAGCAGAATCACAGAAGCTCATGACTGGGAAGAAACAGATCCTTAAACACTCCACCCCAGGTTAAGCAGTCATGTGACTTACATCAAAAAACAAACTGAGGAAAGAATCCTCAGTAAAGGTTAGTCTGCATTTATAAAACTATCAATTTAACATAAAAGTGGTCTATACTGTGCGAAATTTTGTTTCCATATCTTATTCATTTTTTAAAAATAAAGGAACCATCATCTTAGAACTCATGACTCAAATATGTGCATACATGATTAAAGTTAGTCGAGTCCTTTAAAATGGCCAGTCAAAATTATTTCCTTTGGAACCATTGCAAAAGAAACAATTTACTTTTCTTTTATAAGCTTCATAGAGCTTTCTTCTTGAGCATTATTTCATGGCATGAATCGATTTCCATGTCACTTCCAAGGCCTATCATTTAGCTTAGAATCGATTATATAAGATCTCTCTCTAAAACCTCTCAATCAATCATGATCTTGCAAAATCTCCAATAAATCAATCCCTTCCTAAAACTTAGGAAAACTAGCGCTAATCTCTTATCCTCTCTAACAAGAAAAGCGCATAATCCTCCTATTTTATCTTATCATATCCAAACTAATTTTTTTTAGGACGCATAAACCATCCAAAAATAAATCACAAAACTCCACGCCTTCCCTTAGAACAACTCATAGAAAAATTCACAACTCTCCAAAAATTCCCAATGCCTCCAAGAACCAAGAACCTCTGTGTCAAAAGGAAAAGGGTACATGATGGTGAAAGCTCCTTCCACTCCAGATATTTCACCAGTTCTGAACAAGCTGACCTCTACTGCAAAAACTTCTCTCTTAGAGGATTAGGAACCACCTTTGCTCTGGACTTACCCTGGTTTCAAAGTCAAAAGGGATTTGAATTTATTGACTGGCTAGAGTACCATAAACTGCTAGACTTTGCAACTGAAACAGGTCCAGTCGCTCCAGACATGGTTAGGGCCTTCTACACCACACTTAGCTACAACGATACAACTGAAACACTATCAGCTGAACTAAAAGGAACCAAAATCCACCTCACCCTAGCTCAGTTCAGCAATCTCACCAACTTACCCTGTGATGGTGAGAAATTGATCCATATGAACCCTCCGGAATCTTGGCCCGAATTCGACCTAGGATATACTTGTGTATCCATATGTCACGCTCTGGCTAAAGTTGGAAAGCGGCCTATCCTAGCAAAATCCCTCACTACCCAAAACCGGCTTCTCCACTACACCATCGCCCGAACAATCGTTCCCAAAACCTCAAACATCGCTCAAGTAACCCAGGATGAAATTATCCTACTTTGGGGAATCAAACACCAGAAGAACATAAATTGGGCACATCTGATTGTGAGCCACATGGCCAAACATACAAAGTCAAGTGACAAACCTCTTCCATACTGTGTTCTCATTACAAAAATCCTCCAACATTTCAACATTCCATTCTTAGGGGAGAAAATCATAAAAGGAAAAGCAGCCTACCACTTGATAAACACCTCCACCTTAAACCAGATGCAATTCATCCAATCTGGAGATACATGGCATCACTCCTCCATAGGCATAGCATCCTCCCAAGAATATGATCCAAACAGGCCACCTGGTCTAAACACAAACTCCACCATACATGAGGATGGTCAAACAGAACCAAACCAAACTGCTGCTGCAGCCCCATCCAAAGCCCTCAATCACTTCTTGGTCGCACTCAACATCTTTCAAGATGAACAGCGCGAAATGCATGAAGAATTGAACAAGAAATCATCATTTCTAGAGAGACCCACAGTCGCGAAATTGCTGCTTTAAACAATTGGCTAACAGAATTTGAGGCTCGTAACAATTCCTTTTCGCATTGGATGCAAAATCCTTAGATAAAATTATGAATCAGCATCTTATTTCTATGCTTTGTGCCTTGTTGGCGTAATCCCTTCTTATAGCATATGACTAATAGCTCTTTTGTTGGTTACCAAATTTTTAATGCAATGGTTAAATTAATTCTAAATTAAATAGCTGTGCTGTTAGACTCGCAATTTTTATTACATGTTGCCCTCTTTGATCATGACAAAAAGGGGGAGAAAATTAGAGTTTTATATTCAGCATGCATTAGCATTCATTCATAGCATTACCACTTTGCATATAGGCAATAAAACAGGGGGAGCATCATGATAGGGGGAGTATCATACATACATTATCTGTTTGAACTAACCTCCCACCTTGAGATGAGTTAATGTTTTGTCATCATCAAAAAGGGGGAGAATGTGGATACCTTGTATTGCAGGTAAACTAATATTGCAGGATAAGTTTTGATGATGAAAAAGACAAAGGCAAAGTTGATGGCCAAAGTTAATAAAAGTGACTAAACATCAAAGTCACAATCTAAGACAAACAAGCTCAAGAATTGAAGATTCAAGTTTAAGGGCAGTCCTTAAATATAAGGTTAGTCCTTAGGGTTTGGGTGTGTCTTAAGAAAAAGTGTAAGCTCTTTCGAAGGTCAGCTCGTATCTCAAAGTCTCACACACTCACAAGTTTTTCAAAGATGCATGCATACTTACGTAAACATTCTTATCATCTTTAAAAACATAAAAATCGATTTCCTCATGCATAAACATACATCAAAATCGATTTTCAGGTCAATCAGAAAAGAAAGAAGCGATTGTCAGGTCATGTGGTTTTATTGCATAAATCGATTTTCAGGCCAAACATTCTCAAACAAAGAATCGATTCACACACTTTTAAACTAAGCTGAGAATCGATTCCTACATGTCTCAGGCAAGCTGAGAATCGATTCATACAAGTTTTAACTTAGTAAAGAATCGAATCCTAGCCCCCCGTGGTTCTCAAGAATCGATTGTCCCTATTTTTCAAACAAAGTCAAAATCGATTCCTCACTTAAATGAATCGATTCCTAGATCAAATGCTTTCAACAAAGAATCGATTCCTACACTATTTTCAACGTAAACTTGATTTTCTCATAGCCTATAAATAGGCACTGCATTACGTTCATTTTTTCACACAACCCATTTCACGAATCAGAGAACATTTTGAGAAAAACTCTTCACGCTTTTTACTTTTGCTCGTCACGCACCGTTGGTCCGTCTGAGCTGATCTTTTGCTAAGAGTTAGTTGGGGTTGCATTCTTCAAGTTGTAATATATGCCTTCGTTAGAGGTATTTCTGTCTTTACATTTGTTATTGTTTAATTGTTGTGATTTGTACTAGGGAGTGGGGTATCTCTCTAGGGTAGCTGTTTGTACTAGGAAGTGGGGTATCTTTCTGGGGCAGCTGATTGTAACAGGGGTGGGGTATCTCTTGTTATTGTTGTAGTAGATTTGAGGGCTCTCCATAGGTGGGGTATCCTAGGAGGTGAGTGCCCGAGTCTGTAAAGGTTTTCCAAGGCACCTGTAAGCCTTGTTGTTTTGGTTAGTGGAAAATCTCACAAGGGTGTGAGGACTGGACGTAGGTCACTAGGAGGTGACCGAACCAGGATAAATCTCTGCGTGCTTTACTGTTTTCCTGCTTTACTGTTATACCGCTTTACTGCTTTATATTCTAATTCCTTCGCTTCCACTTAACCTGCGCGGAAATTGATCTAAGTCATTGAAAAGGGGAAAACGTTTTTTGAAAGATCTGAAAAGTTTTTAAATCTCAATTCACCCCCCCTCTTGAGACTAAAACCACTTGGTAACAACCGAGCCACCCTCAATGAGGCAACACTGATCTCGAGCGGCAACACTACATCCTGGCTGTATACCAATCGGTATGGGGTTATGCTGATGGCCGTAGACTTTGAATTCCTTATAGCCCACAGTGTTTCATTTAGGGTCTCATGCCACCTCCTAGGCTTGTCCTCTGTGATCTTCTTGATGAGCTCGGTGATGATCTTGTTGGTGGCCTCAGCCTGCCCATTGGCTTGGGCACAGTAAGGCGTTGAGTGCTTCATCTTAATGTCGTATTCTTGGGAAAAGGCCACCACTTGATCTCCAGTAAATAGAGTTCCTTGGTCCGCAGTAATGGCCTCAGGGATCTCAAATCTAAAGATGATTTGGTTCTCAATAAACCTGATCACCGCAGTTTGGTTGACGTTGCCTGGAGGCAAGGCTTCCACCCATTTTTGAAGTAATTTGTGGCTACGATGATAAAATTATGTTCTTTGGAGCTAGGAGGGTGTATCTTTCCAATCAAGTCCATAGCCCATCCTCTGAATGGCCACGACTTGACTATTGGGTGGAGCTCGTTCGCGACACCCGTTGAGTGGGTCCGTGCAACTGGCAAGCTTCACATCATTTAGAATATTGGTAACAATCGGTCGTGATAGTCGGCCAATAGTACCTGTGTCTATAGATCAACCATTTCATGATGGGGCCGGACCTGTGGGATCCACAAACCCCCTCATGGATCTGAGCCATAACTAAGTAGGCTTCCTTCCTTTTAAGGCACCGCAAGAGGACCCCGTTTGTGCTCCTTTTGTATAGTTCATCGCCTACTAGTACATATTTTAGGGCTCTTTGTTTAACCTTTAAGTCAGCTCCGGCCGAGGGATTTTGTAATAATCAGTTAGTAGCTTTACCCAGGCGTCGACTTAGTCTTGCTCGGCCACCACCACAGCGTCCTAATGCATAACTTCCATAACCGTGCCTTTGTACCCCGAGGGTTGCTGGGTGAAGTCGTTTGCCTCTTGGTTCTCGTCCCTAGGGATATGCGTGATGACTGCATCAGCGAACAACTTCAACAAGCTATAGGCTGAGGCACGCAATTCTATCAACTTGGTATTATAACATTTGTACTCGCTCGTGATCTGTTTAATGACCAATTGAGAGTCTCCTTTTATCTCTATATAATGGACCTTCATGGCGGCCAAAATGTCAAGGCCAATGATCAGGGCTTCATATTCAACCTGATTATTGGAGGCTTGATCCTCTATCCTGCACAGAAATTTCCAAGTTCTGCCACATGGGCTAGATATTACTATCCCTACACCAGCCCTCATTTGGGTGTTCGAGCCATCAAACATGAGGACCCAAGGCTTTAGGCTGACGTAGTTAACAGGCTCGACTTGGGGGTCATGGACTTCTGCACACGGGTGTTGGGCAAGAAAATCGGCAAGGGCATGTCCTTTGACGACCTTCAAAGGTACATACGACAAAGCAAATACATTTAATTTAATAGCCCACTTGACAAGTCTACCTTGCAAGACAAGCCGATTAAGTAAGTACCTTACAATGTCAACTTTGCATACAACTAGAACCTCTTTGGGCAATAAATAATATTCTAACTTTGTACAATCATTGAATAATGATAAAAAAACTTCTCAGTTGGAGAATATCTAGTCTCTACATCGTTGAGAATCCTACAAAGGTAGTAGATGGCTCGCTCGGCTCCATTGTCATCATCCTGGGCTAGGAGGCAACCGATAGCTTGATCGTCGGCCCAATGTAGAGTTTCAACGGTCTCCCGGGCAAAGGAGGCACTAGGACTGGAGGATTGTTCAAGGCAGCCTTGATCTGATCCAAGGCCTCCTACTGCTTTGCCCCCCATGTCATTTCCTCAGTGTCCTTCAGTCTCAACAACGGCGAAAACGCCTTGATCTTGCTTGCCGAGTTAGCGATAAACCTTCTCAGGAAGTTGATCTTACCAAGGAGGCTTTGCAGCTCCTTCTTGTTCCTGGGTGGTCTCGCCTCAAGGATTGCTCGGGCTTTGTTCTTGTCCACCTCGATTCCTTGATTATGCACCAAGAAGCCCAAGAAGTTACCCGCAAACACACCGAATGCACACTTAGTTGGATTCATCTTGAGGTTGTTGAGTCTCATTCGCTTCAAAGCTTGCTCTAATTCAATTTGGTGTGCCTCGAAACTCTTGGACTTGACTACCACATTGTCAATATACACTTCCATGCTTTTGCCGATTAAATCATGGAAAATTGCGTTCATTGCCCTTTGATAAGTGGCTCCCGCATTCTTAAGGCCGAAAGGCATTACTAACCATTCATAGATGCCTAAAGTGTCAGGGCACCTAAAGGCAGTCTTGTGAGTGTCCTCCTCGGCTACGTAGGTTTGTTTATAACCAGAGTAACCATCCATAAAAGTCAACCATTCTATTTTTAATGACGGGTATTATATTGGACAACCACTCTACATACCTAGAAGTTATTATGAATTCAGCCTTTAATAGCCTTTCTATCTCAACTTTGATCTGCGACATCAGCTGAGGATTGAACCTCCTTGGTGGCCTGCTTATGGGGTCTGCATCCGTCCTTGACAGGCAACTGATGTTGTACCAAAGCTCTATCCAAGCCTAGAATCTCATGGTAATCTCATGCAAAACAGTCGCGTTACTTCTTAATTAGACTCACCACTTGATCCCTCTGTCGTTCATTGAGGATACCATTAATTTTGGTTATCCTCATCTCTGTTCCCAAGTTAACCTCCACTAATGGATCCTGAGCCTCGAATGTGGGAATTCTCCACTGGATAGGTTCAATGTGAGGGGCATCGACCGACGTCCTTACTTCGGCATCATCTGATTCCCCCGTGGGTAGATATTTGTGGAGCTCATCCTCTTGCTGTACTACCCCGAACATAGCCTCTTTGATACTGGACTCTACCTAAAACAGGTGTAGCTTGTCCAATAGGCTCTGGAGTTCTGGTGGGACGTCAACCATTAATCTCATCATCAGGCCGTGGATCAGCCAACATTTTGAGTCTGAAACCCTCTCTTATCCATTCACACGATTCCACTCCTCCCTCTTCGTAGCTTCTTGGTATTGCAACAGGACGCATTTGAGGGGAGTAGAAGATAGCCTCAAACATTTTGACCTCGGCTGGGAAAGGGTTGGGATCGGCTTCTACGATCTCCACCTTGTCACCAATCCTAATCATTAGCTTCTGGTTCAAAGTGGAGGGAACACACTCACTAGTGTGTATCCAATCCCCTACCAAGGATTACAACATATGATGGTTTCCCTTCACTGACGAAAAAAGACGACCGCGTTACCTTGGAACCGACAATTAAACCGGCCACCAACACTCCCTGAGCATGAGAGGAATGGCCATGAAACTGGTCATGGTCATGGTGGTTGGGATAAGGTCCTCAGTGTTTTTCCCAAGTTTCTTCATAGTAGCCAAGAGGAATGTTCAGCATAGCTCCACCATCCACGAACACCCTGTTGAAGAGCTTTCCGTTCAGATGGGCCTTGATGTACAATGGCTTCAGGTGCTTGACCATGTCTGTCGTGGGATTCTCAAACAACATTCCCTTGATCACTTGATTGTCTGCCTCGGTCAAGGCAACCCATTCGGCTTCCTCAGCAAAGGCATCACCCTCAAGTTCCTTAGGATGTCCTTCTGTTCCCCAGAACTCCAATGGTAGCAACCCCACCATCTCTATCTCTGCGAGGAAGTTGTCACTCTCCTCATTCAGTATGCCATCCAAGATAGAATCGCTTACCGGGTCATCTTCTAAGACGAGCGGCCCGAATGGGTCTTCTTCGTCCTCACCCATGCCTATATCCAACATGTCATCAGCTAACAGCTCTGAGACAACCTCAACGTTGGTCGTAGGCATTTTTGGACCCTTGGGACCATAAGGGCCATACAGGCAATTCATCACGGCGTCTGTAATTTGACTCCCAATAACCTCAACTGAACCGATCATGTTATTGATCTCAGGACCATCTTCAGGAACAGTGTCAAGTGGGGGTGTCGCTGTCACGCGCTGGTGCTGGCTTCAGCCAGTCTATAGAAAGCTTGTTCCAACGCAGTGGCTACAGAATCCACAGGAATGTCCTGTGTATCTCTCTCCCTAGCTGCAGTCAGCATCTACAACATGCCCTTAGTCTTCTGAATCGACCGCGCCCTTTGCAATCTCCTCTTCTGCGAGCGTGTTGGAGGGATTGCTTGGGGGACCAATCCTCTGGACACACTTTGAGCCATCCATTGATCCCGTGGGACCTCGGAGGGTAGTCTTACTGTTCTAGTTGCCCTCAATTCCTTGCCATTCATCACCGTGATGTCTACAGACACCAGACCTTGTTCTACCGTAACTCTGGCCACCCTCCTTTCCCCCTTAGGAATATATTCCTGCTCTGGGATTTACAGAGTGGCCTGTCCGACGCTTTCATCGGTGGGCCGACCGTGCCCCCCAGGCGGGAGGTGCTTTTGCTTTGGCCTTTCCCCGCTTGTCTGGGGTGGTTGCCGTGCAGTGTTCAGTTTTGACAAATGGAGCTCTCTTAACTCCCGAGTGAGTCTGCCCGGCTTAGGCAATTTTCTGTTGGATTTCCCTGGTTTGCTCGGCTCCCCTACTTCCAACCTGCTGTGCAAGAAAGCCATGCGATCCTTCAGTGTAGATCCTCCCACAGGAGTTCCCAATCGGTCAAAAACTGATACCGTCCTTTCTGGGGGACCTTCTTGCTTGGGCACCCATACATATTTCTTGTTTCCTTTTCCCTTGTCGGCGCTTGAAAAGGAGACCATATTAATGTGCGCCGCGGGAAAAGGGTCAGTATCCACAGCCATTTCGGTTGCACCCTTATCGGCCAACCTAAACCTTCCCTCCTTAATAGCCTTTTGAATGGCTCAGCGAAAGACAATGCAGTTAGAGGTAGCATGGTTGTGGGAATTATGCCACTTGCAATACTTCTTCCCTTTCAATTCTTTGGGAGGTGGTATTTTGTGGCCGTCCAGTAGCCTGATTTGTCTGTCTTTGAGCAGAAAGTCGAATATCTAATCCGTCTTAGAGATGTCAAAGTAGTATTCTGTCTTGCTCTCTGACTCGTCCTTCTCTTTGCCCTTGGGAGGTTTCAGAGCAGGACATGAGTAGGTTTTCTCCTTGACTATCTCGGCTGCCATAATGTCTGCCGTAAGTTTGACTGCACCATCATAGTCCGAGTCATCTTCGGCATCGACTACTGCCACTAACTGCGGTCCTCAGCCCCTAGCGCTCCGCTTCTTCTCCTTTTCTTGTATGAACTGCTCTATTTGAACAACTCGGGACGCTAGGCTGCTGAGGTCATTACAGGCTTGCCCCACAAGTCCATGGAAGTCAGTTGTGATTCAGGGAACTGAACTGAACACTTCCCGGCCATCTTTCTGAATCTTTTAATGAAGTTAGTCACGGCCTCGTCCACCTTCTGCCACAGATTCATTAAATCGGCAACAGTGACTTCAGGCTGTGGCCAGTAAAATCGGTATTGGAAGCACCTTTCCATGTCTGCCCAAGTGATAAGTCTATTTTTAGAGTCTTTTTAATAGTTATTTTATTAAGTCTTTTTAGTATTTTAATTATGTTTTTGATCTATTTTACTGCAAATGTTTACTTTTTATCTTCAGGTTTTATTTTGAAGCAATTTGGGCTGCTTAAGTCTCAGCAGGTCAGAATTCGACTGGATCTCCCAGAATTCGACTGCATCTTCCAGAATTCGACTGCATCTGTCTTCCATAATTCGACAGCATCTGTCTCAGCAGGCCAGAATTCGACAGCATCTGTCTCAGCAGGCCAGAATTCGACAGCATCTGTCTCAGCAGGCTAGAATTCGACAGCATCTATCTCAGCAGGCCAGAATTCGACTGCATCTCCCAGAATTCTGCTGCATCAGTCGAATTTGCCTTGCCCACTTGTTGATGGATATTTTTTGCCCACTTGTTGATGACCATGTGCTTTGACCACTTGACCATGTGCTTTGACCACTTGCTCATGTGCTATGTCCACTTGAGGATGGCCTTTTGATGACTACCTTGGCCAACTTGATTTGCCACTTTTTCCTCTTTTGGACCATTTTGCCCCTCATATTTTTCCTATAAATAGAGGCTTGATCCTCACTTGTAACTAAGCTTGAATTTTGTTAGAAAATCAATGACAAAGGCTCTCTAAAGATTCATGACTTCAAATTACTCTTCATGCTTTTTATGATTCTTGTTTATTTACTTTCTTGCCCTTTAAATTCTTGCTATTTATTTTCTTGCCCTTTTTCTTTCCAAATCATTTACTTTCCTTGCTATTTAATTTCTTGCACCTTTATTTTCCAAGTCATTTACTTTTCTTGCTATTAAATTTCTTGCACCTTTATTTTCCAAGTCATTTACTTTTCTTGCTATTAAATTTCTTGCACCTTTATTTTCCAAGTCATTTACTTTTCTCGCTATTAAATTTCTTGCACCTTTATTTTCCAAGTTATTTACTTTCTTGCACCTTTATTTTCCTTGCTCTTTAACTTTCCAAGTCAAGTAAATTACTGGCAATTTACTTTTCAAGCAATTTACTTTCTTGTCATTTACAATTCCTTGCTATTTAAATTCTTGCACCTTTATTTTCCAAGTTATTTACTTTCTTGCACCTTTATTTTCCTTGCTCTTTAACTTTCCAAGTCAAGTAAATTACTGGCAATTTACTTTTCAAGCAATTTACTTTCTTGTCATTTACAATTCCGCTATTTATGATTTTGCACTTTACCGCTTTCTTTTATTTCTCGCTATTTAACTTTATGTTTTCTTCTTTTATTTTCTTTTCTCCTCTTTTTGTCTACAATGATCATGAGTGAGTAGACTTTACTAAAACATTGCTTCTTTCTAAAAACACTTTCTTTTCAGTTAATCAAACTTTGAAAAATTAAATTGGTATTCACTTAGGCTCTCCCTGTGGACCGATACTCTTTTATTACGCGATACGACCCGTGCACTTGCGGGGCTATCACCAGGTCTGTATAGAATTGGCTAGAAGAGAGGAATACCAGGTAAACGCAGTTCCTATTAATGACAACAGAAAAAACTGCAGCTTATGATACTCATTATGGTTTCCCTCTCCATATTGGGCCGTGAATCGGCCTATGTGTTCCATCGTGGATTTACCATCATCTCCGGAGAATGTGCCAAAATCTGGTGTCTTGAATCCTCTAGGCAGAGGCACCAACCTGTCCACCTACTCAGGGTAACGCTTTCTGTACATAGGCCTATCGAGTGGTTTCAACTGCACACCAAAGAATTTCTTTATGGTGTCAGCTATCAAATTTGGGTCCAGGAGCTGGAACCCCGAGGCCCTTGGCTAGGGCGGAACAGTTGGGCGCCACAATGTATCTAGGGGACCTTGCATCCCTGGCTCCGAGATTGCCTGAGGTGGGTTGGTAACCCATTGCTTCCCAGGCACCCCTTGGTCGAGGTTTGCAGTGTCGGTTCCTTGAACAGAAGCCTGACTATTCTGGCATTGTGGAACTTGACTCCATTGCTGCTCGATAGAAGTGCCAGTCATCTGTGGACATGGCTGTGAACCCATCGGAAAAGGCACGAGTGCTTCACGATAGGGCTGACAAGGTGGCAGACTAACCGAACCAGGTGGGTTCTGGGCCCATGGCCGCTGGTTCGGGTAGTAACCGCCTAACCTTCCAAGCCCTAACGCTGGGCTGAAGGCTTGCCCCCTGCGTAGGGTGGATGGTTAGCCATCGAGGGGCATCCATAGGATGATCTCTGCGGTAAACCGATCGACCCCGTAGCCTTGGGCGGCCTCCTGGCCAGCTGCACTTATCCCTGCTGAAGATTATCCACGTTAGTAACTGTCGCCATAAGCTGCCCCCCAGTGTTGGCGTTGGCAAAATTACAAGGCTTGGGATACGTAGGATTAGGAATTACCTGATGAGAATGTGCCTATTGCATGCTTCCCATGATGACATGAGAAGGTTTTTTTTTTAGATAAGCAATGATATGAGAAGGTGTCTGCTGAGGTCCGGCTATAACGGCATACGGTGGAGTCTATTGCACGCTCCCCATTGGGCTGGGTAATCCTCCCCGAGGTTGGCTGGGGACGCCAAGACTTGTTGCACTGCTGGCCTGCGCAACACGTCTTTGCTCCTGTTCCTTGGCCTGTTGCACCTCATTGTGCACCTTAGGTTTCACTATGTCAGCCAATTGTTGGGAGACTTGATACATGAGGTTCCATGGACGACGTAGTCATTACTACAGGTTATTCGTCAATCGGCTGCGATTGATCAAGAGGTTCCATGGTAACTGGATGAGTCGAGGCCCCCGATGTACCTGCTGTCACGGTGTTCTTAGCCTTCACTGAACCCGTCTTTTTGGATGAAAAGTTTGGTGCAATGCTTAGGCTTCGAACGGAACGCAAGTACATACGCCAATGATAATCCAGGCCAAGCGAACTAAACTCGAAAGTGTGTAGAGGTTTGGATAATTAGTGACTCCTATTTCTTCAAGCGATTGCGTCGAGGAATGAACTTTATTCCTCGACTATGGGTTCCCTAACTTCTCCAAAGAGTCGTTAGGTTAGGTGTGTGAGGGAGTTTTGGCTTGGATTATCTACTGAACTAAGAAAACATAAAGAAAAAGCGAGAAAGATAAGAAATAAGTAAAGACTTGTGTATTGATTGATGTGTGTTTTGAAATGTACAAGTGTTACTATATATATATACACGAGCCTTCGTTGGCCACTACTCGAGCCTACATCTGCCCACCGTTGGATTAATCATGATAAACGGTTCTAGTTAAGCCTATTCCCTAGAAACATGGCATCCATTCCTCCACGACCTCACTAGCACGGTTAGTGGGGTAAAACCCTAGTGATTCCGGTTTCTGTGGAGTCTTCTGCTCATTGACCTTAATCGCTCCAACATAGTATGTCCACGTGCATTGAATACTTGCGCTCCAAGCAAGTATTTCTCGCCTCGGCCACAACCCTTCTCAACGCCTTACTTAAGCCTTCGGTCGTTGGTTCCTCAGTCGAGTCGCTCTGTGGTCGTGGCTCCCTGCCACTGAGTCTTATGGTACCTCGATGCCTTGTCTTCATTCCCTCGGGGCTTCCAAATATCTTCTTTCCATACCCAGCTCGAATATACTCCATGTTATGGCAAGTGCTTTCTCTGCCCTATTGTTCTTGTGGTTGCCTTGGCGCCTGTTTTGGCCTTAACCCCTCTCCTTTCCTTTGGCCAACAACTCACTTTATTTTGGGTATTAACACACTCATATTAAGGGCCCGTTTGTTACGTTTTTTTTAAAAAAAATCACTTTTTTTTAAATAATCACTTATGACGACATGTTTTATCCGTTTGTTACAGATTCTTAATAAAATGAAAAGTTGAAATAATCTAAAAAGTGCTTCATATGAGAAGCTGTTTTGAGTAGCTTCTCATGAAAATCATTTTTTTAAGAATGATTTTTTTAAAATAAGCGATTTTCAGTATGTAACACAAACACAAAACAACTTCTCATTTTCATAAAAATCTCTAAAAACTAATCTATAAATTATTTAACAACAAAATCAATTATTTTTTAATCCGTAACAAACGGCCTTAAAGCACATGTTTCGACAAATAAGCTGACACCTTTATTATTAGGAAATGACATACTAGTGTAAATGTGATGGTTATGTGATTTACATTTGCACTATGTGGATGGGAATTGTTACGGATTGGGCCTCAATGGCCAATCCACCCAAAAGGCCCAATAGCAAAGGATCAAATCCATCCAACAGTGGAGATTGCAGACCTAGATCCAATGGCCCTCCTCCATTTCAGATACCTATAAATAAGCATTGATTGCTAGCATTAATGGTACACACTTCTCCAATACTCTTACTTGTAATTGACTCACTCACTGAATTGAGCGTCGGAGTGTCATTGCAGGTACCACGCCACCTCGGATCGAAGCACCAACTCGGACCGACCAATAACTTAAGTACCAACTATCCCGGACCGAGCTACTTATCCAAGACCGGATACCTAGCCAGGGATACGGTACCGAACATTGGCGACCACAGTGGGAGGGTCTTATACTCTAGTCTTTTCCCCAACCTCCTTGGTCAGCAATGGCTCCAGAATTACGACGGAGGAACGTCTCCAGCGTCGTGGTTAGACCCGACCAGCAGCAAAAAACCCCCGAGGGGGTAGCAGTTACTCTCCCTCGAAGCTCGGCCCATGGGCGGAACTCGTCCAGAGCAATGATTCCTATAAGCTCCGCTAGGAACCAGTTCCCACCTCCAGTCCAGACTGTCCCGGTACTGGTCGATGCTGTTCAACAGCTCGTCCAACTGGTGACAAGGCAAGCCGAGGCTGAACAACAAAGGAGTCAGCGTTACTCCCAACTGGAGGCCGAGATGGCCGAAATCCGGGTCCGAGATATCCCGGATCGGTCTTTTCCTCAAACCTACTCTCCCAGCAGAAGAACCTCCAGTAAAAGATGTCACCGATCTCCTGCTTGGAGGAGACACCACTATCGCTCGCCACCTCACCGAAAAGCGAGACGAGGATCTGGAACTCCCCCAACCGAGACTCAGGACGAAACTTATTACCCTGAAGACTCAACTCACCAAAGCTCATCATTAGCATCTTCGTCTCCAAGGCGGCGTTCTGTAAGCCGGGGAAGTCCCCCGAGGCATGAACGTCGGCGTCCTCGATCTCCCGGATCCCCTGTTCGACGCCCTATCGGGAGGCCTCCTCCGAGGGAAAGGTCCACGGCGCGAAAGGGACCCTTTACACCGAAAATCGACTACTTTCTGGTGCCCAAGCACTTAGAGAAGCCCCCGGAGGGTTTAAAGATGCATGACGGGACTGGCGATCCCGATCGTCACCTAGATTACTTCGACACGATGATGCAATACCGGAATGTCCCGGAGGAGATCAAATGCCGGATCTTCCCTCTTACCCTGGAAAAATTGGCTTTGGACTGGTTCAGAGCCCTCAAGCCAAACTCGATATCATCTTGGGACCAGCTTGCGAAGCTCTTCTCAGCCCAGCTCGCCCACTCCAAGATGAAGCCAAAGTCTCGGAAAGTCATACAAGCCATCCGGCAAGGAGAGAACGAGTCTCTCCGGGACTACATCGAAAGATTCAACAAGGAAGCGGCTCAGGTCCGGAACTTGGACGATTCGTTTCGACTATTCTTCATGGAAGCCGGCCTTCGGGAAGGAAGTCTATTTCAGATTGATGTCGGTATCAACCAAACTGAGTCGCTTGCCGAGTTCCTCCAGCGATCTCAGAAGTACATTGATCATGAAGAGGGGGCTGTTGCCAGAAAGTCAGATGCCGACCCAGAACAAGCAAGCCTCGATATGAAAAAGAGGCCCCGGTGCGCCAGGGAGGGGAGGCCCGGTATGAAAGGTTGGCCCGGAACGACGATAGACCCCGGCCTCGGAACCGACACCAGCAATATTCCGACCTCAACGAAACAAAGGCTAGGATTCTGGCAGAATGTATGAACGCTGAGTTCAAAGAAGTCAAGTTCCCCGACCCACTCCCTCATAGGCCGGGACAGAGATCCAACAAGTACTGCCAGTATCACCGGAGTAAAGGGCACGATACCAATCGATGCAATGCTTTGAAGGATGACATTGAAGACCTGATTAAGAAAGGAAAATTGAGCCAATACGTGGCTAAAACACCTCGGCATGAGGCCGAGGTTAAGGAAGAAGAAGCCGACCCAATGAGGAAGGGTAAAGCCCCACAAAAACGAGAGGAGAGCTCAGAGGACGAGCGCGATTTTTGAAAATCAAAAGGCCGACCTGTAATGATGGTCATATCTGGGGGCTACCCCGACGAGGCATCGGGCAAAACGATGAAAAGAAAATGGAAGGAAGTCATGTGTGCCGCTTCCACCTCTGCGGTTAGCTCAGCCCCGGAGCGCCAACCCTTGGCGTTCGGCGACCGAGACTTATTAGATGGCAAACCAAATAAGCACATACCCCTCATAATCAGGGCAGTCATGGCCAACCATGAAATAAGAAGGATTTTGGTCGACCAAGGGAGCTCCGCTGATATCATCTTCATCGACCTTGTAAGAAAACTGCAGATCTCAGAGGAAGACTTCACCCCTTACCGAGGATCGGATCTTTCGGGCTTCAACGGGTCTCGGAATAAACCCCTCGGTTATCTGGAAATGATGGTCACCTATGGAGAGGAGCCTCTAGAAAGGACGGTCAAGACCAAGTTCTTGGTGCTGCCATGCCCCTCGGTCTACAACTGCATCATCGGGAGGCCCACCCTTGGAAGGCTCGGAGCCGTAACCTCGACGGTTCACCTCAAGATGAAGTTTTACTCATTGAGTGACCAAATCATCACCCTTGATGCGCCGACTTAGAGTCCGCCCAAAGATGTTTTTATCTGCATGTCAAGGCAGATAGGCAGGCCTCAGAGGAGGGGGTTCCCCCATAGAAGCAGGGACTCAGAAAAGCCCAAAGAAGAAGAGGACCGGTCAGGCCGCCGAGGTCAACGTCACGGACCTCGATGCAAGGTACGACCCTGACAGCTCCAAGGAAGAGAACGACGACGAGCTAGCACGGGAGCTAAAAAAGAAGATCAGGCGACCTCAACCCGATGGACAGTTCATGAAGATCCAGCTGGGAGAGGACCCGATCCAAACTGTCCAGATCGGATCCGACCTCCCCGAAGAAGTTAAAGCAAAGCTCACCCTTTGTCTGAAATCTCACGCCGACCTCTTCGCCTGGTCGGCAAAAGACATGCCTGGGATTCCTCCTGAAGTCGCCTGTCACCAGCTGGCGGTCAACCCCGGGGCCAAAAGGGTCGCCAAGCGCAAAAGAGCTCAAAGCCAGGAAAAGGCGGCTGCTACAGCCAAAGTCGTAGATGATCTAATTAAAGCTGATTTCGTAAAAGAGGTCAAGTACACAACTTGGCTCTCAAACCCTGTACTCGTTAAGAAAAGCAATGGAAAGTGGCGAATGTGCGTTGACTATACCGATCTTAATAAGGCCTGTCCTAAGGACGCCTTCCCCGTTCCCAGCATTGATAGACTCGTCGATAATGCTTCAGGTTTTCGTTTACTATCGTTCATGGACGCTTATTCCGGATATAACCAAATCCCGATGTTTCCCCCGACCAAGAGAAGACGGCCTTTATGACCGACCGCGGTAATTTCTGCTACCGGGTCATGCCATTCGGTTTGAAAAATGCGGGGGCCACTTATCAAAGGATGATGAACAAGGTATTTCGAAATCAGATCGGCCGTAACGTGGAAGTCTACCTCGACGATATGATCGCAAAAAGCGAAAGGGAAGACCTCCACATAACCGACCTGGAAGAGATCTTTACTGAAATCCGAAGAAACAATATGAGGTTAAACCCGGAAAAATGCACTTTCGGGGTTCGGGCTGGAAAATTCCTTGGTTTTTATCTCACAGAAAGGGGCATCGAAGCCAATCCGGATAAATGCCGAACGGTAACAGAAATGCGGACCTCGTCCACTAAGAAAGAGCTCCAAAAACTCAACGGTATGATAGCCGCACTATGTCGCTTCATTTCCAACGCCGCCTTCAAATCACTCCCATTGTTTAAACTGCTTAAGAAAGAAGCAACTTTCGAATGGACTCCGGAGCGGGACGAGGCCCTCTCCCAGCTCAAAAAGGTTTTAACCGAACCGCCCATACTGACTCGGCCAAACCCAGGAGAAGACTTATTCCTGTATCTCGCCATCTCGGATGAGGCCATTGGTGTCGTTCTTATTAGGGAAACCGAGACTGGTCAGAGCCCGGTATACTTCGTGAGTAAAGCTTTGCATGGATCGGAAGTTAGATATCAAAAAATCGAGAAAATCTCCTTCGCTCTGCTCATCTCGGCACGCCGTCTCCGACCCTACTTCGTCGCTCATCAAATCGTGGTACGAACAAATTATCCAATCCGGCAGATCCTGCATTGACCCGACTTAGCAGGACGAATGATCAAATGGGCGGTAGAACTCTCCGAGTTCGGAATCAAATACGAAACAAGGCCGGCCATGAAAGCTCAGATACTTGCCGACTTTATCACGGAGATGGCACCCGCCGACCCGGAAGACGGGTTATGGACACTCCATGTGGATGGGTCCTCAAATCCAAAAGGAAGTGGTGCAGGGTTAATGCTCGAGAGCCCGACGGGCGTTGTAATCGAGGTGTCACTCACGTTTGGTTTCCCTACCTCAAACAACCAGGCAGAATACGAGGCGTGCATAGCTGGACTCCGGCTGGCGATCGACCTCCGAGTCTCCCGTCTGTCCCTGAATACCGACTCATTGTTGGTAGTATCTCAAGTCGGGAAATAATACGAAGCCAAAGATCCGATCTTGCAGAGGTATTTAACCCGTGTGCAGGAGCTGCTCTCCCAGTTCGCATTCACGGAGGTGAAACACGTTCCAAGAACGGAAAATATCAGGGCGGACATCCTTTCCAAGCTCGCCAGCACCAAGATTCCAGGGAACCATCGTTCGATAATCCAAGAAACACTGAGCAAGCCGAGCATAATCCCGAACCCGGAAGCCAATTTTTCGGTCAATGTGGTTAACGAAAGCAAGGGTTGGATCGTGCCACTGATGGATTATATCAGAACGGGGGACGAGCCCCCGGACCCAAGCGAAGCCAAGATCCTCCGGAGGAGGGCCTCATCTTTTTCCATAATCAATGGAAACCTCTACAGAAGAAGCTTGTCCACGCCACTGTTAAAATGCGTTGAAGGAGAAGAGGCGGACTACGTCTTGGCCGAGATCCATGAGGGAATCTGCGGGCAGCACCTCGGAGGTCGCTCTCTAGCTCGGAAGGCATTGAGAGCAGGATATTTCTGGCCAACCATGGAGACCGATGCAAGAAACTATGTAAAGAAATGCAGCAAGTGTCAAATCCACGCCAAAGTCCACATAGCACCTCCTGCGGAACTCACCAGCCTAAGCTCGCCATGGCCATTTGCATGGTGGGGAATAGATCTCCTGGGACCATTCCCAACTGCCCCCGGCCAGATCAAATATCTCATAGTAGCTGTGGATTACTCCACAAAATGGATCGAAGCCGAACCACTAGCCATCATCAGCGCAAAGAACTGCATCAAGTTTTTCAAAAAGAATATAATGACTAGATTCGGGATTCTCGAGGTAATAATCACTGACAACGGAACCCAGTTCGCCGACAAAGGCTTCAGAAAACTCATGTCCGACCTTCGAATCAAACACCGGTTTACTTCGGTAGAGCACCCGCAGACAAACGGACAGGCCGAGGCCGCCAACAAAGTCATCCTCAATGGACTGAGGAAGCGGCTCGATGAAGCGAAAGGAAACTGGGTTGACGAGCTTCCCTACGTGTTGTGGGCCTACAGAACAACCCCGCAGAGCTCAACGGGGGAGACCCCGTTCCGGCATTCATACGGGACGGAAGCGGTGATCCCGGTAGAGATCGGGGAGCTGAGCTGGAGGACACTCCACCCGAAGCCTCTGGAGGACAATAATCAGGCATTGAAAGAGAACCTCGACCTCGTCGACGAGGTCCGTGGCCAGGCTTCCCTTAAAGAAGCAATAATAAAGCAGAGGGTAGCAGCACGATATAACTCGAAAGTAATCCCCAGGGACCTTGAGGTCGGTGACTTGGTTTTACGAAGAGCCGACGTCGGTTTAAAGAACGTCGCGCAAGGAAAACTCGCCCCTAATTGGGAAGGACCTTACCGAGTTTTATCTAAAACTGGTAAAGGTGCCTACGAGTTGGAGACCTTGGCCGGGAAGACGATCCCAAGGACTTGGAACGCCACCAAATTGAAGAAGTACTACAGTTGATTTACACTTTGGCTAAGAACGGTGTGTACTGGTCTTACCACTTATTTTATCTGAAGAACAGTGTATACCGATGTTATCAATTATTTAATCAAAGAAACGGTGTATACCGATCTTATCACTTGAATTATCGAAAGAACGGTGTATACCGATGTTATCATTTTTTTTAATTGACGAAACGGTGTCTACCGATGTTGTCACCTATTTTATCTATTCCTAGCTGACCGAGGTTGTCGCTACCCCTTAGGGGCGAGTTCGATCTGGGCCGAGTCCCGGTAAACTGCCCCGAAGGCGGCCATCGTTACGCAAATAAATTAGTTGGCCGAGTTTGCCACTACCCTAAAGGGCGAGTTCGATCTGGTCCGAGTCCCGGTAAACTGCCCCTAAGGCGACGCTTACCACTTGAGTGAATCAAACGCAAGTGCACGAATTTAAAACAACAGTATACAAATTAAACCGGAGGCACATTAAAATACATTTCAATTACAAATTACCCCGGATACGGCCGGGTCCTCTAGTTCAAAAAAGGTGGTGACATGTTACAAATTCCGGTTCCGCCCGGAACCCGGGGCTTTTCTCCCCCACCGGTTCCACCCGGAACCCAAAAAACAGCTAATCCAGATCTATCCCATCAACAAAAGTCACGGCAAGGAAGGGTGAGGGTAAATGACCTCAAGCGCTTCAGAGTTAGGATGGAGCTTGACAACCCGCCCACCTTCTACGGTATGCTCCAAACGAAGAATCTCCTGGTCCAAAGGCAGAGATGGATGGATAACGGCGACCTGAGCAAGCGCCTTTTCGAAACTCTCCCCAGCCACCTCCATAGCCATCTGGGCCACCTCCACCATCTCATTCTCCACGGCCTCGGCTTTGGCGCGTGCCTCCTGGAGCTCTTTTTCCAACTCAGCAATCCGAGGCGAGGAATCAACGCTAGACCCGACTTGGGCCTGTCTCGCTTTCACGAGATCGGCCTCGAGCTCATAAATCTGGGCCTTCATGGAAGAAACCACCTCCTCAGACCGCCTCCCTTGGCTCTCAAGATCTGAGATACGGACCTCATGCTCCATGCACAGATTAAGGGCAGAGTCCCTCTCCCTTTCAAGTTTATCCGCAACCGCCTTGAGCGCGGTCTGGTCCTCCTGCGACTTCAAGAGAGTTGAGGACAACACCTCGTATTTTTTCTGAAGCTCCTCCCGGGCCTTCCTTTCATTGTCCCTTTCTGCCAGAGCCCCTGATATAGCGGAAACAAGGAAGTAAGTGTTGCGCCCGAAAAAGTCCCCGAGGGGATCTTTCTTCGTTTACAACTTTTTAAAAGTCAATGAAGTCGCCACCAATATTTTTTTTATAAGGAAAATATTGAAGAAAAACCTTTTGGAAAGCGGATGGCCTTTTGGTAAACCGGAAAATTTGGGTTCGGGGGTCGGTTAAGCATAGGGAAGGTTTTAGCACCCTACGCCTCCTTTCTACCGAAAGGGAACCTTTAATTAAAAGTGTGGTTTTAAGTGCGGATTTGGAAAATACTTAAATTTGCCCTTTTTTCGAAAAGCGAATGGAAAGACTTAATGAAAATTTTTATTTTTGGCAAAAAGTGTTTGTTGTTTTTTTTAGGGAAAGAAAAAAAGGTTTTTAGTTTATTGTGCTTGACGGAGGATATCCGCTCCTACGTATCTCCCGGTGCGATGGAGAATTCAAAGCTACGTAGTTCTGGTTTGTCCTGAAAAGGGTTTTTGTTTTTTAATCTTTTTGGAGTTTTTCGCAAAGGGGTTGAGTGTTCGCAGTGACCAAACAACAACAGTTTAGAGTGGTCACGCTACTAACTCTTATGAAAATGAATTATCATTAACGACCAAACGGCAACGGCGCGAGTGATGATTAATGATAATCGGTTTTTATTTTTGAGCATTGAAAAGGTTTTCGCAATTGAAGGAGAGCGTTTGTGAGGACCGAACAACAACGGTTTAGAGTGGCCACACTACTAGCTCCCACAGGAATGAAATCATCACCCACAATCAAACGGCAACGGCGCGAGTGATCATTAGTGATGATTAGTTTTGATTTCGACGTTTGAAAAGATTTGTTTTTGAAAAGTGTCTTCGTTGGTTTTAATTGGAGAGAACGTCGTGATGAAAGGAATTTGCGATTGGATTGATTTTCGTTCGGGGAAACATTTATCCATCATTGGAAAAAAAGGTTTGTGAAAAAAAAGAAAATAAATAAATAAATAAATAAGTTTATTTAGGGGAAAAGAAATAAAATTTAAAAAGAAAGACAGGGGGTGAAATAGTAAAATGGGGGGTGCAAATAAAAGGAGGGCTGTATTATTAAAATAGGAGTGCAAATAGTGAGCCCAGCTCGTTTTTGGTGAGCTGGGCTGCGTTTCAAAAAAAGCCATGGGCTTCAGAAGGGGGGCGTGCGAGGTAAACAGGGGGGTGTTAATAGGAATCTGAAAAAAATAAAACGTGAAAAGACCAAACTGCCCTTAGGTTCATACTATAAATACCTAGACCTAAAAAGAGAAACCCTAATTTCTATCCTCCCTCTCCACGCGGCGCCCCACCCCAAAATAACCGAACCCTAAAATTTTTCCCTTCCCCCCTCAATGTGCCGTGCATACCTCTCCTAAATCAGTCAAATCCGATTCTCTCCTCTCCAATGGCGGCCGATCCCCACTCTCCTGGCCGTGCACACCGCCTCCCTCTCTCCTACACTGATGGCGAACAAAACGAAAGGGACGGAGACGGTGGTGCGAATGACCACCACGGAGGTATGTTGGTTTGCGACGGTGATGACTGGGTGCGATTATGGTTACAGTGTTCGCGTTGGGTTGGAGGCGAAGGGACGGAGGCGATCGTAGGCGCGTGTGGTGGTCAACGGTGGGTGTTAGGGTGGATCGGTGACGGGAACCGTGGGTGGTTGATGGGTGGCTCGGTCGTTTAGTGGTGGTGCGGGCTGGACAGTGGTTCGCGAAGGAGGGAGGGATAACGGTGGCCGTTTGGTGTTTTGACGGGTTGGGGGCGTAGGAAGCGGCGGCGGTGGAGGCGCTGGATAGTGGTTCGCAGAGGGGGTGGTGGAGGCACTGGACAGTGGTTCGCAAAGGGGGTGGTGTTGTTCGGGTTGTTCGTACGGCGGCGGTCTACGGCGGCGGCCACCGTGAATGGTGGCCGGAGGTAAAAGTCTCTCTCTCTCTTCTTTTTTCTGGAATTTTTCCTCTCTTTTTTGTTATTTCTCTTCTCTGTGTATGATATTGTGTTGATTTACCCTTATGTTATCAAACTCGCCTGATCCTCTATTCCTTCTCAAAACTCTAATCAATTTCTATTTGTATCCACTATCTTTTATAATGACAATAACAGAAATGGAACCTTGCTGTATGTTTGTAGGAGTAATTTATAAACTTGGAAAAATTCATGCATTTTTATTTGGATTAACAGGGTCCATGACATGCTTCTTGTTATTACTTTTCAAAAGAAAAATGAAAGCCTACGGGTCTAACAGCAAACTCACATCTTTATGTATCACAAAAAATGAGAAATGACCTTTTACTCCAGCCTCTGATATGCTCCTTATGTTTGCTCTGCTACTGAACCTTGCCTTGCCTTTTTCAATGCCCCTGATGCTTCTCTTCTTATTTTGCTCAAGTGTATTAGAATTCAGTGATGATACTGAATTCTAATTTTATGGTATCTCAGTTTTTGTGTTTCTATTGTTGTGTGTATTGCTCTCTGTGATACTGTTTTGTTCTCTCCCCCTTTTACTGTTGGTGTTCACTGGTATTTATAGGCTGATTGTATGAACAGATGCACTGATGGGTCAATTACATTTTAAAAGAGATGGTTTTGCATCTTTCCAAAATATCACGTTTTGATGTTTGAAGCATTTCTTCAGAAAAAACTTTCTCCCCAAGCTCTGTTGCATCACAAAAATAGCCTTCTTTGACTATTATCTGTTTGCCTAATTTCTTCCCTTTGTGTATGTGTGCAGAGAAAAAATTTACAAGGGAAAAAGAGACCCTCTATTTAGAGCTTTGGAGCCTAAAAGTACTGCTGCTACATATTTGGCTGCTTCCTCTTGTCTTGCTTGCTGCAGACTGCTAACTTTTGGGTTGCTGCACCCATCCTGATTAAAGTGTCTATCCCCTTTGTTTAAAAAGGATGTTTTTGCTTATGTACAAAGATGTAGGCTAGAGTATATGCATTTTTATCATTGGTGAAGTTGCTGTCTACGTACAGCACCAACCTTCTGCCTTTTTTATTATTATTTATTTTTTATTACTTTTGTGAATTTTACTTTGGTGTGTATTTTATTTGTATTTGAAAACTTTTTGAATTTTGTATTATTTGTAATTAAATTTCTTGTCTACATCTAAATAAAACAGTTGACTTTCTTTTTTTGTACCAAATTAAAAGAAAAACTGTTTATAAAAATAAAAAGTAATTTTTGAAATCTGATTTTTTTGTATAAAAATAATGATTGATAAACTAATAAAAATACATGGATAACAATAACCGGTAACGAAACGAATACGCGTAAGCGATGAGATGCCAACGCGCATGCGCAACGAGTATCGCGACGCTCACACTACTAAAAACGATACACGCAACAAACGAGAATAAAAATTGTACGGGATACATATTTTTGTGCTCTTTTGAAAACAAGAAAAATACCCGTTAAAATTGGGCATTCACAACAATACAATTTTTCAATTAGGCGGACAAAATTGGGGTATTACAGCTGCCCCTCTTTATTTCACATCTCACCAAGAAATATGAATTGGCCTTTTCATATTTGTTGGTGAAATGGAAATAAAGATATAGGAATAATACTAATTTTGTCCGCTCCAGAAAAGCTCAAATTTTCTTTTTGTTATTTTCTTTTTGAGAAAAGGGGGTTAACACTTGTCGCATTAACGGGAAAGCAGTAAATTGGAAAAGCGGTAAATTGGAAAAAGCGGTAAATTGGGGATTCGGAGGTTGCCTAAAAACCTTCTAACGAACTCTGGTCGAGTCCGAGCTTTGGGGGTGGCCTTTTCGAGCGGCCGATCAACATCAGGTCCGGAACTGATTTGATCAATGGATTTACGCTATGCCTTAGGCTGGCACAACTAATCCGAAGGACTTAACGAAGTCTGATGGATCCATCGCGTGCTCGTACACGATGTTGTGATCTGTGGAAGGAGTTCACTAACTCTGTGTTGATGGAGTTTACTAACTCAGTGTTGATGGAGTTTACTAACTCGGGGTTGATGGAGTTTACTAACTTAGTGTTGATGGAGTTTACTAACTAAGTGTCATGGTGATTTTCTAAAAATGAGATTTTTGGGACTCTCTGGTCCGAAGTAAATTCTTGGATGGTGCATGAAGTGCATGCATTTGGGTATTTGGATGCACATGAATGCAATGATTGATTTTGGTGGGATGCTTTTTCTGTTTGATTCCTCATTCACTTCTTTTTCTTTTGTTATTCTTTCGCTCTTCTGCGATGCGAATTTGAAAGTGTAACGCACCACTGTTTGATGTCATGGAGTGACGAATGGTATGGATGATATGATGAATGATGTGAAGATGGTGTGTTCTTTTATGTTCCGTCTTCTGTGATTTTCTCTTTTGTTTTTTGTTTATTCTGTTTGTTTTCTTTAAGCAGCTTTCTTTTTTCTGCTTATTTGTTTTTGTTTACTCTGTTTGTTTTCTTTAAGCAGCTTTCTTTTTTCTGCTTATTTGTTTTTTTTTTTTGGCACTCTTTTTTTTGCTGGTTAAATCGATCTGCCGGACGGAGGCTGTTCCAGGACGATGATCCCGCGAGGATTGCACACTGGTTCGTCACAACTGTTTTTTTTCGCAATTTTATTCACTTGGGAAATCACTTCTTTCTGTATTTTTTCAAAGATTTCGCAATGATCCTGTAATGCTCTGAATGTGCACATGTTTTGCAATTCGATTTCATCAATCATAAAAGTTATTATTTTGAAAGAAACTGAATAGATGAAAGTAGAGACGCGAAAAGCACACATATGAAAGAAAAGTTGGACTTTTATTGATATAGAAATTGGACGTGCAGAAAGTCACGCCAATCGAAAGTGCATTGCAATCTTTCTTTTAAACTACAAAAAATACAAGCAAAAGGAACAGATCTCGTGGTTCCATCTCTGAAGTAACGGTGCCCACCGTCCATACTCATAATACTGATCGATCACCCCCTTATCCGAACCTTTGGAATGCTGATTGCCTTTTTCTTTTCTCAAGCCCAAGTTTTCTGACCCTAATTTTTGCCTGGATTGCCCTTTGCGGGTTTTCAATCCACCGGGCCACTCTGATTTTGCCTAGGTCGCCCTTTGCGGGTTTTCAACCTAGCGAGCTGATTTTCCTTGGCTTATCTTTCTCTTTTTTTGTCTATTTTTCTAGGCATAATACTTCTTGACCACATCTGAGTTCACTGGATTTGGGATCTCATCTCCGTCCATGTTTGCCAGAATTAAAGCTCCTCCCGAGAATGCCTTCTTCACCACATAAGGTCCTTCATATTTGGGAGCCCATTTGCCCCTAGAGTCTGTCTGAATCGGCAAGATCTGCTTGAGCACAAGATCTCCTTCTTGGAATTCACGAGGACGGACTTTCTTGTCAAAAGCCCTCCTCATCCTCTGTTGGTACAACTGTCCATGACACATTGCGGCCACCCGTTTTTCGTCAATGAGGTTCAACTGGTCAAGACGAGACCGAACCCATTCTGCTTCATCAAGTTTTGTCTCCATTAACACCCGCAGGGATGGTATTTCAACCTCAATGGGGAGGACTGCCTCTGACCCATAAACCAGTGAGTAGGGGGTTGCCCCTGTTGAGGTGCGTACTGAGGTTCTGTAACCATGCAGGGCAAATGGGAGCATCTCATTCCAATCCTTGTAGGTTACCACCATCTTTTGCACAATCTTCTTGATGTTCTTGTTGGCTGCCTCAACTGCCCCATTCATCTTTGGGCGGTAGGGAGAAGAGTTGTGATGTTGTATTTTGAAGTCTTTACATAAATCCTTTATCATTCTGCTGTTCAAATTACTACCGTTGTCTGTGATAATCTTATTTGGAAGGCCGTAGCGGCAAATCAAGTCTTTCTTGATGAACTTAGCAATCACTGAGCTCGCTACATTGGGATAAGAAGCAGCCTCCACCCACTTAGTGAAGTAGTCAATAGCAACCAGAATGAAACGGTGACCATTGGAAGCTTTGGGTTCAATGGGGCCAATGATGTCCATGCCCCACATTGAGAATGGCCATGGTGCGCTCAAAACATTCAGAGACGTTGGAGGTACATGGGTGTGATCTGCATAGATTTGGCATTTGTGGCATCTTCTCACAAAACTGTAACAGTCTGATTCCATCTGCAACCAGTAGTATCCAGCTCTCAGGATTTTTCTAGCCATTGCGTGCCCATTGGAATGAACTCCAAATGAGCCTTCATGAACATCTCGCATAATCCTTGCTGATTCTTCTCCTGTTACACACCTGAGGAGTACCAAGTCATGGTTTCTCTTGTAAAGGACGTCTCCACTCAAGAAGAAACCTGTTGACAGCCTCCTGAGGGTTCTCTTGTCATTCTCTGTAGCTCCGGGAGGATACTCTCTGTTTGTGATATACTGCTTGATGTCATGGTACCAAGGCTTACTATCTGATCCCTCTTCGACTGTCATACAGTAGTGATAAGCAGGCTGTCCCCTGTGCTGGATTCTGACAGTCGTCAGACTTTTGTCACAGCTGACGTTGAACATAGAAGACAAAGTCGCCAAGGCATCTGCCAACTGATTCTCGCTGCGGGGTATGTGCTGGAAAGTGATCTCCTCCAAGGGCTTGATTAATTCTTGAATGTAGTCACGGTAAGGAATCAAATCAGAATTTCTTGTTTCCCAGTCTCCTTTTACTTGATGGACAACTAGAGCTGAATCTCCATACACGTCGAGCCTCTTGACTTTCCGATCGAGAGCAGCCTGGATACCCAAGATACACGCTTCATACTCTGCAATATTGTTTGTGACATAGAAGCTTAGTCTGGCAGTGATTGGTATGAAGCGGTTGTCTGGGGAGATCAGCACTGCTCCGATCCCGTGCCCCCACATGTTAGAGGCACCGTCAAACAACACTCTCCACCTTTCATCATCTTGAGATTTCCCTGCGTCAAATAATGCCATAATGTCCTCATCCGGGAATTCACATTGCATTGATTGGTAATCCTCAACCGGTTGATGTGCCAGGTAGTCCGCCAGTGTGCTACCTTTAATCGCCTTCTGGGTTACGTACACGAGGTCATACTCTGACAGAAGCATTTGCCAACGAGCAATTCTACCTGTGAGCGCAGGTTTTTCAAATATGTACTTGATTGGGTCCATTTTGGACACCAACCAGGTAGTGTGACTCAGCATATATTGTCTCAGTCGATGCGCAGCCCAGGCTAGAGCACAACAAGTCTTCTCCAATGATGAATACCTTGCCTCACAGTCTGTGAACTTCTTGCTTATGTAGTAGATCGCGTGTTCTTTCTTTCCCGACTCATCGTGTTGCCCCAGCACGCAGCCCATAGAATTGTCTAGCACCGTGAGGTATAGGATGAGGGGCCTGCCAGACACAGGTGGCATTAGGACGGGTGGATTTTGAAGATACGCCTTGATTTTCTCAAATGCTTCTTAACATTTATCATTCCACTTCATCTCTTGGTTTTTGCACAGCAGTTTGAAAATTGGTTCGCAAGTCGCAGTCAACTGGAAGATGAATCGAGAGATGTAATTTAGTCTTCCCAGGAAACCACGAACTTCTTTCTCTGTCTTAGGTGCTGGCATCTCCAGGATTGCTCGTACTTTGTCCGGGTCTACCTCAAATCCCTTCTGGCTAACAATGAACCCTAACAGCTTCCCTGACCTAACCCCAAAGGTGCACTTAGCGGGGTTCAACCTGAGTTTGTACTTTCTGAGACGTTCGAACAGCTTCTGCAGGTTAACCACGTGCTCTTCATCAGTCTTTGATTTAGCAATCATGTCATCCACATAGACTTCGATCTCCTTATGCATCATGTCATGGAATAGGGTTACCATCGCTCTTTGGTAGGTTGCCCCGGCATTCCTCAACCCGAAAGGCATGACCTTGTAACAGAAAGTTCCCCAAAGGGTTATGAAGGTGGTTTTCTCCATATCCTCCGGAGCCATTTTGATCTGGTTATAGCCTGAATATCCATCCATGAAGGAGAACATCGAATGCTGAGCAGTACTGTCCACCAAAACATCAATATGGGGTAGAGGGAAGTCATCTTTAGGGCTTGCTCTGTTCAAGTCACGGTAGTCGACACACATTCGGACCTTCCCATCTTTCTTAGGGACTGGGACAATGTTTGCTACCCACTCAGGATATTTTGCCACAGCTAAGAACCCTGCATCAAACTGTTTCTTGACCTCATCCCTGATTTTCAAAGACATTTCAGGCTTCATCCGCCTTAACTTCTGTTTCACAGGGGGACACCCTGATCTCACCGGCAATTTATGTTCAACAATATCTGTGCTCAAACCTGGCATGTCCCGATATGTCCATGCGAATACGTCGGCGTAATCGAACAGGAGCTGAATCAACTTTTTGCGCTCTTTATCCTCCATTGCGGTACCAACCTTGATCTCTTTTCTGTCTTCCTCAGTACCCAAATTGACCATTTCTGTAGACTCCTCATGGGGTTCGATGACCTTTTCTTCTTGTTCTACCATTCTCATGATTTCTGGAGGAGTATCCCAATCATTCTCAACATCTTCCTCGGCTTGATTAACCGGGTAATCAAAATCACAGTATGAGTTATGGGCATTATTATTTTCAGAGCTTATTTTTGATCTGCATTAGAATGGAGCGGCGAATAAAAACAAAGAAAAAGCAAAACAGATAAAAGATGAAGACAGAAATTTTATTGAAAATTCAAAATAACACTTTATTGATTGATGATTTTCGACGAAAACATGTGTGCCCGAATGAAATATCCCAAGGCCTTGGGCAGAGCCGAGGGATCTGCATTACAATGATAATTACTTTAAATTGGAAAATACGGGGAAATCCATGATCTCCCAGTTTTGCAGCTTCTCTCCAACCGCACAGCAGCGCACCAGACCTTCAGCACGGCCACTTGAGCTTGATCCTTCTTCAACCATATTAACCTGGTCAGGGTTCAGCATACCAGCACTCCGGAAGTTGTCCTTAAGATTAGCGATGACTATTCTCCCCTGATTGGGTGCCCTTCCTTTGAGTTTGGCCAGCCATTTCTCCCTCCTGTCAGATGTCAGCCTCTCCCGATCAGCAAGACTTGGGATGTACCCAACACCGAACCTCTCAATATTACCCCTCAACTGGATAGGCATTACGATTCCTTGAGCAGCTTTTCCTAAGCCCTTACCAATCTGATACCCATGTCCCAGCATCACCTTTGCAGTCATCATGTCAGCCCTGGACCACTTAGGTTTCCACCGAGGCTCTCCTTCGACGAAGACAGCGTTTGAAATCTCCAATCCCTGGAAAGTAGTCTCAAAGGACTCTTCTGCTGCTTCCACATAATATTCAGGTGGTGATCGATTTATCAATGTTTCTTCCTCTCCGGAGATCACTATCAGCTTTCCCCTAGCCACAAACTTGAGTTTCTGATGAAGCGAGGATGGTACTGCCCCAGCCGCATGTATCCAAGGACGTCCTAGCAGGCAACTGTAGGATGAATTGATGTCCATCACTTGAAAGACAACATAAAATACTTCAGGGCCTATCTGCAGCGGCATTTCCACTTCTCCAAAAACTTCCTTCACTGACCCATCAAATGCTCTGACCAAGGTGGAGCTCGGTTTTAGATATGAACAGTCTACATCCAGCTTATCCATTGTAGACTTAGGCAGCACGTTCAAGGATGAACCGTTATCAATAAGCACCCTGGCAAGTATATGGTCCCCACACTTGACTGAGATGTGAAGAGCTTGATTATGACTCTTTCCTGCCGGAGGCAGCTCAGTGTCTGAGAAGGTCAAGTAATTGGAGGCTACAATGCTGCCAACAATACCATCGAGCTGGTTTACTGTAATGTCATGAGAGACGTGAGCTTCATTCAGGACCTTTAGCAGTGCAGCACGATGTGCCTCTGAACTAAGCAACAAAGAGAGCATTGAGATCTTGGATGGAGTTTGATTCAGCTGGTCTACCACCCGATATTCACTCTGTCTCATTACTCTCAGGAATTCTTGAGCTTCTTTGTCCGACACATCCCTGACTTCTACAGCTTCCTTGTCTTTTCCTTTACGGGCCCTTTCTTCATTTCCCTTGGATTGCTCTCTTCTAAGGTTTTCAGGAGTATACAACCTTCCACTCCTTGTGATACAACTACCTCCAGCAATGTTTGTTATATCCGGAGTGCCTTTAGGGACCTCCGCTTGCATTTGCACATTGCAGCTCCATGGAGTTATCCTAGCCTCCCCACTAGGGGTAGCAGCAGGTACTGGAATAACAACAGTCGAGGGTCTCGTCACGGCTAGGCTGGAATTCAGGTTGCAGGGAATCTCGATCGGTCTCCTGAAGCCTCCATTGCCTGATTGCAAGGTAAATACACTTTCTTCTTTCTCCTGGATTCCCACTTGGACCAGGTGTCTGTCTAAGAGATCTTGGAGAATTGGTTTAAAGCTTTCACATGTCCCGATGCAGCGAGGATTATCACAGGCGTCTTTCCTAGCACAACCTTCTTTGATGACACCAAAACGGCATAATTCAGCATGGATAAAATTCAAAGGCATCTGAATGCAATCAACTTTTCTAACCAAACACTGACCCCCCTGACGGTCAACGGCATTAATAGCAGATCCTCCATGCCCTGGCAACGGATTGGTGGCTACATTGGGTTGTTGAAATGATATGCTTTTCTTATCGAGTAATTCTTGCACCACATATTTGAATGCTTTACAATCCTCCACCACATGACCTACTACCCCAGAATGAAAGGCGCAGGTGGCATTTGCGTTGTACCCTCTGGGATAGGGAGGCTGATATGGCTTCATTTGACGAGTATTGATTATTTTGTTGGTGATGAGATAATTAAACAAGTCCGTGTAGGACATGGGAATGGGGTCGAAGACAACAGGCTTCCTTTCATTATAGTTCCGGTACTGATAATTTGATTGAAAAGGCTGTGCCAGTGGTGCTTGAGGAGGAACCGAAATAGCTTGCGGTGGGTTGCTGTGCGACGGACCACTGGCTCCGATGACTGCATTAGTTTCACCTTCTTTCTTCTTATGAGACCCGAAAAATGGCTTTTTTTGACCGGCAGGAGGTGTCGGGCCCTGAGCTATTCTTCCGCTCCGCATACCATTCTCTACTCTTTCCCCTGTGACCACCATCTCAGAGAAGTTTGAGGCTACGCTGCCAACCAACCTATCGTAATACACCGCAGGAAGGGTTTCCATAAACATGTGGACCATTTGTTTGTCCAGCAGAGGGGGTTTTACTTGAGCCGCAAGGTTTCGCCATCTCTGAGCATACTCTTTGAACGACTCGTTATCCCTCTTAGACATGCATTGTAGCTGAGTTCTATCTGGAGCCAAATCATTGTTATACTGGTATTGACGCATGAAGGCATCCGCCATGTCTTTCCAGCAACGGATATTAGTTGGCTCTAACTGCATGTACCAGTCAAGGGGAGCTCCAGCTAAACTTTCTTGGAAGCAATGCATCATTAAGTTATCATCGCGGGCATAGGCAGTCATCTTTCGGCAATACATTGTCACATGGCTGACTGGGCAAGTTGTCCCTCTGTATTTGTCAAAAGTTGGTGCTTTGAACTTGGGCGGCAGGACTAGATCAGGAACCAAGCACAACTCATGGGCATTCCTGGCTCGGGAACCTGCCCCTTCAACAGCTCTTAACCTTTCTTCCAGCATCTGATACTGACTTCTAGCTTCGGCAGGGTAATTCTGTGGGAAACCGCCGGCACCATAGTGAGGGTTATTCATCGATGCCGCGACCGGGGTCATGTGTCGGTGAGAAATATTCTGAGGGACTGGGCCCTGTACGTGTGGATGAACCATTATTGGTGAATTGAAACCCGCCGGAGTTCCTGGAGCAATAACAGGAATTGGGATCTGAATCTGGGCTTGATGCGTCCCTGTTCCAACTTCATTCACAACTGTATTAGGCTGAGCGTGCCCCGTGGTTCCTGAAGGATCTCTTCCAGGGTTTGCATCAGCAGCAGGAGGCGTATAGCCCAGTGGGAGACCATAGGGAGGCCATTGCACAGCTTGAAGGGTTTGAGAGATCCCAGACCCAGGAAGGGGAGGAGGATTGTTCATCCCAGCAACAGCAGCTTCAGTTGTGCCAACATCTCTTAAGGCACTTAGCACTCTTATGACCTCCGCCATTTGAGCCTTTGGGACTTCCATCTCAGCTTGATTCCCTTGATTTTGACCATGCTGACCCTGACCATTAGGATTCAGACCTCCTGGAATTCCGTCATCCTGATGTGGCTGCGGATTGTCCTGATCGGGGTTGGCTTGATTGTTTTCCATGTTTCTTGCTTGCAGACGCGTCCAATAGCGATGATTAACCAGCTTGCCTGATTTTCTGTTGACGGAACACGCTTATGAACACAAGAACGAATGAATGAATGCAATACGAATGAATGCGTGTTTGGTTTGTCTTGCTGAGAATCACAGTGTATTATGTCTTGCCATAGATTTAACGGTGGATTTTGATTATTTTTTCTTTGAAACGCAACAAGGTTGGAATCAATAAGCGAAACAAAGCACATTCCATGCATTCAAACTTAAATAAACACCTCGGAGTGTACGCTGTTTCACTTTTGATTCCACACCGTGCCTATGGCAAGATTCTTTGTCACTTTGGGATTCTCGGCAAACAAACTTTGAAGAAATGCAAGGATGCATGCATGAGCTGTAAAAGCTTATGTTGAATGCAATGCGAGGATGCATGCAAAATGATGACGATGTTTTATGCATATGCAGATTAGGGCAAAACCTTTATTGGCATTAGTTCAAGTTTTTTTCTTTTTTTTTTGAAAAATGCGGGCCGTACGTGGTTTCATATGGACCAAGTAAGAGAAAGGCTACAACGGCAGCTCGCTCTCTCTTTTTTTGAAAAGAGTGGGCCATATGTCACTTCGTACGGACCAGCAAAAGAAAGGCTACAACGGCAGCTCTTTCTCTACTTTTTATTTGAAAAACCTCCTACGCTTTTTGAAAACGTGCTTAGTTTACAATGCAGCACACAATTTGGAAAGCCCTTGTGACCTAAAAAGGGGTGAGACCTACGATCTAGGGCAATTTAAAGGGTAATCCTCCCATGTGGCTCTATTCACTCCCTCGCAAAGGCTACCAGAGCTAAATCTCTTTTATGATAACACCCACAACGATGGAATGCCATCTGGTGTGAGGTACCAAAAAGAGCATACTCTGGCTGAAACTTTCGTGAGAGCAGAAGGACATCGGTCCAATTGGCAGTCACTAATCGTTTCCACTCTCCTAGGTGTTTTTCAGACCTTGGGTTTTAGGCCTCTCTCAAAGCTCATAATCATAAGGGGGTGAGTGTGTGTAGCGGGGACATACCGCCTAAAACTACCCACATATACCCCACCTGCGAAGGAAAACCCAGAACAGTCCAAACAATAGCAAGCGATAACATGTTGTCTACACTAGGGTTCAATATCAAATTAGCTAGCCTAGGGTTTCAACAATAATCAAGTGCTTTGCTTTCCTCGAGAAAGGGGGCCAAGAAGAGAGGAACATAACAAGATGGGGAGGAAAAGCATGAGGGTACTAAGCACATAAGCAAAGACGAGGAAAAATAAACATGAAAGGAGAAAAAATAAATGCACATGCACGCAACATGACAAGAAGAGCAAACCGAAAAGGGATATAAGTAACAAAGTATCCAAATCACGTCGATAGCACGCTAAACCACACATTTAATTAGTTAGGCTTGACCCACTTAAAAAAGAAAAGTCCCCAGTGAAGTCGCCAGCTGTTGCGCCCGAAAAAGTCTCCGAGGGGATCTTTCTTCGTTTACAACTTTTTAAAAGTCAATGAAGTCGCCACCAATATTTTTTTATAAGGAAAATATTGAAGAAAAACCTTTTGGAAAGCGGATGGCCTTTTGGTAAACCGGAAAATTTGGGTTCGGGGGTCGGTTAAGCATAGGGAAGGTTTTAGCACCCTACGCCTCCTTTCTACCGAAAGGGAACCTTTAATTAAAAGTGTGGTTTTAAGTGCGGATTTGGAAAATACTTAAATTTGCCCTTTTTTCGAAAAGCGAATGGAAAGACTTAATGAAAATTTTTATTTTTGGCAAAAAGTGTTTGTTGTTTTTTTTAGGGAAAGAAAAAAAGGTTTTTAGTTTATTGTGCTTGACGGAGGATATCCGCTCCTACGTATCTCCCGGTGCGATGGAGAATTCAAAGCTACGTAGTTCTGGTTTGTCCTGAAAAGGGTTTTTGTTTTTTAATCTTTTTGGAGTTTTTCGCAAAGGGGTTGAGCGTTCGCAGTGACCAAACAACAACGGTTTAGAGTGGTCGCGCTACTAACTCTTATGAAAATGAATTATCATTAACGACCAAACGGCAACGGCGCGAGTGATGATTAATGATAATCGGTTTTTATTTTTGAGCATTGAAAAGGTTTTCGCAATTGAAGGAGAGCGTTTGTGAGGACCAAACAACAACGGTTTAGAGTGGCCACACTACTAGCTCCCACAGGAATGAAATCATCACCCACAATCAAACGGCAACGGCGTGAGTGATCATTAGTGATGATTAGTTTTGATTTCGACGTTTGAAAAGATTTGTTTTTGAAAAGTGTCTTCGTTGGTTTTAATTGGAGAGAACGTCGTGATGAAAGGAATTTGCGATTGGATTGATTTTCGTTCGGGGAAACATTTATCCATCATTGGAAAAAAAGGTTTGTGAAAAAAAAGAAAATAAATAAATAAATAAATAAGTTTATTTAGGGGAAAAGAAATAAAATTTAAAAAGAAAGACAGGGGGTGAAATAGTAAAATGGGGGGTGCAAATAAAAGGAGGGCTGTATTATTAAAATAGGAGTGCAAATAGTGAGCCCAGCTCGTTTTTGGTGAGCTGGGCTGCGTTTCAAAAAAAGCCATGGGCTTCAGAAGGGGGGCGTGCGAGGTAAACAGGGGGGTGTTAATAGGAATCTGAAAAAAATAAAACGTGAAAAGACCAAACTGCCCTTAGGTTCATACTATAAATACCTAGACCTAAAAAGAGAAACCCTAATTTCTATCCTCCCTCTCCACGCGGCGCCCCACCCCAAAATAACCGAACCCTAAAATTTTTCCCTTCCCCCCTCAATGTGCCGTGCATACCTCTCCTAAATCAGTCAAATCCGATTCTCTCCTCTCCAATGGCGGCCGATCCCCACTCTCCTGGCCGTGCACACCGCCTCCCTCTCTCCTACACCGATGGCGAACAAAACGAAAGGGACGAAGACGGTGGTGCGAATGACCACCGCGGAAGTATGTTGGTTTGCGACGGTGATGACTGGGTGCGATTATGGTTACAGTGTTCGCGTTGGGTTGGAGGCGAAGGGACGGAGGCGATCGTAGGCGCGTGTGGTGGTCAACGGTGGGTGTTAGGGTGGATCGGTGACGGGAACCGTGGGTGGTTGATGGGTGGCTCG
The DNA here is from genome assembly GCA_039519185.1 of Astragalus membranaceus. Classification (NCBI taxonomy): domain Eukaryota; kingdom Viridiplantae; phylum Streptophyta; class Magnoliopsida; order Fabales; family Fabaceae; genus Astragalus; species Astragalus membranaceus. The sequence continues at coordinate 90,901,609 of CM076851.1, forward strand.
GTCGTTTAGTGGTGGTGCGGGCTGGACAGTGGTTCGCGAAGGAGGGAGGGATAACGGTGGCCGTTTGGTGTTTTGACGGGTTGGGGGCGTAGGAAGCGGCGGCGGTGGAGGCGCTGGATAGTGGTTCGCAGAGGGGGTGGTGGAGGCACTGGACAGTGGTTCGCAAAGGGGGTGGTGTTGTTCGGGTTGTTCGTACGGCGGCGGTCTACGGCGGCGGCCACCGTGAATGGTGGCCGGAGGTAAAAGTCTCTCTCTCTCTTCTTTTTTTTGGAATTTTTCCTCTCTTTTTTGTTATTTCTCTTCTCTGTGTATGATATTGTGTTGATTTACCCTTATGTTATCAAACTCGCCTGATCCTCTATTCCTTCTCAAAACTCTAATCAATTTCTATTTGTATCCACTATCTTTTATAATGACAATAACAGAAATGGAACCTTGCTGTATGTTTGTAGGAGTAATTTATAAAGTTGGAAAAATTCATGCATTTTTATTTGGATTAACAGGGTCCATGACATGCTTCTTGTTATTACTTTTCAAAAGAAAAATGAAAGCCTACGGGTCTAACAGCAAACTCACATCTTTATGTATCACAAAAAATGAGAAATGACCTTTTACTCCAGCCTCTGATATGCTCCTTATGTTTGCTCTGCTACTGAACCTTGCCTTGCCTTTTTCAATGCCCCTGATGCTTCTCTTCTTATTTTGCTCAAGTGTATTAGAATTCAGTGATGATACTGAATTCTAATTTTATGGTATCTCAGTTTTTGTGTTTCTATTGTTGTGTGTATTGCTCTCTGTGATACTGTTTTGTTCTCTCCCCCTTTTACTGTTGGTGTTCACTGGTATTTATAGGCTGATTGTATGAACAGATGCACTGATGGGTCAATTACATTTTAAAAGAGATGGTTTTGCATCTTTCCAAAATATCACGTTTTGATGTTTAAAGCATTTCTTCAGAAAAAACTTTCTCCCCAAGCTCTGTTGCATCACAAAAATAGCCTTGTTTGACTATTATCTGTTTGCCTAATTTCTTCCCTTTGTGTATGTGTGCAGAGAAAAAATTTACAAGGGAAAAAGAGACCCTCTATTTAGAGCTTTGGAGCCTAAAAGTACTGCTGCTACATATTTGGCTGCTTCCTCTTGTCTTGCTTGCTGCAGACTGCTAACTTTTGGGTTGCTGCACCCATCCTGATTAAAGTGTCTATCCCCTTTGTTTAAAAAGGATGTTTTTGCTTATGTACAAAGATGTAGGCTAGAGTATATGCATTTTTATCATTGGTGAAGTTGCTGTCTACGTACAGCACCAACCTTCTGCCTTTTTTATTATTATTTATTTTTTATTACTTTTGTGAATTTTACTTTGGTGTGTATTTTATTTGTATTTGAAAACTTTTTGAATTTTGTATTATTTGTAATTAAATTTCTTGTCTACATCTAAATAAAACAGTTGACTTTCTTTTTTTGTACCAAATTAAAAGAAAAACTGTTTATAAAAATAAAAAGTAATTTTTGAAATCTGATTTTTTTGTATAAAAATAATGATTGATAAACTAATAAAAATACATGGATAACAATAACCGGTAACGAAACGAATACGCGTAAGCGATGAGATGCCAACGCGCATGCGCAACGAGTATCGCGACGCTCACACTACTAAAAACGATACACGCAACAAACGAGAATAAAAATTGTACAGGATACATATTTTTGTGCTCTTTTGAAAACAAGAAAAATACCCGTTAAAATTGGGCATTCACAACAATACAATTTTTCAATTAGGCGGACAAAATTGGGGTATTACAGTAAGGAATGGAAGTAACCAAAAAGAAAAATCAAAGAGAACACCCCGGAACTTAGTGTTACCTTTTGCCTGACTCTCAGCCTCGACCCTCTGAAGCTTGGACACATCGGCCAGATACCGAAATAACCTAAGAGCCGCCTCGACCGGGTCAACCCGGGAATCCTCCACGCGCTTCTGCAAGAAATCAGCATCAATCGAAATACCGGAAGACCTCGAAGTTCGGTGCTTCCCATGACGACTTTTCTTAGAAGCCCGGGTAGAACCGGCTCGACTTGGCGGTCCCTGCTGCCCCGGAGCATGTGAAGTAGAGGCAGGGTCTATTTGCGGCAAGGGACGCTCCCTTTTCCGATGTAAAAGATCAGCCGCCTGATCTTCTACACCGGCCAAGCTGGCCTCCGGGATTGTATTGATCGGAACTGCAGCAACGGGCTTTTCCTGCTGAACCCCGACTTTCCTTTCCGCAATAGCCGCCAATCGGGAGAACTTGTCAGGCCCCATGCTATCTGCGAAATAAGGAAAAGAAACAATATTAAAAGAAACGGCAGTCAAAAAATTATGGGCGGGATTATCTATCAAAAACCTACCAAGAACGGCTGCCACTTGAGACTTAGATCCAGACCCAACCAATCGGGCTACGTCAACCCCGAATTTTTTGGGATCCCGGTAGACAATCAGGCCAGCGAAATTCGTCAAGATCGCCAGCGAGTCCTGATCAACCGGGGATAGCCGGCCTAAGCTGACGGTGTAGGAGTGAGGTCGCCGATTGAAATGAGAAAGAGACCACCCTATTTGAAACTTAGTGAACTCCAGCGATTTCCCGTCCGCAGAATATTGACCAACGTGCCTCACTGCCTCCTCATTCACAGGCTTGACAAAAAAGTACTTGTTCTTCCAGTTCTTCAGGGAGTCGGAATAGGGCATGAAAATCTTTACGCCCCTCCTAGCCCGGAAGCTCACGTGCTCCCACCGATCCTTGGTGCCATCCTCATGCCTCCGATTGACCTCAAAAAGGTGGAAGAACAGGTCACAAGAGATTGGCCTCCCCAAATGAATGCACATCAGCTCGAAAGCCCGAAGGAACGCCCATGAGTTGGGATGAAGTTGGGAAGGAGCGAGGTTCAAGATTCCCAAGACCTCTTGCTGAAAGGCGGTGAAAGGGGGGCTAATATGCATATCAAGGATCGTCACCCCATACATGACAATTTTCAAAGCTTTCGGCCAGACAGCTACGTGTTGGTCTTCAACCATCCCCTCCACGTTCCAGATCTGATCCTTCCGGGAAACGCGCTTGACAAAGAAACTCATGTCATCCCCGGTCCTGTAGAGGGACTGAATCCCCCTCAACGTCTCTGACACCCATGAATACTCCCGAGGAACATTGAGAGGTTGGGACAAGGGAACATTAACCGGCCCTACTCCGGCGCGTGGGTATTGATCGGAATCACCTCCCTCATACGCGGGGTCCCCGCAATGTCCAAGTCCGTCTTCATTATTGCGACTCTCAGCAACCTCCGCTTCACTCTCATCAGAGCTCCAGCTAGTACTTCCCTGTTCTTCATAGTCAGGCTCGGCGCCAGACTCCTCCGAGTCAAGGATCACTACCTCGGTATTATCTTCATCCGCCGGCTCGTTGCTGGGAACCCCGGGAGAGCGGTCTTCAGCGTGAATACTCAAAGGAGCAGAGCCCAAGTCATCTTGAACCTCGGGGACAACCGACCCGGGGGGACTAGTACGAACTCCCACCGACTCTTCAGTACCGGAAGCCATTACTTTTGCGAGAATAGTGCGATCTGAGTTAGCAACCCGACGTGTTTGTTTTGTCCTCGCCAGATCGATCCTGCAGAAATGGGGGCTTGACGAGTCAGGTTGATACTTAAACAGTGCGTCCACAACCAAGTCGGAACCCGACCTGACGACCCCCACTCTGTATCTATAAATACGGGTTCTGAGGGAACCCGGCTGTGATCTAAAGCCGGAAGCAATAAATAAAAGGAGGAAACTAACCTTGTGAAAAAGGAAGCTCGTCGACACTTGAAACAGGTCACGAACAGCAAAGGTCTCACCGAGACTCACCACGGAACTCTGAAAGGCGAAATCAACTCCGAAACGAGCTTAAGATCGGGAGCGGAGTAGGTCTCAAAAAACAGCCCAAAATAAGAGAGGTCCCCCCTCTTATTTATAGGAAGCAAGAAGGCCTCAGATGGGCCTGGGCCTAGGCTACGCTTTCCAAAGCTAGCCCCTAGGCAGGCGCGTCGTTCCAAGCGCCATCATTACCCCAATCATCCTCGAACGACGCGTCCCATCAATGACGTCGCTAGCTGGCACAGAAATCAAGACACAACTATGCCCGGATAGCTTCGGTTCCCTCAGCTCACCCCGGTCCTTTGACCCCGCCATGACTGGAACCCCTCAAAAACAGATAGCCTCGGGTCACTCGACGAGATCTGAGTCCCTCAGATCGTCCTGGTATGACGTGAGTCTCTCACTCCGGAGTTTGGGGGGCGACACGAACTCTAAAGCATCAAGTCTAGCTCGCCTTAAGGCGACCTGACTTGGGGGGCTACTGTTACGGATTGGGCCTCAATGGCCAATCCACCCAAAACGCCCAATAGCAAAGGATCAAATCCATCCAACGGTGGAGATTGCAAACCTAGATCCAATGGCCCTCCTCCATTCCAGATACCTATAAATAAGCATTGATTGCTAGCATTAATGGTACACACTTCTCCAATACTCTTACATGTAATTGACTCACTCACTGACTTGAGCGTCAGAGTGTCATTGCAGGTACCACGCCACCTCGGATCGGAGCACCAACTCGGACTGACCAAGAACTTAAGTACCAACTATCCCGGACCGAGCTACTTATCCAAGACCGGATACCTAGCCAGGGATACGGTACCGAACAGGAATGATCTCTTAATGATGCAAGAATTCTTATGGACACTTTTTGTAAATTAAGTTTACAATTTTCTTATCCTCTCGGAGGATAGTATTATATAACTTTAATGTATAACTAGTAGGAACCCGTGCATATGCACAGGTGTTGTCATGTTCTTTTTATGAATGAACTTAGACAGTATTTAAATAGTCTGAACATTACCCCGTGAAAATAAAGACAAATTTAAAGTAGATAAAAAATGAGTTTCAAATAAAAAATAGATAAATATTAAAATCTAAAAATGTAAAAGTATCATTTAAAAACAATATGTGCATTTAACCCGTTTGTTTTTTATATTTTAGTGTATTGTTTTTTTATATATCAGTGTTGTTATCCCGTGTCTTTTTATATATCTGTGCAGCTATCCCGTGTTTTTATATATATCATCGCAGTTATCCCCGTATTTTTTTTATATATCAGTGCAGTTATTTTGTGTTTTTTATGTATGAGTGCAGTTATCTCATTGTTTCAATTGATTATTTGAGTTGATTAGTAGATTATAGTAGATAGTAAAAGATAGATTGTAGATTATCAATAAGAAATATTTATCTCGCGTTTTTTTATATATCAGTGACAATTATTTGTCTTTTTTTAGGTATTAGTGACAAATATTTGTCGCGTGTGTTTCAAATATTAATCAGTTTAAATAGTCATTAAGCCATCTTATTTTTTTAGATAGTAGGTTTATAGTAGTCTTCAAAAATTATAATTATCAACGGCAAATATTAATCCCGTGTTTTTTATATATCAGTGCGATTATCCCGTGTTTTTTATATATCAGTGCAGTTATCTCGTAGTTTCAACTGATTATTTTAGTTGATTATTTGATTATAGTAGATAGTAAAAGTTAGATAGTATATTATCAATAAGAAATATTTGTTTTAAATATTAATTAGTAGTTGAAATAGTCATTAAGTCTTCTTATTTTTTTTGATAGTAGGTTCATAGTAGTAGTCGTCAAAAATTTTAATTATCAATGACAAATATTAATCTTGTGTTTTTATATATCAGTACAGTTATCCCGTGTTTTTTATTTATCAGTACAATTATCTCGTAGTTTCAATTGATTATTTTAGTTGATTAGTAGATTATAGTAGATAGTAAAAGAGAGATAGTAGATTATCAAAAAAAAATATTTGTTTTAAATATTAATCAGTTGTTTAGGTAGTCATTAAATCTTCTTGTTTTTTAGATAATAGATTTATAGCTGTCTTCAAAAATTTTAATTATCAATAACAAATATTAATCCTGTTTTTTTATATATCAATGCAGTTATCCCGTGTTTTTTATATATAATTGCAGTTATCTCGTAGTTTCAATTGATTATTTTAGTTGATTAGTAGATTATAGTAGATAGTAAAAGATAGATAGTAGATTACTAATAAGAGGTGATAGTAAATTATCAATAAGAGCGTAAACAGATTTCTGAGAGAAAAATTATAATTTTAATGTGATAGTTTTTTTTAGTGTTTCTCATTTACATTTTTACAGATAATTTTAGTAGAGTAGTATTTGTATAAATTGTTTATGGGAAAAGTAAAAGTAAAGTAAAAAGAAAAAAGGAAGAAAGAGAGTGTAAGAGAAACGCGAAAATGAAGAAAAAGAGTGTAAGAGAAAAGTGAAAAGGAGGAACGAGTGTGTAAGAAGAAAGAGAAAAAAGGAAGAAAGAGATTGTAAGAAGAAAAATAAAAAAAGAGAGAGTAATGACATTTTTACCCTTAAATTAGATATGTTAATAAGAGATCCAAATTGATAATTTTATAAGAAGTTTGTTTGTATAAATAGATATTAGATAGTAGATTAGATAAATATTTTTGTAACATTGTCTAATATATTTTGAATTTATGCATAGGTAAATACTACCTTGTCAGTTGGATACTGTTCAGTACCGTATCTCTGGACCTGTATCCGATCTTAGACACAAGGTTTGATTCGAGATAGTTGGTAGGGATTGGTCTTGATCAACCGAGCTCCGTGTCCGATCCGGGGAATGTGGTACCTCCAAGGACACTCCGACGCTCAAGTCAGCTAGGGAACTGATTAGAGGTAAAGAGTAGGAAAGAGTGTGTACCTTGAGCATTACATTGAATGCCTATTTATAGAGTAAAAGTGTGTTGTCCTAATGAATCAGAGCCGTCCGATCTAGGGCCTAGATCTTAGCCGTTGGTTAATGGATCTGCTTTTGCTTATGGGCCTCACTATTGTGGATTGGGCCAATCTGTAACAGTTGACCCCGACGTCTATCTGAAATAGACTTCCTTCACGAAGACCAGCCTCCATGAAGTAAAGACGGAAGGAGTCGTTGAGGTTCCGGACTTGAGCAGCTTCTCTATTAAATCTCTCTATGTAGTCCCAAAGGAACTCATTTTCTCCTTGCCGAATTGTCTGCAATACCTTCCGAGATTTAGGCTTCATCTTCGAGTGGGCGAAGTGTGCAGAAAAGAGCTTGGCTAACTGATTCCAAGAGGAGATCATATTTGGCTTAAGAGCCTTGAACCAGTCTAGAGCCGCATTCTCTAGAGTGAGGGGAAAGGTTCGACACTTTATCTCCTCTGGAACGTTACGGTATTGTATAACCGTGTCAAAGTAGTCGAGGTGGCGGTCCGAATCCCAGTCCCGTCATGCATTTTCAGACCTTCAGGGGGTTTCTCGAGGTGGTTCGGCACCGAAAAGTAGTCGATCTTACTTGTGAAGGGTCCTTTGCGCTTTGTCGACCTCTCCAGGGGTGGAGACCGTCGGTAGCCATATTTGTTGGGGGATCCCCGCGAGCGAGGGCGTCGACGTTCTTGCCTCGAGGATCTTTTCCGACTTCTGGAACGTCGCCTCTGTAACACCCTAAATATTTAATTAATTTATTAATTAAGTATTTAGGAATGTAAATTAATTAATTGAATATAATTTATTTATTAGAAATTATATTGATATGTGTAGGTGGTATTAGAAGGTGAAGGTGCCAAATTAGATGGACTTGGGCTTAAGTGAGAAGCCCAAGCCCATGACTCTTGTCATATGCGAAGTAGACAAGGCGCCTAGGGGTTAGGGTTTACTTGCTAGCATTTGCGAAAACTTGAGAAATAGAGAAAAGAGAGGAGAGGCGCGCCGTGGAGAGTAGAGGAAGAGAGGAGAAGGTCGCAAGCCCCAAGGAGAAAAGAAGAACGTGATTCCGTTGCCGTGGTTCCGTTTGTGACCGTCTCTAGGGCTCCTACTGTTCGAATTCGAGGTAAGAGGATGTCCTATCAATTCTTATAATGATTCCTATGATAGATCCTAAGTAGCGATGGCCTAGATTTTTACTATGATTATGATGATGTTTGCGAAGTCATGTCTTGTTGTTGTTATATGCATGATTCTATGTTGTGCTTGGGATGTGTTGAAATTCGATGTTTGATAGGTGGTTTTGATGATTTTACACGTGATTATGAAAGGTTGTAATATGGGTTGTGTTGGTCATGTGAAAAATTTGGAGAGCAAAATAGTTTGTGCTGAAATTGTGTAAAATTCGTGTGCTGGAAGTGTGGCAGGCGCTGGGCGCCCGTGTGTGAGTGCGTGTGTGGAGCGCTGGGCGCTGGGTGCCAGCGCTGGGCGCTGAGCGCCCGTGTGTGTGTGTTGCTTGTTGCGCCAAGGCGCTGGGTGCCAGGCGCTGGGCGCTGGGCGCCCATGTGTGCGTGTTGCGTTTTTGCTGGGCGTTGGGCGCCAGGTGCCTGGGCGCTGGGCGCCCATGGCGCCAGTTTTTCAGGATGTTCCCAAAATGTTTTCGAAAACTGTTTTCGCTATATCTTTTGACTCAGACATCCGTTTTAAACGTTTCAAAAAGTATTGGGAAGCTTTTTCAGTTGTCTATCTGTGTGTCCCATTTTTAAAAATAAAAACTTATATTTTCAGAAGGTTGCTGGGCGCCCAAGTGGTTGTCCCCTGTGGTCGTTGCTGTGACATTTGAAAATTCGTTTGGTGTCTTTAAAAATCCTCTTTCGCGTATGACCAGTGGTTTTAACGATTTAGTGTCAAAAATGATGATTTTGACGATGATGCCCCTAGTGGCTAGTTAAATGACTGTTTTGTCCTTAGTGGCTATTATTATTTATAATGACGGGTAAATGACTGTTTTGCCCTTGGTGGCTAATATTAATTATAATGATGAGTAAATGACGATGATGCCCTTAGTGGCTAGTTAAATGACTGTTTTGCCCTTAGTGGCTATTATTATTTATAAGGACGTGTAAATGACGATGATGCCCTTGGTGGCTAGTAAATGACGTTTTTGCCCTCAGTGACTATTGTTTGAGTTGATGATGTTTTATGAGTAAGTGACGATGAAAACCCAGTGACGTATTGAGGCCCCCAAAGGCTAAGTGATGTTAAGGCCTAAATGGCTAAGTGATGTTGTTGTGTAAATTGTGAATTGACAGGTGCTGTGCCTCTTATTTGGCAAATTGGTAAGTGACGGGTCACATAGTTGACCGTGATTTGTGTGTTTTTGAGTGGTGCATGTCATAGTGTCTCATGCCCCATATGCATAAACCCAGTGACGTTTTTGAGGCCCAAAAGGCTAAGTGACGATGAGGCCATAATGGCTAAGCGACGTTTGTGAAAAGGTACCTCATGCATATGCCCGTGAGTGGGTTGCATTTCATATGCTTACATGACGTAATGATGAGTTTATGTAGTGATGTGATTGATGATTGTGATGTGATTATTTTAGAGCTGTGACTTGACTTATTATTTATCATATGATTTATTATATGAATTGAATTGGACTCACCCTTCTGTTTGAATGTTACCCCCATGCGGTAACGTGCAGGTGATTGCGAGTGAAGGACTAGGTACCTTCACTAATTCGAGTCGAGTCGTCACGCTCTGATACGTAGCACTCAGGGGGGGACGAACTTAATGTATTGATTGATTTTGGTTGTTATGTTTTGTTGACAATTCGGTTTTATTTTGTTACTCCGCTGCGTAGTTGATTTTATTGACGTTAAGTTTTATTGCGATGATAACTGTGGTTTTGAGATTCACCTTTTAGTGATGTGCTACGTAATACATGGTTATTATGTTTTTGAGCTGTTTTTTTGAGAAGTGTGGTTTTATTGAAGCATGTGTAACATTCCTCGTGCGAAACAAAATTTTGAAAACTCTGATATTTTTCCAATTAGATTAATGGGTAGAAAAGGGGTGTTACATTAGTGGTATCAGAGCAGTTCGGTCTGTCCGGCCAATGTTGTCCTGTCATAGTGTCTTATGGTAATAGATTAGTACTAAATTCTTGGTTTGTGCTGCAGTGATAGTTCGGAATGGCTGGGAGAAACGACGCTGCTCTTGCTGCTGCATTGCAAGCTATGGCTCAGGCTGTGCAGAATCAGCAGAATGCTGGGGAGGACGCTGGTTTTTGGAGTCTGACTACTTTCCAGAGAGAGAATCCGCCCACATTTAAGGGCAAATATGATCCAGATGGTGCTATGGCTTGGTTGAAAGAGATCGAGAGGATTTTCAGGGTGATGGACTGCACTGTTGAGCAGAAGGTCCGTTTTGGTACCCACATGTTAGCCGAGGAGGCTGACGACTAGTGGTTGGCTACTAGGCAGAGGTTAGAGGCTGTGCAGGAAGAGATTACTTGGGAGGTATTCAACAGAGAATTTCTGAGAAAATATTTTCCTGAAGACGTCCGAGGGAAGAAAGAGATAGAGTTCCTGGAACTGAAGCAGGGTGGTATGTCTGTGACCGCATATGCGGCGAAATTTGTGGAACTGGCAAAATTTTATCCACACTACAGTGAGGCTACAGCTGAATTTTCTAAATGCATCAAGTTCGAGAATGGGTTGAGGCCTGATATTAAAAAGGCCATTGGTTATCAGAAGATTTGTGTGTTCGCAGATCTGGTTGACAGTTGTAGAATCTTTGAGGAGGACAGTACTGCTCACTACAAAGCTACGTCTGAGAAAAAGGGTAAGTTTCAGAGTCGAAGCAAGCCGTATGAAGTTCCTGCGGGTAAGAGTTATCAGAAGGCTGCTGGAGGTAAGAGTTCTAGTGGGGGAGATTCCCCTGCTAGCATTGTCTGTTATAAGTGTGGCAAGCCTGGCCACAAGAGTACTACATGCAGGACAGATGAGAGGGTTTTCTATCGCTGTGGTAAAAAGGGTCATATGGCGGCCGAGTGTAAGGTTAAGGATGTGGTGTGCTTCAATTGTGGTGAGTCTGGGCATATCAGTACAAAGTGTACAAAGCCGAAGAAGGAAAGGTCTACTGGGAAGGTGTTCGCATTGGCAGGAGAGGAGCCTGATGATAAGGATGGTCTGATTAGAGGTACGTGTTTTATTAATGGTACTTCTCTGAAATCTCTTATTGATACTGGTGCTACCCATTGTTTTATATCTGTTGATTGTTGTAAAAGATTGGGTCTTGTTTTATCTGCTATGTGTGGGGATATGGTTGTCGATACTCCTGCGAAGGGGTCGGTGATTACGTCCCAGGTGTGTTCTCAGTGTCCCGTGTCGATCTTCGGCAGGGACTTTATTGTGAATTGTGTTTGCTTGCCGTTGAGAGGTCTGGATGTAATCTTAGGCATGGACTGGTTAGAGAATAATCACGTTCATATCAACTGTCGTAGCAAGTCGGTTAGTTTCGGGGAAGAAGATTCCATTTTGGTATCTGCTGGTCAGTTGAAGAAGTTGAAGAAAGAAGGAGTTCAGCTATTTGCGTTGATGGCATCGTTGTCTGCTGAGAGTCAGGCTGTTATTGAAGAACTGCAAGTGGTACGCGAGTTTCCTGAGGTTTTTCCTGACGAAATTCCGGGTGTGCCGCCGGAAAGAGAAGTTGAGTTTTCGATTGATCTTGTACCTGGTACGAGGCCTGTGTCTATGGCACCGTACAGGATGTCGGCGTCGGAATTGTCTGAGTTGAAGATGCAACTCGAAGATTTGCTTGAGAAAAAGTTTGTAAGACCGAGTGTATCACCGTGGGGAGCTCCGGTATTGTTGGTAAAGAAGAAGGATGGGAGCATGAGGTTATGTGTGGACTATCGTCAGTTGAATAAGGTAACTATCAAGAATAAGTATCCGCTTCCGAGGATCGACGATCTGATGGATCAGTTAGTGGGTGCCCGTGTTTTCAGCAAAATTGATTTAAGGTCCGGATATCATCAGATTAAAGTGAAGGATGAGGATGTTCAGAAGACAGCATTCAGGACAAGGTATGGGCATTATGAATATTCAGTGATGTCGTTCGGTGTGACCAATGCTCCTGGTGTATTTATGGAATATATGAATCGTATTTTCCATAATTACCTAGATCGGTTTGTGGTGATCTTCATAGATGACATTCTAGTTTATTCTAAGTCAGAGGAAGAGCATGCTGAGCACCTGAAGACAGTGTTAGAAGTTCTGAAAGAGAAAAAGTTGTATGCTAAGTTATCAAAGTGTGAGTTCTGGCTGAAAGAGGTGAGTTTCCTTGGGCACGTGATTTCTGGTAATGGTATTGCGGTTGATCCGGCAAAAGTAGAAGCAGTGTTGGAGTGGGAGGCTCCGAAGTCCGCAACAGAGATTAGAAGCTTTTTGGGTTTGGCTGGGTAATACCGGAGGTTCATCGAGGGTTTTTCCAAGTTGGCCCTTCCGTTGACTCAGTTGACTTGTAAGGGTAAAGTTTTTGTTTGGGATGCTCGGTGTGAGGAAAGTTTTATGGAACTGAAAAAGAGATTGACAACGTCGCCTGTTTTGACGTTGCCTAATCCGGAGGAACCGTTTGTTGTATATTGTGACGCTTCGAAGATGGGTCTTGGGGGTGTGCTGATGCAAGATGGGAAAGTCGTTGCGTATGCGTCGAGGCAATTGCGGGTTCATGAGAAAAATTACCCTACGCATGATTTGGAGTTGGCTGCTGTGGTATTTGTGCTTAAGATTTGGAGGCACTACCTTTATGGTTCGAGGTTTGAAGTGTTCAGTGATCATAAGAGTCTAAAGTATCTGTTCGATCAGAAAGAGTTGAATATGAGACAGCGTCGGTGGTTGGAGCTCTTCAAGGATTATGACTTTGGTTTGAATTATCATCCAGGCAAAGCTAATGTCGTGGCTGATGCTTTAAGCAGAAAGTCTTTGCATATGTCGGCAATGATGGTGAAAGAATTAGAGTTGATTGAGGAATTCAGAGATTTGAGTTTGGTTTGTAAAATGACACCTCGCAGTGTCAAGCTGGGAATGTTAAAGATCGATAATGATTTCCTGGGCAGCATCAGGGAAGCTCAGAAGTCAGATGTCAAATTAGTAGATTTAATTAATGGGGTTGGCAAATCTGAAGAGGAAGATTTCAAATTAGATTCCAGTGGTGTGTTGAGGTTCCGGGGTAGGATCTGTGTTCCGGATGATGAGGAGATGAGAAAGGAAATTTTAGAGGAGGGTCACCGTAGCAAGTTGAGTATACATCCTGGAGCGACGAAAATGTATCAAGATCTGAAAAAGATGTTTTAGTGGTATGGTATGAAGAGAGATGTGGCACAGTTTGTGTATGCCTGTTTGACCTGTCAGAAATCTAAGGTTGAGCATCAGAAGCCTGCAGGGTTAATGCAACCGTTGGAAGTTCCAGAGTGGAAGTGGGATAGCATTGCGATGGACTTTGTGACGGGATTGCCGAATACAGTTAGGGGTCATGACGCTATTTGGGTAATCGTTGATAGGTTAACGAAGTCTGCTCACTTTATTCTTATTAATATCACTTATCCGGTGTCGAGGTTGGCAGAGGTCTATATCAAAGAAATTGTGAAGTTGCACGGCGTTCCGAAGAGTATTGTGTCAGATAGGGATCCGAGGTTCACTTCTGAGTTTTGGACGAGTTTGCAGAAGGAATTGGGTTCGAAGCTGAAAATGAGTTCAGCATATCATCCTCAGACAGATGGTCAGTCAGAGAGAACAATTCAGTCGTTAGAAGATTTGTTGAGGGCTTGTGTATTGAAACAACGGGGTTCATGGGATTCCTACCTTGCGTTGATTGAGTTTACCTATAACAACAGTTACCATTCCAGTATCGGGATGGCACCATTTGAAGCATTGTATGGTCGAAAGTGTAGAACGCCATTGTGTTGGTATGAGTCGGGGGAGAGTGTAGTGTTGGGACCGGAGATTGTCCGGGAGACTACAGAGAAGATCAAGATGATCCGTGAAAAGATGAAGGCTTCGCAGAGTCGTCAGAAGAGTTATCATGACAAGCGGAGAAAAGATTTAGAGTTTCAGGAGGGTGAACATGTGTTCTTGAGGGTTTTTCATATTACCGGTGTTGGTCGAGCGTTGAAATCGAAGAAGCTCACTCCTCGATTTGTTGGTCCTTATCAGATTTCTGAAAGAATCGGAAATGTGGCTTATAGAGTGGCTTTACCGCCAAATCTTTCGAATTTGCATGACGTGTTTCATGTGTCGCAACTTCGGAAGTATGTTTCGGATCCATCTCATGTGATCCATATGGATGATGTAGAGGTGCGGGATAATCTCACTGTGGAGACGATGCCCGTACGGTTTGCGGATCGTGAAGTGAAAGCGCTTAGAGGCAAAGAGATTGCATTAGTGAAAGTGGTTTGGCTAGGAGCTGCCGGCGAGAGCATGACTTGGGAGTTAGAGAGCAAGATGCGAGAGTCCTACCCAGAGTTGTTTGATCAGGTAAATTTCGAGGACGAAATATTCTAAGTGGGGGAGAGTTGTAACACCCTAAATATTTAATTAATTTATTAATTAAGTATTTAGGAATGTAAATTAATTAATTGAATATAATTTATTTATTAAAAATTATATTGATATGTGTAGGTGGTATTAGAAGGTGGAGGTGCCAAATTAGATGGACTTGGGCTTAAGTGAGAAGCCCAAGCCCATGACTCTTGTCATATGCGAAGTAGACAAGGCGCCTAGGGGTTAGGGTTTCCTTGCTAGCATTTGCGAAAACTTGAGAAATAGAGAAAAGAGAGGAGAGGCGCGCCGTGGAGAGTAGAGGAAGAGAGGAGAAGGTCGCAAGCCCCAAGGAGAAAAGAAGAACGTGATTCCGTTGCCGTGGTTCCGTTCGTGACCGTCTCTAGGGCTCCTACTCTTCGAATTCGAGGTAAGGGGATGTCCTATCAATTCTTATAATGATTCCTATGATAGATCCTAAGTAGCGATGGCCTAGATTTTAACTATGATAATGATGATGTTTGCGAAATCATGTCTTGTTGTTGTTATATGCATGATTCTATGTTGTGCTTGGGATGTGTTGAAATTCGATGTTTGGTAGGTGGTTTTGATGATTTTACACGTGATTATGAAAGGTTGTAATATGGGTTGTGTTGGTCATGTGAAAAATTTGGAGAACAAAATAGTTTGTGCTGAAATTGTGTAAAATTCGTGTGCTGGAAGTGTGGCAGGCGCTGGGCGCCCGTGTGTGAGTGCGTGTGTGGAGCGCTGGGCGCTGGGTGCAAGCGCTGGGCGCTGAGCGCCCGTGTGTGTGTGTTGCTTGTTGCGCCAAGGCGCTGGGTGCCAGGCGCTGGGCGCTGGGCGCCCATGTGTGTGTGTTGCGTTTTTGCTGGGCGCCAGGTGCCTGGGCGCTGGGCGCCCATGGCGCCAGTTTTTCAGGATGTTCCCAAAATGTTTTCGAAAACTGTTTTCCCTATATCTTTTGACTCGGACATCCGTTTTAAACATTTCAAAAAGTATTGGGAAGCTTTTTCAGTTGTCTATCTGTTTGTCCCATTTTTAAAAATAAAAACTTATATTTTCAGAAGGTTGCTGGGCGCCCAAGTGGTTGTCCCCTGTGGTCGTTGCTGTGACATTTGAAAACTCGTTTGGTGTCTTTAAAAATCCTCTTTCGCGTATGACCAGTGGTTTTAACGATTTAGTGTCAAAAATGATGATTTTGACGATGATGCCCCTAGTGGCTAGTTAAATGACTGTTTTGCCCTTAGTGGCTATTATTATTTATAATGACGGGTAAATGACTGTTTTGCCCTTGGTGGCTAATATTAATTATAATGATGAGTAAATGACGATGATGCCCTTAGTGGCTAGTTAAATGACTGTTTTGCCCTTAGTGGCTATTATTATTTATAATGACGTGTAAATGACGATGATGCCCTTAGTGGCTAGTAAATGACGTTTTTGCCCTCAGTGACTATTGTTTGAGTTGATGATGTTTTATGAGTAAGTGACGATGAAAACCCAGTGACGTATTGAGGCCCCCAAAGGCTAAGTGATGTTAAGGCCTAAATGGCTAAGTGATGTTGTTGTGTAAATTGTGAATTGACAGGTGCTGTGCCTCTTATTTGGCAAATTGGTAAGTGACAGGTCACATAGTTGACCGTGATTTGTGTGTTTTTGAGTGGTGCATGTCATAGTGTCTCATGCCCCATATGCATAAACCCAGTGACGTTTTTGAGGCCCAAAAGGCTAAGTGACGATGAGGCCATAATGGCTAAGCGACGTTTGTGAAAAGGTACCTCATGCATATGCCCGTGAGTGGGTTGCATTTCATATGCTTACATGACATAATGATGAGTTTATGTAGTGATGTGATTGATGATTGTGATGTGATTATTTTAGAGCTGTGACTTGACTTATTATTTATCATATGATTTATTATATGAATTGAATTGGACTCACCCTTCTGTTTGAATGTTACCCCCATGCGGTAACGTGCAGGTGATTGCGAGTGAAGGACTAGGTACCTTCACTAATTCGAGTCGAGTCGTCACGCTCTGATACGTAGAACTCAGGGGGGGACGAACTTAATGTATTGATTGATTTTGGTTGTTATGTTTTGTTGACAATTCGGTTTTATTTTGTTACTCCGCTGCGTAGTTGATTTTATTGACGTTAAGTTTTATTGCGATGATAACTGTGGTTTTGAGATTCGCCTTTTAGTGATGTGCTACGTAATACATGGTTATTATGTTTTTGAGCTGTTTTTTTGAGAAGTGTGGTTTTATTGAAGCATGTGTAACATTCCTCGTGCGAAACAAAATTTTGAAAACTCTGATATTTTTCCAATTAGATTAATGGGTAGAAAAGGGGTGTTACAGCCTCGGAGAAGAGGAAGCCAAAGACGAGCTGGGCCGAGGGGAACCTGTCATACCCCAATTTTGTCCGGCTTAGGTCAAAACCCTAATTTTCCCCAAAAAATAAATAAATAAGTTGAAGAAGGAAGAGTATCATACATTTCATTTTGGGTCCTAGAAGTCATTCCAAGGTCTTCAAAATCATTTTTAGGGTTGGAATGCATTTTTTAGGCAAATTAGGGTTTTAGGGTCAAAAAGGGCATTTTGGTCATTTTTCGCAAAAAGATGATTTTCTCGCAAAAAAATGCACATCCACAAAAAGTACATTTTTATTCTATCAAGGATAATTTTTGTACAATTTTTAGAAAGAAAACCCTAGTCAAAAATAATTAAAAATGTATTTTTCCATTTTTAGTGCATAGAAAAATAAAAAAGGACCATTAAATATTCCTCAATTCTTAAGTGACAATTTTTATTGTCATGGGTGACTAGAGAGAATATTTTATGGTGCCCAAAAAAGCATGTAACACATTTTCAATAGTTGCATTCCCATTATTTTCCCATGCCCAAAAATTTCAAATTCAAAAAACTCAAAAAAAGGGAAGTGTCCTCAATAAGACAAAAGACCAAAAAAAACAAGTTTTTTCTCTCTTCCTCCCCCCACCTACGAATTCTCTCTCTCTCTCTCTCTCCAAATTCTTCCACACTCTTCCATTATACCCTCTTTGGTAAATTACTCCACTCACTTACACTAACCTATTCATAAGAAAACCCAAACTTCCCTCTTTGGTAACAATTCTTCTCTAAAATGCCCTTAACCCTACCTCACATAAAATATCTCTTCCAAAATAAGAAATTCTTTTTTCTTTTCCCTTTTTTTTACCCTCTAACTTTCGCCCCCCACTCTCTCACTCTCACATTTTGTGTTTTCTCTCCAACCTCAATCCTTGTGATAAGTGATCTCAACCCTCCATCCAAAATCAAAACTCAATCCTAGAGCACATTAAAAGCACTAAGACTAAATTACCCTTTGACCTAGTTTCATCCTATAAATACCTCACTCATTCCCACACTTAAGGATCCTCTTCTCTTTTTGCTCATTCTCTCCTACACAAAACCCTAGCACACCTCCTCTCCCTCTCTTCTCCTACACAAAACCGTAGCCTCCCCCTCCCCTCTTCCATATATTTTCTTCAAAAACCAACCACCAAATCACCTCAAATCCACTCCTCCTTCATAGATCTTCCTCCTTTCACCATCCATTTCATATCCTCCTCATCAAGCACTTGGGTATTTGGGAATTTGCGTGGGGTTCTTGGACCATTTCTTGAAGACTCTAGTTGATTTGGTTACTTGTTCTTCATTTCCTACTTCTATTAGCTTGGATCCAAGGTAAATCCCTAAAACTCTTGCATCATCTCTCACATTTTTGCATTAAAACCCATTTTTCTTTTCATCACATTTTTGCATTAAAACCCATTTTTCTTTTCATCACATTTTTGCATCTTCATCTTTAAAATGTAGTTGTTGTTGTTGTTGGGGTGAGAGTTGGCATCTCACCCTTGAATAAATTGTGTTTTTGTGATTTTCATCTTGTTCCTTGCATTTAGTGAAAGTAAATGATGTTTTAAGCCTTATATATGTTTCGCACCCCTTGGTCTTGACATGATTTTATTGTTCCTCTTGGTTTGTTGATATTTAATACTTATTATTAGCATTTGGTTTTGTTGTTAAATGTCTATTTTCACCATTTTTACTTGCAAGTGTTTGTCATGTTGATGATCTAGCAACTTGATCCTCACTTGTGCTTAGAGCACTATGATTTAAGTGAGGGGATTGCTAGGTGTGATTCAACCCTAAGTGATGAGGATTACTACAAGTGACTCAACTTGCTTTTAATTTTCAATGAATAAATGCAAGTTTATGCTTATGTCGAATTGAGAATGCTGATTTTTGGGGCTTGTAAATGTGATGTTTTGGGTTATTAATTTGTTCAATTGGTTGATGATTGGTGAGATGAATCAACATGTGTTTTCTAGCACCATTTTAAAATGTTGAGGATCACTTGAAAGTGATTCAACTTTTATCTATGCTTTAATGTTAATTTGGTAAGGCGACTAGACACTTATGCATTGAGCATTGTTAACAAGTGTCAAGGATTACCAAATACTTTTAACTTGTGCCTAATGCCTAAAATCCGAACCAAGCTTTTGCAATGTTTCCTTAAGTGCCTTTCTTGGCAACTTATTTGGTTGTTTTTGATCTCATATATTCATGCCATTAATTGTTGATGACTCAATGTCATTCTTGTGTACAATTGTTGTAAATGGAAAGGCTTATGTTTGTGCTCTCATTATTGATTATTTTGCTTGCAAATTGGTAAGTATTGCATTTTGGTTTTGACTTGAAAGTTGATTGAAGATTCTACTTTCCATTCTTTTGTGGCCAAAGTCACCCTCGAATTCTCTTCCTCTCCCCTCTAATCAATCCTTTTTCAAATGATATTCCAAAATCCAATGCTTCGCTAATTGTCTTCACCAATCAATCAATTTCTTTTTAGATCAATAATCAACCTTTTGAAAACTCATAAGGAGGCAAGTCGGACGTACGGCCGATGTTGTCTAGCGTCCTAAGATCGGAGTTGTACAACTCAATCATCTTGGGATACTTATGAGAATTAAAACAGATAATTAACAACTTCAACCCTTTTCAAAAATGAGTGAGGAACCGATTCGGATGTACGTTCGACATTGGTTAGAGTCCTAGGATTAGTGAGTTGTACAGCTCGTTCGAGCCTAAGATACTTACTCGAACAAAAACTACCAATCTCACAGCAAATATTTTCTTTTAAGTAATTCAAATCACTTTTCGATAAGCAGGGGGCACGTCGCCTGTACGGGCGGGGATGTCTATGTTTTAGGGTTAGTGGACTATACAGTTCAGACCCGGGAACCCCTGCAATAAAAGACACCAACACACCCAAAGTTTCTCGACCCAGGAGAACTACGTAGCTTTGATTTCCTCATTGCATCCGAGGATACGTAGGAGCGGGCCACGTCCCGTCAAGCACCATTTTCAAAAATAAAATACCAAAAAAAAAATCTTTCTTTTCCCCGTCTTCTTTCCAAACGCTTTTCTCAAATAAAAAAGAAAAACGAAAAGAAATAGAACATCGTTTCAAATCAAACTTTGTCAAAACCACACATCAAATTAATGGTTCCCTTTCGGTAGAAAGGAGATGCGGGGTGCTTATACCTTCCCCGTGTCTAACCGACCCCCGAACCTACATCTCCTGATTTCGAAAAGACCACCCGCCTTGTATAAAAAGACGTTTTTTCAATGTTTTCGTCTAAAAACTAAAATATTGATGGCGGCTTCATTTATCTTCCACGCTGTACATCGAGAAATCCCAACCGGATTTTTTGGGGTGCAACAGCTGGCGACTTCACTGGGGACTTTTTTTTTTAAAAAAAAAAACGAGGGTCAAGCCTAATTAACTTGATGTGTGGTTTAAAATTGTTCGATTTGAGTGATTGTTCTATTTCCCTCTTTTCTTCTTCTTCTTTCTTTTTCTTTCCTCTTCCTTTTTCTTTACCAATTAATGATTGAGCGTTCTTTGCATTTTCAATGTGTTGCATTCATGTGCATTTGCCTCTTTTCTTTTTCTATGTTTGCTTCTTGTTTCTTCTACTCCTTTCTTTACTTATGTTCATGCATTCCTCCAATCCCCATGATCCCTTCTTCTTTGCTCCCTTTTCTTCAAAGGTAAGCTCATGCATCATTTCCCCCCATCTTATTATGTCCCATTCTTCTTCGCTCCCTTTCTTTGGTAAGTTCATGTATTCCCCCTTTCTATCACGATCCCCTCTTCTTGGCTCCTTTATAAGTAGAGCATCAGATGATTGTTAGTACCCTAGGTTGTTTTCTTGCTTGTATTGAAATGATATATGCAAAACCCTAGGGTAGATGATTTTCTTTGGCTAGACTGTTTCTGGATTTTCTTTGCAGGTGGGGGGGTATGTTTGGCATTGTGCTCTTACACACACGTTGCACTCCCTTTGTTTTTATTTCTTGGTGAGACAGCCCTATACCCGGGCTAGAGTATATCTTAGGCTAGAACGAAGTCATTAGTGGTTGCTCACTGGACGTACGTCTTGTTGTGTGATTGCGAAGACTTCACCTAGAGTTTGGCTTTGTTTGATGACATCATCACTTGGACGTACGGCCTTGTGATCGGTGCTCTCAGATGAGGTCGTTGGCTCTAGGAACCTTATCTAGGGCCCTTTTAGTGCTATCCTTGAAGTGTGAACCCCTAAAAATAGCCTTAGATCATGCCGCTAAGAAACCCAGTAGGACACAAAGGAGCTGCATACCCCCCCGCATCCAAACTTTTTGAAAAAATCAAGTGAATATATTTTTCCAGAAATATGAAGTTCCGGCTTTTGAAAATCATATGTTGTAAATAATTTTCTTCCCATCATCCTCATTATGCATTCATGCATTCATTTCGCATGCATTCTCACCAGTGCCGGGGAATTGTAGGTACCAGTGAAAAATGGATCAGAATTTGAAAAGAACCCTCAAGTGGAATTTCAAACAACAGGATGTCCAAAGTTTGGTTAAGCTCGGCAATCAGTTTCCCTCATGGCGAAAAGAGGCTTTTCAGAGTATGTATGGTAATCTCCTAGACTTGTTGGAGGTGAATGTCCAGACTGAGGCTCTCACTGCTTCGGCTCAGTACTTTGATCCTGAGTACCGTTGCTTCACTTTTCAAGATTATCAGTTGGTCCCAACCTTGGAAGAGTTTCAGAAGATTTTGGGTTTTCCTGCTGCAAGCTGCAAGCCATATTCTTATGTGGAGAAATACTCCATAACCAAAGCTTTAGCTAGTATTCTTCAAGTCAAAGAAGAAATCTTGGTCAAAAATGTGGAAGTCAAGGGTCAAAAGCAAGGTTTGACCAGAAAATTCTTAGAAGCTGAAGCTGATGTCCTACTTGCCAAGAAAGAATGGAAGACTCTCTCTGATGTACTCGCTCTTCTTGTTTATGGAATTGTCCAGTTTCCATGTGTGGAGAACTTTGTTGATGCCGCAGCTATTGATGTGTTCCTCGCATTCAAAAAGCGGGAACAAGATCCTACCTCTGTTATCTTAGCTGACCTGTATTACTCTCTCGTTGATCGTCACTCTAAGGGAGGCGGAATGGTTATGTGTTGTATGCCAATTCTGTACCGATGGTTTGCCTCGCATGTGTTCAGAGGGCACATTGAAGAAAAAGGGAAGAATGAGTGGAAGCAGTTCATTGCAAATCTCAAGGGAAGTGATATCCAATGGTGCACTCTGGCCCGCGATGTGTCAGAATTTATCTCTCAGCTTAGCGGTTTTCCAAATGTTCCTCTTGTTGGCACCAGAGGGTGTATCACTTACAACCCAGCTCTTGCATTGAGGCAGTTGGGTTATTCGATGACAAGTCCACCTCCGGATGAGTCTCTGACTGGTTTTGTGCTGCATGGTAAAGGCTCTGAAAATTTGAGTTTGTTGAGAAGGATTGTCCGGGCTTGGGACAGACCAGTAAGGAAGGGGCGCGCTGAGTTGGGTCGCAGAGACACAAGTGTAGGCGAAGGCTATCTTCAGTGGGTCCAGTTCCGGGTGCAGACGGTTAAGCTCCCATTTAGAGTTGCTCCTCAAATTGAGGCTGAGATTCCTCCACCTGCTCCCGTCCTTAATGAGGAGGTTGAGGAACTCAGAGCTGCCTTATCCCAGTCCCAGCAAGAGAAGCTAGAGTTGCGGGCCCAGTTGGAAAATCTACTTCAAGAGAAGAAGAGCTTAGAGCAAGAGAATGAACACAAAGAGAAATTCCTTGCTGACTGTAAGGAGAAAATTGTTGCTAGTAATCAGAAACTTCTCGATGTGCAAGGTGGTCTCAAGAGTGCTACAAGCGAGATCAAGGCCCGAAACTTGGAAAGAGATAGAGCGCTTGGCGATGCCCGTGTGTGGAAGGCTCAGTTGAGTGCATCCAAAGACTTAGCAAGAAGCTTGAGGAGCCAATTGAGGGAGGCAAAAGCGCAGCTGAAAGCCCTCACTGCTGATTATGAGAAAAGACTCCGGGATGAGATGCAAGCCAGGGATTTGTTGCAAGAGAGGCTTGAGGATTGCAAGGCAATGTTTCATGGAGAGCTCGGAAGGTCCACAACATTGGAGGACCACGTAAGGCACCAGAATGATTTACTAGAGAGGTTCAGGGCTGAGATGACCTATTTGACGGAAGAGCACCGAAGGTTGGATGATCATTGCCAGATCTTGCAAGAGAAGTATGCACGCTTGTCCAAGTTGTGTTATGACGCTGTTACAGGCCTTCCTAGGTGTTTGAGAGATGCTGAGCTTGCTGTGGACGTGCGCACCACTCCAGCGGAGGTTCAGGGCTTCATCGAGTATGTCAGGGGTTTGATTCAAGAGATGAGGGGTCGGGCAGATCGTCCTTCAACTTCAAGAAAGAGAAAGAGGAACCAATGCATGGACTTGGCTGTTGTTTGAAATTCTAGTTCTTGTAATTTCCTTTTTAATGCTTTAAGAACTCTTTATGATGTGCTCTTGTCCTTTCATTATGAATGAATAAAAGAATTGTATGTTTCAGTTCAGATAAAGGTGTACGATTCATTTCATATTCTCGATCCTTGTTGTTTGTCAAAATGAAATACGCAATTTCCCTGGCACTACGTGAGAGGAACACATCCGCATGTCATACACATACATGTATATTTATGCATTGCATTCATTTATGCATTCATTCTCGAACTTATGAAAATGTTCCGCGAACAGAAAAGAAGGGCACGCTGGTTCGTTTCCACCGCTACAACACGCGCCTTCAAGAAAGATTAATGGCGAGTATTCCAGAGGATCTACAGTTCGAGAATGAGAATCATGGGAATTCGGGCGACCCAGTTATAACGATACTCAACCCTGAGCAGCTGGCTCAGGAGAATCAGGTCTTGAGAGATAAGGTGGGCGCTATGGAGGCCCAGATGGCTGAGGTAATGAATATGCTGCAAACTCTGAGAAGTGGGGCCGCTGCTGGGGCCGCCGCAGTCGTAAATCCAGAAGGGGTCGTTACCTTTGTTTCTCCTCCTACATCAGCTGAAGCTATAGCTGTTCATCCTCCTCCCAGGCCAGAAGTTGGTGGTTCTTCGGGGACAAGCGGTCAGAGACAACCAAATGCACAAATATATCCATGGGGGATGCCCATGAATTATACACCATCCACTACTGAAGCCATTCCTGTGGTGACAAGTCAGCCTGCTGTGGTTACTTCCAGTGGAACTGCGGGTGTGCCACCAATTCACATCCCTAGTCCCAGTATGATTCCTCCAAGAAGTTCTCCTACTCCTGCTCCGGAGGTTGCTGTGAATCCTCCAAATGCTGCTTATCAAATGGGAAACCCCGCTCAATATGGGGGTTATTATTTCAGTCCAGGGAGCTATCCTCAGGGCCAGATGGTTGAAAGTTCACAACCAAGAGACAGATATCACTTGCTAGAAGAGCGGTTGAGAGCAATGGAAGGGTCAGGTACAAGGGCTAAAGATGCACGGGACCTGTGTCTTGTCCCAGGTGTTGTTATACCTCCCAAATTCAGGGCGCCGGATTTTGACAAGTACCGCGGCACTGGCTGAAAAGGGATAAGGTGCCCATGTATGTCAGAAAGATGGCAGCTTATGCCCATGATGATAAGGTGCTGATCCATTTCTTTCAGAACAGTCTGACTGGAGCGTCTCTAGATTGGTATATGCAACTGCAATCCTCCGACATCCATAGTTGGAAGGATCTCTCAGAGGCATTTCTTAAACAGTATCAGTACAATATGGATCTGGCACCTGACAGATCTCAACTACAACTCATGAGCAAAGGTGACAGGGAATCATTTAAAGAATATGCCCAGAAGTGGAGAAGTGTAGCACCCCAAGTGAAGCCACCATTGACAGAAAAGGAAATGGTATATATGTTCATGGAAACTCTCCCAGGAATATACTATGATCGATTGGTGGGTAGTGTCTCTTCTAGCTTCTCTGATATGGTGATCATTGGGGAACGTCTGGAACATGGATTGCGTAGTGGGAAAATTGCCGGAGGTTTTGGCAATTCTGGTGGGCAGAAGAAACCTTTTTCAAATTTCCCTAAGAAGAAAGAGGGAGAGACAAATGTCATTACAACATTTTTGGCTTTAGGCCACGCCAACCATTGCCACGGCTAAAAAAGCGTGGCTTAAAACTGGAAGAGGCCATAGTTATAAAAGTGTGGCAATAAGATAGACAATAAGCGACATTTGCCTTGAGTTGACATCAGGCCACACTTTGAAAGTACATAGGCCACGGTTAGAAAACCGTAGATATATAATACCACAATTTTTCAAACGTGGCCTTTGAAAATTTAATAGAAACGTCGCCTAAACTTTGGTCAATTTTTTTTTAACTACGTTGCCTTACCCTCTTTGCCTTCCGTACGTGATCTTTTGTCAACAAAAAATTAAGAAAATAAGAAGTACTGTAACAGCTAGAGTAAAGGGTAACAATAGTGCCTTCGTCATATCCCTACCCCTTCGTCATCGTCTGTCTTCCATCTTCGCGCGCGCTCCATCTTCGCCAAATTTTCCTTGAAAATTTCACAACAAAATTTAGATCGATTCAATGGGTAAAGGGTAACAGTGCCTTCGTCATCCTCCCTACCCCTCTCACTTCTCTCAACAAGAAATCCCTAATTTCAAGCATCGCCAACGCTGTCGTGGTAAGCATCGCCTACCGTCGTACAACGCTCATCTGCCGTCGTACAACGATCATCTGTCGTGGTAAGTACACCAGCCACCGTCGCCGGTGGTTTCTCTCCTTTTCCTCTTATTGATTCGTTGTTCTGTTCTTCCCCTTTCCCCCTTTCTTCTCATTTTCTGTTCTTCCCTTTCTTCTCATTGTTCTGTTCTTCTCACTGTTTTAGGGTTCATTTATTGCTGTTGCTGTGTTCATTTAACTGATACTCACGCCAACTCCAACCAAGCATTGCCAACGCTCACTCTCGCGGAAGGTTTGATACTCACTCCCTTTTTTTTTCTTTCAATTTGGTGTTCATTTATTGCTGTTGCTGTGTTCAGTAATGATTTAATTGATTTGAGTAAAGAAATTGATTTGAAAAAATTTCAGTTGTGAATCCTTTCATTTTAGGGTTTATACATTCATTTTTATTTGATTTGATTGAAAATGGTTCTTGCTGTGTTCTGTTTTTCCCTTTCATTTTAGGGTTCATACATTCATTTTTAGTAGAAATTAGTAAATGCTTCTTGCTGTGTTAGTTAGTAAATGCTTCTTGGATCAATAGTGCATTTTTACATGTTGTTATAGTATCTATATATCATCATTTCTATTGTGAATAATTTAATTATTATTTTTCATATATTAGATTTAAGGTCATGGACAAAGGCTGGACTAATCTCCCAAGATATAGTAGAGAGTATAAGAAGGGCGTTAAGTCATTTTTAAATTTTGCATATACTGAAGGAAAGCCTCAAGGACGTGAGATTTTATGTCCTTGTGCTGAGTGTAGAAATGATTCTTGGTTTAGAAGAAAAGTGGTATACGATCATTTAATAGGTAATGGTTTTCTAAAAGGCTACACCGTTTGGGTAAACCATGGAGAGAATATACCATCGCCTGTGAGAACCGACAATGTGACAGATGATCAAGAGGGCTCACATGATGACATTGATGGCTTATTGCACGACACATTCAGAAATGTCGCAGAAGCAGTAACGGGTAGTGAGGGTCCCAATGAGGATGCTAGAAAGTTCTAAAACTTGATTAATGAGGCTAAACAAGAACTATACCCAGGATGCAAAGACTTCTCTACTCTATCATTCATTATTCGACTTTACTTGTTGAAGTGTCTACATGGATGGAGCAATGCATCGTTCACCGCCCTTTTAGAATTATTGAAGGAAGCGATGCCGAATTTAAACATACCGGGATCTTTTAACAAATCAAAGGCCATGATTAGTGATTTGGGCCTTGATTATAAAAAAATTCATGCATGTCCAAGTGATTGCTTGCTATATTGGAAAGAGCATGAGAATGACACCTCTTGTAGTGTTTGTAAATTGTCACGATGGAAGGAATTCCCTCAGGTAGAAGTTGAGTTGGAGCAAGCAAAAGACGAACATAAAGTGCCCGCAAAGATTTTGAGACACTTTCCCTTGATTCCTCGACTTCAACGGCTATTTATGTGTTCAAAGACAGCGGAGTCAATGAGATGGCATGAAGAAGAACGCTCAAAGGATGGGAAATTGAGGCATCCTGCTGATGGCCAAGCATGGAAGGATTTTGATAAACTTCATCCAGAGTTTGCTTTAGAGCCTCGTAATGTAAGACTTGGCTTAGCGAGTGATGGCTTCAATCCATTCCGGACCATGAGCATATCACATAGTACGTGGCCTGTCGTGATGGTAGTATACAACTATCCACCTTGGTTGTCCATGAAGTCTGAAAGTACATTGTTGTCATTGTTGATACCTGGACCAACATCACCGGGGAACAATATTGATGTGTATCTTCAACCGTTAATTGAGGAGTTGAAGGAGTTGTGGGAATTAGGAGTAGAGACATATGATGCCTCAAGAAATCAAACCTTTAAAATTCGTGCAGCTCTCCTATGGACTATAAGTGACTACCCTGGGTATGCTATGTTGTCAGGTTGGAGCACCAAAGGAAAGTTGGCATGTGCATGCTGTAATTATAACACTAATTCATCCTACTTGAAACACAGTCACAAGATGTGTTACATGGATCACCGTGTCTTTTTACCAACGAGTCATGCTTGGAGAGCTAACAAAAGGTCCTTTAATGGAAAAAAAGAGCTTAGGTCAGCACCACCTTTGTTAAAAGGGGCAGAAATTCTAGAATCCTTAAGATCTTTCAAGAATGAATTTGGAAAGAAGAAAAAGAGGAAAGTTGATGGTCCCTGGAAGAAGAGATCGTTTTTTTTGAGTTGCCTTATTGGGCTGGAAATACATTGCGTCATAATCTTGATGTAATGCACATTGAGAAAAACATATATGATAATATTATAGTGACTCTCTTGGATATGGCTGGGAAGTCAAAAGATCATCTTAATGCTCGTTATGATTTGCAAGATATGGGAATTAGAAAGAAACTTCATCCAAGGGAGACTGGTGGTGGCCGCACAGAGTTTGCAAAAGCTTGTTTCTCAATGAATTCCCATGAAAAGTCTATTTTCTGTAGTGTTTTTAAGGGTGCTAAATTACCAGACGGGACTGCATCAAATATATCTAGGTGTGTGCAAGTTGGTGATAAGAAAATATCAGGCTACAAGAGCCATGATGCACATTTCATGCTACATTACTTATTACAAGTAGCAGTAAGAAGAACCATGCCTGATGCGGTGGCTGAGCCTCTGATTCACCTTGGGTCCTTTTTTCGCTCTCTATGTATGAAAGCTATTCAAGTGCAGGATTTGGATGTCTTAGAAACGGATATTGCAAAAACACTTTGTCAATTGGAGATGATTTTTCCTCCTAGTTTCTTTGACATAATGGTTCACTTGCCTATTCATTTGTCCAATGAAGTGAGATTAGGTGGTCCTGTTCAATTTCGATGGATGTATCCCATCGAAAGATACTTGTGTAAACTTAAAAGTTATGTCCGTAACAAAGCACATCCAGAAGGTTCTATTGCTGAGGGGTATTTGGCTAAAGAGGCTTTGACTCTTTGCTCAAGATATCTGCATAAAAATGTGGACACGAGGCTAAATAGAAAAAGTCGGAATCATGACAACAATGACTTATGTGAAGTAGATCTAGCCGATTACTTTTCATATATTGGTCGTCCTTTAGGGGGGAAGAAAAATGGTGACCCATTTTCTCTAGATTCAACAACAAAAGCTGTAGCTCATCGATACATCTTATTCAATTGTGATGATGTTCAAATATACATCAGGTCAGCTATACCGTTAATTGTTCTTACTCATATAAAACCTATTTTAGATTTAATCTAACAAATAACAATGTTGTCTTTGTAGAGAGCATGATGATATTGTTAATAGCCACACTAAGAAAAGAAAGTGGATCAAGGCCAAAACCCAATGCCAAGATTTTAGTGAATGGTTTAAAACTCGAGCCTTGGAAGATGATGTATCAGGTCAGCAAAAGGAATTATCTAGAGGTCCAAGTGATGTTGCAAAAAGGTTTTCGGGTTATCTTATCAATGGATATAGATTCCATACTAAGAAACGAGATGCAAGACGAAAAAGCCAAAGTTCTGGTGTCACTTTGGTTTCATTGACTCCAAGTTTTGCAAGCTCTAAGGATGGAAATCCCACGACAGCAGCCATCACATATTATGGAGCAATCTGTGATATATAATTGAGCTAGATTATTATGGTCACTTCAAATTTGTGTTGTTTAAGTGTGATTGGTTTGAGGTTGAACAAGACAAGTTTGGGCTTACTTGTGTAAAGTTCAATAAAAAGTGTTCCCAAAATGATCCATTCGTTTTGCCTTCTCAAGTCCATCAATGTTTCTATGTGCAAGATCCTCTTGATCCAAATAGGCATTATGCTATGAAAACAGTTCCTAGAGATTTATTTAGCATGGGTGACCAATCAAATCTAACAGCCCAAGAAGCTTATCAAAATGACGATGAAATCAATTGGGCTAGGGAAGATATGCCTGCAACAATAATTGAGAATCCTTTAGATGTTATGGAAGAAGCTGAAAATGAAGATTACTCCGATGAGAACTAACATTAAGTAGACTGTTTTTGTTGTCTTTATTATTTTTGAGTTGAATTTGTAAGCTTAGATTTGTAAGCCTCATTTGAATATATTGTTTATGCTACTGGAAATTTAGTAGACTTTTTTGGTTGTCTTTATTGTGTGATGCTAAGCTTTTGCATTTTGATTAAGCTTAAGCTTTTGCATATATTGTAAGCCTCAGTAGGTTAAGCTTAAGCTTTTGCATTTTGATTTACTGAAAACTGAAAACCAGCGTAGCAAGCTTAAGCTTTTGCATTTTGATTTACTGCTAGCTATAGAGAGAGGGTTTAATTTGTTTGATATGCTACTGGAACATGCAGAGACTGTTACCATACTAAGATCGTCACTGTATAATTCATAATTGAGAGTCTGTTTTTGAAACCAAAGTATTTTGCAATTCAGTAGCATTCAGTAGCATATTGATTAATTCATTCAGTAGCATTCAGTAGCATTTTGAATGCAATTCAGTAGCATTCAGTAGCATTCAGTAGCAATTCAGTTTAATGCAATTCAGTAGCATTTTGAATGCAATTTAGTAGCATTCAGTAGCATTCAGTAGCCTCATTTGAATGCAATTCAGTAGCATTCAGTAGCATTTTGAATGCAATTCAGTAGCATTTAGTAGCATTCAGTAGCATTCAGTAGCAATTCAGTTTAATTCAGTAGCATTTTGATTAATTAATTCATTCATTCAGTAGTATTTGCTGTGCACATTGAGAGACTGAATTTTTATCTGCATGTTTCGTTGTATACTGTTTTACTGTTAGGGGGAGGATTTCGATAACAATTCCAGACAGAAAAATTCACACACAGAAAATTCTGGAAAGCAGTACCTGAAGCAGTAGGGTGGGTCGTTTTGTTCAATAACAAAAAGGGCTTTTGATTTCTTTTCTGGAAAAAGGTTGGTCAAGTCAATTTGTCGTTTCTAGTTTCCTTTGTTTTATTAGTAATAGTCGGTTTGTTTTTCTGAAAATATATTAGTATTAGTATTAGAAAACAAATTAGTTTTTATTATTATTATTATCATTCTCAGAATCAGTTCTTCCTCATGTATATCTGCATAAAAAAAGGGGGGGGGACGAAAGTTTCTGTTGTGAGAGCACAAGTTATGAGAGCACAAGTTTCTGCTTAAATATTTAGTTTTATGAGAGCAAAAGTTGAAAGCAAGTTTCTGTTGTGAGAGAAATTAAATTTGAAACATGTTGTTTAGTTAGGTTCAGTGATGAAAAAAAAATCAATTAATTTGTTTTAGAAGACAAGCAAGAAAAAAAACAATACAACAAAGACAGTAGAAGGCCAGATCCGTGGAAGTAATAAAAAAATATTTAGTAATACATGTTAGCTCCGGCCACCGTAGACGGTGGCCGTCCGCTCCTATGCCACCGGAAGCCTCCTCCGGTCATCATTGTATACTGCTTCATTGTATACTGTCTTTACTGTTTTACTGAAAATCTCATTGAACAAAACCCCCCACCCTACTGCTTCATTGTATACTGTTTTACTGTTTTACTGAAAATCTCATTTAGTAGACTTTATGCTACTGAAAATCTCATTTTGATTAACCAAAACTGTGTGCTTGAACTTTTCAGAACAAATGCAAAACGAAGCAACCTTCAAGAGAAATATGAACTCTCAAGAGAGGGGTCAAAGAAGTATGTAGTCTCAGTACCTGAATGGCTCAGTACTCAGCTGAATTACATGCAGTTCAACACTGTATTACCTGTAATAATTAGGAAACGATAATTGATAACATGAATAGGTGTTTCAGTATCTGTTTCAGTATAGTGAACCTGTAGTGTTTCAGTATCTGTTTTACTGGAAGCATGAATAGGTGTTTCAGTATCTGTTTCAGTATAGTGAACCTGTAGTGTTTCAGTATCTGTTTTGCTGGAAGCCTTGTTTGCTGTTTTGCTGGAAGCCTGTTTGCTGTTTTGCTGTTTGTTTTAGTATCAGTATAGTGAACCTGCTGTTTGGTGTTTCAGTATCAGTATAGTGAACCTGCTGTTTTGCTGGAACCAATAAATGTTTTAATTCTTTTGTATTAGGATACTCTTCAAGAATCAGTTGAAAATTCAAGTGAAGATGCAAAAAAAGCATTCCAATTATTGCTTGGCAAAGAAAGGCATGGTAGAACGCGTTGTTATGGAAGAACTATGACGCCATCAATAATGAAGAAAAATGAAGAAATTGCTTCTGTAAAAAAGCAATATTCTAGTAAAATTACAGTCTTGGAAAAGAAGATGCAAACATATGATGCTCTTTTAAAATGTGTGTTGATGCAACAAAATCCAAATTTAAGTGAAGAGGATGTAAACAACTTAATGCAGCGTACTTTTGAAAATGACAGTAGTGAAGCAACACACAATTTGGCACCACGTTCTTCTACATCAGCTAATGCTCCTCCTATTGAAAAGGTATATGATCTTGTGAAGGTGTTTTACAATGTTTGTAATGTCCTTGAATGTCATGGATATATAGATAATTTTTGTAATGTTTTATGGTTATAGGTTGGAAATGATTTTGAAGAAGATCTTGAAGATGATCTTGAAGGTTTTGAAGAGTGATGTGATACAAGTGGAAAAGCAATGTGGTACAAATATGGTTGTAGATTATTTTGTGGATTTTATTTTAATTAATGAACATGTAGATGTGCTACAAACATGGTTGTAGACTATTTTGTTTATATTTTTTGGATTTAGTTTATGTGTCTATATTTTGAGTATTAGTGACAATTGACATGTAGATGATGAATGTTGTTTAATGCATATTACTATAAATTTAAAAAATTGATGTCTATTTTTTGTTAGTGTTACTATCTTATCTTATCCTTTTTATGTCCGGTGCTTTAAATAATTAGGTTTAGTTTTAATTCTTCTTAGTTTCTAATCACGAGTAACCCTATCAAATAATTGATAACAATTAAATAAAAGTAGTAAAAAAGTTATTTAACTAATAGCAACAAGGCAATAGTTTGCTTATAAAAAAAAATAAAAAACAAAAAGGCAACAGTTTTTAAACCGTGGTTTAAACGTTTAGGCCACACTTATTTATGCGTGGCAAATAGAAAACCGTGGCCGGAAACCAGACTGATAAACCGTCGCCTATTTTATAGCTCTGGCCACGGTTTCGATAATTCGTGGCCTAATGTTAAAAAACCGTCGCCTAAACGAATAGGCAACGGCCACCTACCCCACGCCTCCAAAACCGTGGCCTCAGGTTTAGGCCACGTTTTTTTCACTTCTGGCCACGGTTTTTGGCCGTTGCGTAAACCTCTTTTTGTTGTAGTGGTCCTTCAACGCTCCACCGCAGAAAGTTCCGTTCTCTGTTCCAGCTCAGCCGCCGCAGAATAATCCAGGTCTCAGGACTCAGAATCACCAAGAAAGGAAACGTACCAGTTTTGATCCAATTCCCATCACTTATACTGAGCTGTTTAATAATCTCATTGCAAAGAATCTAGTCAAGACTCGCCCTATGAGGACTGTGCAACCACCCTTCCCCAGAGGATATAATGCTGACGCCACATGTATTTTCCATAGTGGAGGGGTCGGTCACACGGTGGAAGATTGCTATGCGTTCAAGTTTATAGTTCAGGACCTAATTGATGCCAATTGGCTATCTTTTAAACCGAACAATCCGAGCACGACAACTAATCCCTTGCCAGGTCATGGCGCACCGTCTGCCAATGCTATAGAAGATTCTGGGAGCCAGATCATGATAAAGAACGTTGAGAGTATCAAGACTCCTTTGGAAGACATACATGCTGAGTTATGTCGCTGTGGGGTAATTCAGAAAGGTTGTGTGTGTGCTGACCCTGCGTGTGCAGGTGCTTGTGAGGATTTTAAGTCTGTTTTGCAAGATTTGATGGACCGTTATGTGGTTCGGTTGGAAGTAGTTGAGAAAGAAGAAAGTGTGCTAATGCTGCAGTTCAATGATGGCAAAGAGGCCAGAAAGACAATTGAGATACTGTATAATTCGAAACCGGCCCAAGCCAAACCACAGCCATTGGTTATTGAAATCCCAGCTCCATTTCCTTATGAGAAAGACAGCGCCGTACCGTGGAAGTACAACACCTTAACTTCAGTAGGGGTTTCTCCAAGCACTACTGTTACAAATATAACTGGGTCAAGCGGGATGACAAGGAGCGGTCGGATGTATGCTTCTGAGTTTGGTCGAATTGAGTCCTCCAAGGAAGCCGAAGATAGAGCCCGTAAGGGTAAAGAAAAGGAGGCAGAGATTATTCAGAAGAAGAAAGGGGCAGAGCCTGAAACAGATGAGTTTCTCAAGATTGTGAGACAGAGTGATTATAAAGTGGTCGATCAGATGAACCAAACTCCGGCCAAGATTTCGATGCTGTCTTTGTTGATGAGTTCAGAAGCGCATAGAACTGCTCTCATGAAAGTGCTGAATGAAGCACATGTTGCTCAGAATATCTCTGTTGGCCAATTTGATGAAGTAGTTAGGAATATTGTAGTTGCCAACCATCTGACCTTCACTGATGAAGAACTCCCCCCAGAGGGAAAGAAACACAATCAAGCTTTGCACATCTCAGTCAAATGCGGAGATTTCGTGTTGGCGCGGGTATTAATTGACAACGGTTCTTCTTTGAATGTGATGCCCCAGTCAACTGTAAGCAAACTGGATGTTGATTGTTCCTTTATGAAGCCAAGCTCAACTCTGGTGAGGGCGTTCGATGGGTCAAAGAAAGAAGTGATAGGGGAGATGGAATTCCCCATTCAAATAGGACCAGAAACTTTTTATATCAATTTTCAAGTCATGGACATATCCTCCTCATACAGTTGTTTACTCGGGAGGCCATGGATCCATATGGCTGGGGCTATTCCTTCATCTCTACACCAGAGGGTTAAGTTCGTGGTTAATGACAAAATTGTGGTGGTGTATGGAGAAGAAGAGATGCTAGTTAACAAGTCTTCTCCGTTCCCTTATGTGGAAGCAGCTGGAGAGTCTTTGGAGACTTCTTTCCAATCTCTTGAAGTTGCCAATGCTGTGCTTGGTGGATGTGGATCGTCATCGCCCGTGATAAAGCTGTCAAAGAGTGGAGAGATGGTCGCGAGAATTATGATGGACCAAGGTTATCAGCTAGGACGCGGTCTTGGAAAGGTAGGACAAGGAATTCTTGCCCCAGTGCAGCTGAAAGAGAACAAGGGTCGTTGTGGTTTGGGATACTACCCTAATGAAGAGGAGAAAAGGAAGTTGTCTGAAGAGAGAAGAGATGAAAGATTGGCCAAGCTGAGAGGTCAAAATCCCTGGCCCAAAAGGATTCCCATTTGTGATATCAGACAGAGCTTTACCAGTGCCGGATTGTTGGATCCTAACCGCATTGCTGCCATCGAGGATGGATCTGAGGTGGATGGGGCCAGTTTAGTTCGCTGTTGCCATGCTGAGGAGAAGCTCAAAAATTGGGAAGCTGTGGACTTGCCCATCGCTTTTATTTCAAAGTAATGATTGTAATGCAACCCTGTGGCTCTGCCCAAGGCTATAGGACAAGTTGCTGGGGGCAAACATGTTTTTATTTTCAGAGTTATCATCATTAAATAAAAACGTTTGTTTTGAATTTTCAATCAATAAAAATCCATTTCTCTTCATTTCATGCGTCTTTTTATTGCTTTGTTATTGCTTGTTTGCTTGTTTCGCTTTTCATTGTGCTTTTGCGCTTCGACAAAATGCAGACATACAGCAATTGTCTCTAAGAACAACAGTGCTAGCAGTCCAAACTTTGACTTTGATCATCCAGTTAACCAAGCCGAGGGGGATGTTGATGAAAACTGGGAAGCTCCTCCAGAATTGATGAGATTAATAGAACAGGAAGAGAAGGTTATTCAACCTCATGGGGAGTCGATTGAGATCATCAACCTGGGTACAGAATAGGATAGAAGAGAGGTTAAGGTCGGTACCGCCATGGAAGAGAGTGAACGCAAAAGACTAATCCAACTCTTGCATGATTACGCTGATGTCTTTGCGTGGTCGTACAAAGATATGCCAGGGCTAGACACCGACATTGTTGAACACAGGTTGCCAGTGAAGCCGGAGTGCCCGCCAGTCAAGCAGAAATTGAGAAGAATGAAACCAGAGATGTCACTGAAGATACGGGATGAGGTAAAGAAACAGTTTGATGCCAGGTTCCTAGCGGTTGCGAAGTATCCACAGTGGGTAGCCAACATCGTCCCTGTTCCGAAAAAAGACGGCAAGGTCAGAATGTGCGTCGACTACAGAGATCTGAACAGAGCTAGTCCCAAGGATGATTTCCCTCTGCCTCATATTGACATTCTGGTAGACAGCACGGCCCAACACTCATTGTTCTCCTTCATGGACGGGTATTCAGGGTACAATCAGATAAAGATGGCTCCGGAAGATATGGAGAAAACCACCTTCATAACTCTCTGGGGAACATTCTGCTATAAAGTGATGCCTTTTGGACTCAAGAATGCCGGCGCAACTTATCAAAGGGCAATGGTGACATTATTCCACGATATGATGCACAAAGAAATTGAGGTGTATGTAGATGATATGATTGCAAAGTCCAAGACTGATGAAGGACACATTGTCAACCTGCAAAAGCTCTTTGAACGTCTACGGAAGTTCAAACTCAGACTAAACCCAGCAAAATGCACCTTCGGTGTAAGATCCGGAAAATTACTGGGATTTATCGTAAGTCAGAAGGGGATAGAAGTTGATCCAGACAAAGTTAAAGCAATCCTTGAAATGCCAGTGCCAAAGACTGAAAAAGAGGTCCGTGGGTTCCTTGGGAGATTGAACTACATCTCAATATTCATATCCCAATTGACCGCCACTTGCGAGCCTCTCTTCAAGCTGTTGTGCAAGAACCAGAAAGCAGAGTGGAATGATAATTGCCAAAGAGCCTTTGAAAGAATTAAGGACTATCTGCAGAATCCGCCAATTTTGATGCCGCCGGTGTCCAGTAGACCGCTTATCCTGTATCTAACTGTGTTGAATAGTTCAATGGGGTGTGTACTGGGGCAACATGACGAATCAGGAAAGAAAGAGCATGCTATATACTACTTGAGTAAAAAGTTCACTGATTGCGAGACGAGATACTCAATGCTTGAAAAGACTTGTTGTGCCTTAGCCTGGGCCGCCCATCGCTTAAGGCAGTACATGCTGAGTCATACAACCTGGTTGGTATCTAAAATGGATCCAATCAAGTACATTTTTGAAAAGCCAGCCCTCACAGGACGGATCGCTCGGTGGCAGATGTTATTATCAGAGTATGATATCCTATATGCCACGCAGAAAGCAGTCAAGGGCAGTGCGCTTGCTGAGTATTTAGCATGTCAGCCAATTCAAGATTATCAGTCGATGCAGTATGACTTTCCCGATGAGGACATCATGGCGCTGTTTGATGAAGGGAAGTCTCAAGAAAATGAAAGGTGGAGGATGATATTTGACGGTGCATCCAATGTGTGGGGACACGGAGCGGGGGCAGTGTTAATTTCCCCTGATAACCGCTTTGTTCCAGTCACTGCCAGGTTGAGCTTTTAGGTCACTAATAACATCGCAGAATATGAAGCATGCATACTGGGTATTCAGGCAGCCCTCGAATGGAAAGTTAAAAGGCTTGATGTGTATGGCGATTCGGCTTTGGTCGTTCATCAGGTGAAAGGCGATTGGGAGACCAGAGATCCCAAGTTGATCCCTTATTGCAATTATGTCCAAGAGTTGATGGGATCTTTTGATGAGATCACTTTCCAGCATATTCCCCGAGGCGAAAATCAGTTGGCCGATGCATTGGCAACTTTGTCATCAATGTTCAACATTAATTGCGACAGGAATCTGACTCATATCAGGATTCAACATCGGGGTCGCCCGGCATACTGCACTGCAATTGAAGAAGAGCCTGATAAAAAACCGTGGTATCATGACAAAAGAACTCTCAGAAGATTGTCAAGGAGTTTCTTTCTGAGTGGTGAAGTTCTTTATAAAAGGAATCATGATATGGTCCTCCTGAGGTGTGTAGCAGAGGAGGAAGCAGCAAAGATTATGAGAGAGGTCCATGAAGGTTCATTCGGGTACCATTCCAGTGGGCACACCATGGCAAGAAAGATCTTGAGAGCGGGCTATTATTGGTTGCGAATGGAGACCGATTGCTACAGCTTTGTGCGCAAGTGCCACAAATGTCAGATTTACGCCGACCACATTCATGTACCGCCTTCTAAGTTGAATGTCTTGACCGCGTCTTGGCCATTCTCAATGTGGGGCATGGATGTCATTGGTCCTATAGAGCCTAAAGCGTCAAACGGGCATCGTTTCATTCTGGTCACAATCGATTACTTCACCAAGTGGGTTGAGGCCGCTTCTCACTCCAGTATCACTAGCACTGTGGTTGCAAAGTTTGTGAAGAAAGATCTGATTTTCCGCTATGAGCTTCCAGACAAGATCATTACTGATAATGGAAGCAACTTGAACAGCAAAATGATGAAGGACCTGTGCACAGAGTTCAAGATTCAGCATCACAATTCCTCACCTTATAGGCCCAAGATGAATGGGGCAGTTGAAGCGACCAATAAGAACATCAAGAAGATAGTGCAGAAAATGGTGGTGACCTACAAAGATTGGCACGAAATGCTCCCTTTTGCCCTACATGGCTATCGTACTTCAGTGCGTACATCGACCGGGGCAACTCCTTTTTCTCTGGTATATGGATCAGAAGCAGTACTCCCTATTGAGGTTGAAATACCTTCCCTACGGGTACTAATGGAGACCAAGTTGGAAGAAGCAGAGTGGGTGCAGGCCCGTCTAGATCAGTTAAATCTCATCGAGGAAAAGAGAATTGCAGCCTTATGTCATGGGCAACTGTACCAACAAAGGATGAAGACCGCTTTTGACAAGAAGGTCCGTCCCCGAGAATTCAATGAAGGAGATCTAGTACTCAAGAAGATCCTGCCCATTCAGAGCGATCCCCGTGGGAAGTGGACGCCCAACTATGACGGACCTTACGTGGTCAAGAAAGCATTTTCCGGAGGAGCGCTGATACTCACAAGTATGGACGGCGAAGATCTCAGGAACCCAGTCAATTCTGATTCAGTGAAGAAGTATTATGCCTAAAGAAATAGATGAAAAAAAAGAGAAAGATAAGCCAAACAAGAATTAGCTCGCTAGGTTGAAAACCCGAAAGGGCGACCTAGGCAAAATCAGAGCGACCCGGTGGATTGAAAACCCGCAAAGGGCGATCCAGGCAAAAATTAGGGTCAGAAAGCTTGGGCATGAAAATGAGCAAAGGCATACAGCACTCCTGAAGGTTTGGGATAAAGGGGTGGTCAAAGTCAAGGACATAAATGCTTAGCACTTTTCCACAGAGACGGACAGTCAGAAATTAGCTTCTCTCTTTTTTTTTCGTGTCTTTTTGCAGTTTAAACTTTCAAATGTAATGAACAGTCGGCGTAACTTTCTGTACGACCGGTCTTCACATCAATAAAGTTCAATTTTTCTCACGATCTGTTTGCTTTTCTATTTTCTGCTTTTTCTGCTCAAAATAAACGTTTTATGATGATGATAACACTGACCTGTAAAACATGTGCATAAATCATAGAGCATCACAATCATTGCGAAATTTCTAAAAGTCATGGGAAGAAAGCAACTCTTCAGAGCAAATTAAGTTTGTAAGGAAATAATTGCGCTCGCAATCGCCTCAACAGGCAGATCACAAAAACAGCTTGCACTTGGCCCATGCGCCACCACAAGTCTAATGGGTTCCTCAGTCTCGTCATGGGTTGGTCGAACCAGCAAAAGAAAATACGCCAAAAGAGCAAAAGAGCAAACAAAAAAAAACAGATGATCAGAAAAAAGAAAGCTGATCAGGTAAAATCATTCAAAAAAGAGCAAAAGGAAAAACAAACGATCAGAAAAAAGAAAGCTGATCAAAGAATGAAAAAGCAAAGAAAAACAAACAGTCAGAAAAAAGAAAGCTGACCAAAGAAAAATGAAAGACATGAAGAATCGAGGATAGCATTTCACTACATTCATCATTACACCAAAATCATGAGCATTGCATGCATCCGCATAACATACCCTTGCATAACATGCACCCATACTCCATGCACCATTCCTTGCATCAACTAACGTATGCAGGTACCTCAATCCAATACAACAGCATCGGTCATTTCAAATCAACCAATCAACAGAATTTGCGAGCCCTCTGTGCTCCTCCTGAGCCCTCTGTGCTCCCCCTGAGCCCTCTGTGCTCCTCCTGAGCCCTCTGTGCTCCTCCTGAGCCCTCTGTGCTCATCTTGAGCCCTCTGTGCTCCCCCTGAGCCCTCTGCGCTCCTCCTGAGCCCTCTGTGCTCTTCCTGAGCCCTCTGCGCTCATCCTGAGCCCTCTGTGCTCCTCCTGAGCCCTCTGCGCTCATCCTGAGCCCTCCGTGCTCATCCTGAGCCCTCTGCGCTCCTCCTGAGCCCTCTGCGCTCCTCCTGAGCCCTCTGCGCTCCTCCTGAGCCCTCTGAGCTCCTCCTGAGCCCTCTGAGCTCCTCCTGAGCCCTCTGCGCTCATCCTGAGCCCTCTGTGCTCATCCTGAGCCCTCTGTGCTCCTCCTGAGCCCTCTGTGCTCCTCCTGAGCCCTCTGTGCTCATCCTGAGCCCTCTATGCTCATCCTGAGCCCTCCGCGCTCATCCTGAGCCCTCTGCGCTCCTCCTGAGCCCTCTGCGCTCCTCCCGAGCCCTCTGCGCTCCTCCCGAGCCCTCTGCGCTCATCCTGAGCCCTCTGAGCTCATCCTGAGCCCTCTGAGCTCATCCTGAGCCCTCTGTGCTCCTCCTGAGCCCTCTGTGCTCCTCCTGAGCCCTTTGTGCTCATCCTGAGCCCTCCGCGCTCATCCTGAGCCCTCAGTGCTCCTTCTTTACTACTTTCTTTACCGCGTTCTTTACCGCTTTATTTCCTGCTTTTGCACGCCAAGTGTTAAACTCACAAATCGTTGTTTTCATATTAGCTCGCCAAGTGGTGATTCAAAAAAAATCTAATCTGTTTTTGCATGCATATTGCATTTTTTCATCTGACATCAATAAAAACAAAAAAATGAGAAAAGAAAAAATGGGAAAATTCGGGTTTTTACCTAAGGAGACAAAATCGGTATAATTCCTGAATTCTTTATCTCTATTTTGCCTCGGAATATGTTTCAGCCAATCCATATTCCTCGTTAAAATCCAGATAAAGAGGGGCAGCTGTCAGACCCCAATTTTGTCCGGCTTAGGTCAAAACCCTAATTTTCCCCAAAAAATAAATAAATAAGTTGAAGAAGGAAGAGTATCATACATTGCATTTTGGGTCCTAGAAGTCATTCCAAGGTCTTTAAAATCATTTTTAGGGTTGGAATGCATTTTTTAGGCAAATTAGGGTTTTAGGGTAAAAAAGGGCATTTTGGTCATTTTTCGCAAAAAGATGATTTTCTCGCAAAAAAATGCACATCCACAAAAAGTACATTTTTATTCTATCAAGGATAATTTTTGTACAATTTTTAGAAAGAAAACCCTAGTCAAAAATAATTAAAAATGTATTTTTCCATTTTTAGTGCATAGAAAAATAAAAAAAAGGACCATTAAATATTCCTCAATTCTTAAGTGACAATTTTTATTGTCATGGGTGACTAGAGAGAATATTTTATGGTGCCCTAAAAACCATGTAACACATTTTCAATAGTTGCATTCGCATTATTTTCCCATGCCCAAAAATTTCAAATTCAAAAAACTCAAAAAAAGGGAAGTGTCCTCAATAAGACAAAAGACCAAAAAAAACAAGT
Organism: Astragalus membranaceus; assembly: GCA_039519185.1. Lineage (NCBI taxonomy): Eukaryota > Viridiplantae > Streptophyta > Magnoliopsida > Fabales > Fabaceae > Astragalus > Astragalus membranaceus. The sequence continues at coordinate 90,942,906 of CM076851.1, forward strand.
TTTTTTCTCTCTTCCTCCCCCCACCTACGAATTCTCTCTCTCTCTCTCCAATTTCTTCCACACTCTTCCATTATACCCTCTTTGGTAAATTACTCCACTCACTTACACTAACATATTCATAAGAAAACCCAAACTTCCCTCTTTGGTAACAATTCTTCTCTAAAATGCCCTTAACCCTACCTCACATAAAATATCTCTTCCAAAATAAGAAATTCTTTTTTCTTTTCCCTTTTTTTCCCCTCTAACTTTCGCCCCCCACTCTCTCACTCTCACATTTTGTGTTTTCTCTCCACCCTCAATCCTTGTGATAAGTGATCTCAACCCTCCATCCAAAATCAAAACTCAATCCTAGAGCACATTAAAAGCAGTAAGACTAAATTACCCTTAGACCTAGTTTCATCCTATAAATACCTCCCTCATTCCCACACTTAAGGATCCTCTTCTCTTTTTGCTCATTCTCTCCTACACAAAACCCTAGCACACCTCCTCTCCCTCTCTTCTCCTACACAAAACCGTAGCCTCCCCCTCCCCTCTTCCATATATTTTCTTCAAAAACCAACCACCAAATCACCTCAAATCCACTCCTCCTTCATAGATCTTCCTCCTTTCACCATCCGTTTCATATCCTCCTCATCAAGCACTTGGGTATTTGGGAATTTGCGTGGGGTTCTTGGACCATTTCTTGAAGACTCTAGTTGATTTGGTTACTTGTTCTTCATTTCCTACTTCTATTAGCTTGGATCCAAGGTAAATCCCTAAAACTCTTGCATCATCTCTCACATTTTTGCATTAAAACCCATTTTTCTTTTCATCACATTTTTGCATCTTCATCTTTAAAATGTAGTTGTTGTTGTTGTTGGGGTGAGAGTTGGCATCTCACCCTTGAATAAATTGTGTTTTTGTGATTTTCATCTTGTTCCTTACATTTAGTGAAAGTAAATGATGTTTTAAGCCTTATATATGTTTCGCACCCCTTGGTCTTGACATGATTTTATTGTTCCTCTTGGTTTGTTGATGTTTAATACTTATTATTAGCATTTGGTTTTGTTGTTAAATTTCTATTTTCATCATTTTTACTTGCAAGTGTTTGTCATGTTGATGATCTAGCAACTTGATCCTCACTTGTGCTTAGAGCACTATGATTTAAGTGAGGGGATTGCTAGGTGTGATTCAACCCTAAGTGATGAGGATTACTACAAGTGACTCAACTTGCTTTTAATTTTCAATGAATAAATGCAAGTTTATGCTTATGTCGAATTGAGAATGCTGATTTTTGGGGCTTGTAAATGTGATGTTTTGGGTTATTAATTTGTTCAATTGGTTGATGATTGGTGAGATGAATCAACATGTGTTTTCTAGCACCATTTTAAAATGTTGAGGATCACTTGAAAGTGATTCAACTTTTATCTATGCTTTAATGTTAATTTGGTAAGGTGACTAGACACTTATGCATTGAGCATTGTTAATAAGTGTCAAGGATTACCAAATACTTTTAACTTGTGCCTAATGCCTAAAATCCGAACCAAGCTTTTGCAATGTTTCCTTAAGTGCCTTTCTTGGCAACTTATTTGGTTGTTTTTGATCTCATATATTCATGCCATTAATTGTTGATGACTCAATGTCATTCTTGTGTACAATTGTTGTAAATGGAAATGCTTATGCTTGTGCTATCATTATTGATTATTTTGCTTGCAAATTGGTAAGTATTGCATTTTGGTTTTGACTTGAAAGTTGATTGAAGATTCTACTTTCTATTCTTTTGTGGCCAAAGTCACCCTCGAATTCTATTCCTCTCCCCTCTAATCAATCCTTTTTCAAATGATATTCCAAAATCCAATGCTTCGCTAATTGTCTTCACCAATCAATCAATTTCTTTTTAGATCAATAATCAACCTTTTGAAAACTCATAAGGAGGCAAGTCGGACGTACGGCCGATGTTGTCTAGCGTCCTAAGATCGGAGTTGTACAACTCAAACATCTTGGGATACTTAAGAGAATTAAAACAGTTAATTAATAACTTCAACCCTTTTCAAAAATGAGTGAGGAACCGATTCGGATGTAAGTTCGACATTGGTTAGAGTCCTAGGATTAGTGAGTTGTACAGCTCGTGCGAGCCTAAGATACTTACTCGAACAAAAACTACCAATCTCACAGCAAATCTTTTTTTTTAAGTAATTCAAATCACTTTTCGATAAGCAAGGGGCACGTCGCCTGTACGGGCGGGGATGTCTATGTTTTAGGGTTAGTGGACTGTCCAGTTCAGACCCGAGAACCCCTGCAATAAAAGACATCAACACACCCAAAATTTCTCGACCCAGGAGAACTACGTAGCTTTGATTTCCTCATTGCATCTGAGGATACGTAGGAGCGGGCCACGTCCCGTCAAGCACCCTTTTCAAAAATAAAATACCAAAAAAAAAATCTTTCTTTTCCCCGTTTTCTTTCCAAACGCTTTTCTCAAATAAAAAAGAAAAACGAAAAGAAATAGAACATCGTTTCAAATCAAACTTTGTCAAAACCACACATCAAATTAATGGTTCCCTTTCGGTAGAAAGGAGATGCGGGGTGCTTATACCTTCCCCGTGTCTAACCGACCCCCGAACCTACATCTCCTGATTTCGAAAAGACCACCGCCTTGTATAAAAAGACGTTTTTTTAATGTTTCCGTCTAAAAACTAAAATATTGATGGCGGCTTCATTTATCTTCCACGCTGTACATCGTGAAATCCCAACCGGATTTTTCGGGGTGCAACAGAACCCTCGGGATAGTAGGAATCATCAGGGGTCCGACTTGGGAGAGTCTCTGATCCTCGCCCTCGTCTACGACGAGGTGGAGAGCGATGATAGTCTCTCCTCTGAGCCGGAGATCGGTGGCGCTTGTTGCCATGAGTCTTTCCACTTGAAGAGTTGCGCCGAGAGGAAATCTGATCCGGGATGTTACGAGCCCGGATCTCAGTAATCTTAGCTTCTAACTGGGTGTAGCGTTGGCTTTCCTGCTGGTCGGCCTCGGCTTGTCGATGTAGAAACTGGACGAGCTGTTGAACAACATCGATCGCCACCTGGACCGTCTGAGGGGGAGGTGGAAGTCTGCTCCGGGCTAAACTCCCAGGAACCATAGCCGTATTCGAGCTTCGAGCATGCGTCGGGCTAAGGAGTAAGGTGACTGCCACTCCTTCCGAAGTCACCCGCTGCAAAACTGGTCCTTCAGCGATATTCAGGATAGTCCTATGACGTAAGGTCGGAGCCATTGTCAATCAAGGAGATGGGAGAGGAACTAGAGTACAAGATCCTCCCACTGTGGTCGCCAATGTTCAGTACCGTATCTCAGGACCTATATCCGATCTTAGACACAAGGTCCGATCCGAGATAGTTGGTAGGGGTTGGTATTGATCAACCAAGCTCCGCGTTCGATCCGGGGCAGGTGGTACCTGCGAGGACACTCCGACGCTCAAGTCAGCTAGGGAACTGATTAGAGGTAAAGAGTAGGAAAGAGTGTGTACCTTGAGCATTACATTGAATGCCTATTTATAGAGTAAAAGTGTGTTGTCCTAATGAATCAAAGCCGTACGATATTGGGCCTAGATCTTAGCCGTTGGTTAATGGATCTGCTTTTGCTTATGGGCCTCACTATTGTGGATTGGGCCAATCCGTAACAGATACCCCTCATTTAAAAGTTTTCTAGGACCGTACAAGAATACGAGATGTCACTTTAGACAATCTACAGTAGTGGCCTTTACATAAATTTTTTGTAGTAGGGGCGGAAACTAAGGTTGGACAAACGGTCGGGTACATTGGATTCGGGCCCACTAAGGTCAATCCAGCCCAAACCATAGACACCTAAACAAGGCCCAATTTCGACCATATAAGGCTTGGGTCTGGGCAGATCGGTTTATACGGGTGGCAGGTGGATAAGAGTGGTTTTAAACGGTTTAGGCCTCCTTGGGCCAGTAACTTTTTTAGCCCAATTCTGGAGAAAATAAATTTTAAATAACTTAAGTTTTTAGCCCAATTATTCACAAAAAAAAAATTGCTATTAAAAACATAAACGATTTTCTATTTTAAATTTCAGCTTTCTAACAAAATAAAACACATAATAAACATTTTTAAAGCTTTACAAGTTGCAAAATTTAACATTAAATCTGAAAAAATACATCAAATTTAGATCAATATCATTCTGTAAAATCCACAACTATAAACCTGCCAATTATATTTGAACATTCACTGCATTGAACCTGCCAATATGCCAAATTTAATTAAAAATTCACTACAGCAACCTGTCAAACTACATCAGAATAGTTTTGCTTCAGCTAAATAAAATCTAAATGCAGTAACCACAGATTTTTACTGCAGTAGATAGAGTTTCACTGCAGCTAAATTTAGATGACAGGCAGTAACTAACTACACAGTTTTATTAACTGCAGCATAGTTTAACTACAACATTAACTTAGCAGTACTAAGTTAACATCACAATACTACCATGTTATAATCAAAGACAACCAACCAAGCATCAAGCATCAGCTACCTACAACAAGCTACTTAATAACTAACTAATTGTGTTCCAAATTGTTTGGTTACAGTGCAAACGCACATACACCCATGCAAGGGGATTGGCTTCTTGAAGAAGCTTAAGAACTCAGCTTCATATCCATGTGAATTTGCTTAACAAAAAAAGCATCATTTCAATATCAGTAACAATAATTAATTAAAAAAACATAATAGGTAGACTAATGAGTAATCAAGCACTAACCTTGTAAGATTCAATCTAATAGCCTATTGTACAACACACTACTGACATTCCATCTGATCTTTATATTCTGGTATCAAGGGATAATTTAGGCAAAATCCACAATCTAGACTAAATCAATAATATTGATAAACCATATAAGTAATAGCACTCTTACCACTTCATTTATAACAGGATGTAAGAAGAGATGGAATGGTTTGGAAGAATTTACATGTATGCAAAGCAAGGACTAGCTACAACAAAAACTCAGAATTAAAAAAATAATAACAGTAAACAATAATAAGCAGTAACAGATTTATTAAAATTACCATAGCATCTATGTTTAGAGATTGTTTGAGTTTGAGCAAAGATTCCATCAAAAATTGCAAAATTCTGAAAAAAGAATGAGTACAAGAATCATTAAAACAAATATATTTCAATAGCAGATAATATTTGATACAAGAATTATGAACACTTACTTTCATTTAAATTCATAATAGCAATCCCCTCACTTCCAATTGGATCATATTGAGTCATTAATGACTCCAAAAGGATAGTGTTCAAAAACTGATGCCTTTGTGGCATGCCTTACAACATGATATGTAGCTATGTGACTCCAAAAAATCAAAATGTTCAAAAATATCGAAATAAAGTCCCTTAATACCAAAAATAAAATGAAGACAGATTTAATCAAGTAAATAAACTAGATACCTACAACTTCTGTAATCACTAACAGTCAAAATTCATTGGCTGTGATTGGGACTCTATTTAAAATGAAAAGAGAAATGTGTTAAGATTGAATAATATATAAAGACAAAGGTACAAGAACACAACCTGTAATGACAAGTTCAGATATCTCGAACTCTTCATTGGGGTCATTGAATTGGACAATAGAGGGCCTAAGCCAGTTCTGAGCACATATTAACGCTTCTGCCATTTGTGGGTTAAGAGAACTTCGAAAGGGATCTAAAATCCTCCCCCCAGTGCTGAATACACTCTCAGAAGCAACAGAGGAAACTGGTGTCGCAAGGATTTCTCTAACCATGCCAGAAACTATGGGGTAGCGAGAGGCATTTTGTTTCCAGCAAAGAAGAATCTCAAATTTGTCACCCTCATCTATGCAAGGTTCACTTAGGTATCTCTCTAGCTCATTTTTCTTATCAATGGAGTCTTTCTCTCTCAAATGTTGTTTGAAGGCATCTGATCTTGCCAAGGTTAAAGGAATCTCAACATTTACAGAGTTTTCAGCTTGGGTAGCACCCTCTAAAGGACTAGTAGAGGACTGCCCCGCTCCATTATGACCCTCAAATTTTGATTTGTACCAATTATACACTTCAAACAGATTTTTTTTCAAGCTATCAAACAACTGTTTTGCAAAATCAGCTTCATTATTATACATATCCACAAAAGACCACTCTACAAACCTCAACTTGTACCGGGGATCAAATATTACACCAAAATAAAGAAGCTGGTTTATGTTAGTAATATTACCCCAATACTTATCGTACTTCAATTTCATTTCATACCCCATTGTGGCTAAAATAGTATTTAGATTCATGGAATATTGTTTAAGCTCACAATAAATGCTGGCTAGTTGATGGAATGCAGTATGCAAAGTGACTTGTTGGGAAGCTGAAAAAACTTTGGTTGCATCATAGAAGATTTTGAGAAACTTTACAAAAGCCCGCACATTTTCCCAATCAATTGCACTAGGTGGACTACTATCAGTCCCAAAGTGCTCAACATAGCTTAAATCTTCCCCTTCAAACTTGTCAAATGCTGCCTGAAACTTTTCAGCAACATCTAACATTAAGTATGTTGAGTTCCACCTAGTTGGAACATCTAGACACACAGACTTTTTACATGTGATCCCAGCAAACTCAATACAATCTTTAAATCTGAGAGACCTTTGGGCAGAACTCCTAACAAATCTAACAGCATTCCTAACACTAGAAATAGAACCTTTAATGTCTTGCAAACCATCCTTTACAACCAAATTAAGGATATGGGCAGCACACCTCATATGAAAGAAACCCCCATTATACAATAACCCATTCATATTTTGAACCCTCTTTTTCAAATAAGCTACTCCAACATCATTACTGGATGCATTATCAACAGTAATGGTGGACACATTTCTGATTCCCCACTCCATTAAAACTTCTTCAATTTTCCTACCTATTGTGTCCCATTTGCTATTAGGAACAACTGAAAGCACAATATTCTCTTTTGATACTTCCAGTCACTATCTATGAAATGAGCTGTTAAAGTCATATAATGAAGATTTTGGATTGAAGTCCAGCAATCAGAAGTTAGGGCCACCCTAGAGCAATCAGATTTTAATTTCAACCTTCCCTTAAGATCAAGATACATTTGGAAACAATGTCTGGCTACAGTACGCCTAGAAGGGGGTGTAAACTGGGGCTGCAACTGTTTAAGTAGGTACTTAAATCCCTCACCTTCTACAACTCGGAATGGTTGCTCATATATTGTAACAAAAGCAGCTAAAGCATTTTTACAAGCTTCAAAGTTAAATCTGGTGCTTGTAGGGACTAAGCTACCACCCTCCCCACTCTTAAAGGTAAGTGTTGGCTGACTTGGGTCTCTATTTATATATTCTGGGTTGTTAGGATAGACCTTTTTATGAGCATTGAGGTTAGTGGTTCCATGTTGTTTCGAGTCAGAACTGTATTTCTTGTTGCAATAGTTGCAAACAACTATTGGTTCATTATCCTCATTTACAGTCCTAGTGAAATGTTGCCATGCAAAAGATGTGTGACGCTTACCATTAGCATTTGCTTTCCTTTTCTTAGGAAGAGGAGGTTTGGCGGCAATTGTAACACCCATTTTCTACCCGGTAATTTATTTACTAAAAATCAGAGTTTCTCTTTTTTTTTCTTTAAAAAAACATATTTCACCACATGGGATGTCACACATAAATCCACACAAAATTATGCATCAATATAAAATAGGTTCATCGTCAATAGTAACACGATACATAGCACATCACGACTAGGGTGAGCTCAAAACGCTCAATTCAATCAACATAATAAAAACTCAGCATCTACGCAGCGGAAAGTCATAAAAACATCAACTACAACAGTTCAATAATCATAAAAACTAAGGTTCATCCCCCCCCCCACTGAGTGCTACGTATTAGAGCAGACGACCAGACTCAGCTAGCGAAGGTACCTAAGCCTTCACTCGAGATCACCTGCACGTTACCGCATAGGGGTAACATTCAAACAAAAAGGGTATGTTCATCTAACATTATAATAGTGCATATGATAAGTATTATGCTAGAGCTACAACGCTGCATCAAATCAGTCATCACTGCAAGTCATCACAATGTCATGAACATGTATGAAATGCAACCCATCACAACGGGCGTATGCATGTGGTACCTATCATCATCGTCACTAAATAGCCTTTATGGCATCATCGTCACTAAATAGCCTGTATGGCGTCATCGTCACTTGTTTATGCACATGAGATGCATGAAGCACCATGATATGCACCAGGGACAGTCACATACAATCACAATCAACTTAGTGATCCATCACTTACCAATTTGCCAATAAAAGGCACATCACCTGACAGGTTATCATCACACATATCATTGCCACTAACACTCATCGTCATTAATAACATCATCGCTAATAGCCTTTATGGCGTCATTGTCACTGATAAAACCGTAACTTATATTCATCATCAATACCATCGTCAATCAAAATAATAGCCACTAGGGGCATTGTCGTCAAAAACATCAACACATCATTATTGACACCGGGACACTAATATTACCGATTACACCAAAAGGTTTTACTCCAGCTCACGACACCAAAAAGGGTTTTAGACACCGAAATAATTTTACAACGGCAACAACAACGACCACCGGGGACAGCCACTTGAGGCGCCCAGAAACCATCAGAAAAAATAATAATTTTTACCTTAAAATAGAATATACCAGTGGGAAACTGAATAAGCTTCACAACGCACTTTGAAACACTTAAAACGGACACCCGAGTCAAAAGATATGTCAAAAACAAAACCGGGAAAAATTGAGGAACATCCTGAAAATGGCGCCCAGGCACTGGGCGCCTAGCAGGGAACACGCTGGAAACTGGCCAGCAACAGGAACTGGCGCCCTTGGCGCCCAGGCAACACAAAAACGCAACAAGACAGGATTTGGCGCCCATGGCGCCCCTCTGTGCCAACAACAGGGCGCAACACCAAAAACTGGCGCGGGCAGCAACATTGGCGCCCTTGGCGCCCCTCTGCGCCAAAAACAGCGCGCAACACCCAGACACAGGCGCCCAGGCACAGGGCGCCAAGGCGCCCAGGCACAGGGCGCCAAGGCGCCCAGGCACAGGGCGCCAAGGCGCCCCTGCGCCAAGACACAGAAACACGCACCCACACACACAGCAACACACCTTGGCACACGGCGCCCATGCACTGGGCGCCAAAAACAGAATGGCAACAACTTGGCACACGGCGCCCAGGCACACGGCGCCATTTCCTGCGACACAAACACCACACGCAACACACTTAAACACGGCGCCCATGCACTGGGCGCCTAAAATAGAACATGCACAAGACATCCAACGCAACACAATTGGCCACGGCGCCCATGCACAGGGCGCCAAAAACAGCACCACGCCAAGACACCAAAACGCAACATCCTTGGCCACGGCCCCCATGCACAGGGCGCCAAAATCAGCACACTTAGACATGGCGCCCAAGGCGCCTAGGTTTCACAAATTCTTTTTTCATCATCAAATTAAAACACCAATTCAAATCATCAAGATTAAATCACCAACATGAACATCAATTATCGTAGTCCACCCAATTAACATCAATTGAAGACACCATCAACAAATATTCAAGCACTTGGCATGCAAATCATGGATTTTCAATCACAAGGAATTTTTTCTCCAATTAGCACATTCATGTTATCTCTATCATCTAATCAACATCAAATCAAATACTAGGCATCATAGGTCTAAGCCCCTACCCTAATACCCATCATACCCACCATTATAGTGAAAGAGAGATCTCACCCTTACCTTAACTATTTGGATTAGAAGACCCTGGAGAGAAAGTCACCAACAGAACACAGCAACACAGCTTCTCTTCTCCTTCCTTGGATTCGCAACTTCCTCTTCTCCCTCCTCTCCCTTGAGCGCCAAAACCCTTTCTCTCCTCTCCTCTCTCTATTTCGCAAGTCTTTCTTTCTTTTCCTTTCAAAAATGCGCAATGCTCCAACCCTCACCACACTCCCCTCATGCGCCTACACCTTGGGCTTGGATCGCGGGCTTCCTCCAGCTTAAGCCCGATCACTAACTCCATCCCCTAATATTTATTTACACACCCCTTAATCAAATGCTAATATAATTACACCAATTAAATAAATAAATAAATAAATAATTGAATACCTAAATATTTAATTAAATAATTTAATTAAATATTTGGGCGTTACAACCCTCCCCCACTTAGAATGTTTTCGTCCTCGAAAACTCACCTGAATCAAACAGCTCTAGATAGGACTCCCGCATCTTGCTCTCCAACTCCCAAGTCATGCTCTCACCGGCAGCTCCTAGCCAGACCACCTTCACCAATGCAATTTCACAATTTCTTTGACATAAACTTCTGCTAAACTCGGCACCGGATAAGTGATATTAATAAGAACAAAGTGAGCAGACTTCGTTAACCTATCAACGATCACCCAAATAGCATCATGACCTCTAACTGTATTTGGCAATCCCGTCACAAAATCCATCGAAATGCTATCCCACTTCCACTCTGGAATTCCCAACGGTTGCATCAATCCAGCAGGCTTCTGATGCTCCACCTTCGACTTCTGACAAGTCAAACAGACATACACAAATTGTGCTACATCCCTCTTCATACCATGCCACCAAAACATCTTCTTCAGGTCTTGATACATCTTTGTCGCTCCAGGATGAATACTCAACTTACTTCGGTGACCCTCTTCCAAAATTGTTTTCCTCATTTCTACATCATCCGGAATGCAGATCCTACCACGGAACCTCAGCACACCTTGGGAATCCAACTTGAAATCTTCATTCTCAGATTGACCAATCCCATTCATTAAATCCACCAACTTAACATCTGATTTCTGAGCCTCTCTGATGCTGCCCAGAAAATCATTATCGATCCTTAACATTCCCAGCTTGACACTATGAGGTGTCGTCCTACAAACCAGACTTAGATATCTGAATTCCTCAATCAACTCTAACTCTTTGACCATCATCGCCGACATATGCAAAGACTTCCGGCTCAAAGTGTAACACCCCAAAAATAATAGAATAAATTATTTTAATTAATTAAAAGAGATTTTGGTGGTAGAGTAATAATATAATTATTAATTATTATTTGTTGAAGTAGTTATAAGGTGTTTTAAATAAAATAAGGAGTGGCATTGTATTAGGAGGTGGTGCTGCAAATTAAGTTGGGCTTAAGCTGCGGGAAAGCCCGCAATCCAAGCCCAACAACCTAGGCGCATATATAAGCTGAGATTTTAGGGTTTTAGCTCATTTGTGCAAGGGAAAGAAATTAGCGAAATGGAGAGAGGGTGAGAAGAGAGGAACGGCGCTCATGAGAGAGGAGAGAGAGGAGAAGTGCGCAAATCCCAAGGAGAAAAGGGAGAGGGGTCGTGTTGCAGTGATTCTTTGGAGCTTACGTATAAGGAGATGTCGTGTTCGTCATAACCTAAGGTAAGGGTGGGTGTCATCTTCTCTATAATAGGGTTTTATGATGGGGACTAAGTAAGGGTAGGCTCTATGTATGCCGTTTTATGTATTTCTAGTGATTATTGATGAACCCTAGGAATATGACAACTCGTTGTTGAGAAATTGTGGTTGAAAAATTCATTTGGTTGCTGTATGGGCGCCTAGGACGCCATATGTTTGATTTTGTGTTGCTGAAAACTGTTGCTGGATTTTCCTGTTGCTGGAAGTGTTGCTTATGTGTGCGTAAATGGGATTTTGGGTGCAATTTTCAATTTCTGGGCACATTTTACCGTGCCAAATTTTGTATTCACGTGACCAAATTCAATTTTAAGCATTTTGGCTCGAGTGGTTTTATTTTTACACGTGTCATTTTGGAGTTGTCTCGGTGGGTGTTGCTTATGTGCGCAAATGTTGCTGCCTGCGCCAGTATCTGTGTTGCTGCCTGTGTCGAAGTGCTGAGACAGAAGCTGTCGAAGTGCTGAAAGAGAAGCTGTCGAAGTGCTGAGACAGAAGCTGTCGAATTTGTTGAGACAGAAGCTGTCGAAGTTACTGAGACAGAAGCTGTCGAAGCTACTGAGATAGAAGCTGTCGAATTTGTTGAGACAGAAGCTGTCGAATTTGTTGAGACAGAAGCTGTCGAATTTGTCTCATTTTCCCCCTATTCTGTTTTTGACGTATCTTTTGACTCGGGCATCCGTTTTAAGTGTTTCAAAAAGCGTTGTGAAGCCTTTTCAGTTGTCTATCTGTGTGTTCCATTTTTAAAAATAAAAACTTATTATTTCTGAAGGTTGCTGGACGCCCCAAGTGGCTGTTCCCGGTGGTCGTTGCTGTGACATTGAAAAATCGTTTTGGTGTCTTTAAAAATCCCCTTTTGCGTATAATCAGTCGTTTTAGCGTCCAAGTGTCAAAAGTGATGATTTTGACGATGATGCCCATAGTGGCTAGTTAAATGACGTTTTGGCCTTAGTGGCCAATATTATTGATGATGATGTGTAAATGATGACGATGCCCTTGGTGGCTAGTAAATGACGTTTTTGCCCTTAGTGGCCAATGTCGTTGATAATGATGTGTAAATGACGATGATGCCCTTGGTGGCTAGTAAATGACGTTTTTGCCCTCAGTGGCTATTGTTTGAATTGATGATGTTTATGAATAAGTGACGATGAAAATAAGTGACGATAAGGCCCAAAAAGGCTAAGTGACGATAAGGCCCAAAAGGCTAAGTGACGATAAGGCCCGAAAGGCTAAGTGACGTTGTTGTGTGTGATGATGAATTGACAGGTGCTGTACCTCTTATTTGGCAAATTGGTAAGTGACGTTGACTGTGATTGTGTGTTTGTGTGTGGTGCATGTCATAGTGTCTCATGTATCCCATATGCATAAACCCAGTGACGTTTGAGGCCCAAAAGGCTAAGTGACGATGAGGCCCAAAAGGCTAAGCGACGTTTGTGAAAAGGTACCTCATGCATATGCCCGCGAGTGGGTTGCATTTCATACTCCTGCATAACATTGTGACGACTCGTTGTGCCGAGTAACTTGATGATGAGATTGACTGTTTACCCTTGCTGATGGACTTGACTGTTTTATACTTGATGATTGACTTGATGTTTCGTGGTGTGGTAGATATAGTCTCATAACTCTAGCTTAGTGCTTATCATATGCTTTATTATATGGTTAGATGAACTCACCCCTTCTGTTTGAATGTTACCCTTATGCGGTAACGTGCAGGTGAGCTCAAGTGAAAGCTTAGGAACCTTCGCTAGCTGAGTCGGGTCGTCTGCTCTGATATGTAACACTTGGGGGAAATAGAACGTTGTTTTAGTTTATTCAAGACTGTGTATAATTGTTGGATTTTCCGCTGTGAAGTTGTATTTTAATTGACAATGACGTTTTGAAAGTATTATAAGACTGTTTTCGAAAAGCGAGTAATTCGGCGTGTGATGTTTAATGAAGTAAGTGTGACATCCCTTGTGGTGTAAATAGAAATTTGAAACTCTGATTTTACAAACAACTTAGCGGGTAGAAAAGGGGTGTTACACAAAGCATCAGCCACGACATTAGCTTTGCCCGGATGATAGTTCAAACCGAAATCATAGTCTTTCAACAATTCCAACCACCTGCGCTGTCTCATATTCAGCTCCTTCTGGTCAAACAAATATTTCAAACTCTTATGATCACTGAACACCTCAAACCTGGAACCATACAAATAGTGCCTCCAAACCTTCAACACGAAGACTACTACAGCCAACTCCAAATCATGCGTTGGATAATTCTTCTCATGAACCCTTAATTGCCTCGATGCATAAGCAATCACCTTCCCATCTTGCATAAGTACGCCACCTAGACCCCTCTTCGAAGCATCACAATACACCACGAACGGCTCGCCCGAATTTGGCAACGTCAAAACAGGAGACGTCGTCAATCTCTTCTTCAACTCAAGGAAACTTTCCTCACAACGAGCATCCCACACAAAAGCCTTACCCTTACAAGTCAACTGAGTCAACGGAAGGGCCAACTTAGAAAAACCTTCAATGAACCTTCTGTAGTAACCAGCCAAACCCAAAAAGCTTCTAATCTCCGTAACCGACTTCGGACTCTCCCACTGCATCACAGCATCAACCTTAGAAGGATCCACAGCAATACCACTACCAGAAATGATGTGACCCAGAAAACTCACTTCTGACAACCAGAATTCACACTTAGACAACTTGGCATACAGCTTCTTCTCTCTCAGGACCTCCAATACTAGTCTCAAATGCTCTGCATGCTCTTCCTCTGACTTCGAATAAATCAGGATGTCGTCAATGAACACAACCACGAACCGATCCAAGTAAGTATGGAATATACGATTCATGTATTCCATAAATACCCCTGCGCGTTAGTGACACCGAACGGCATCACCGAATACTCATAATGCCCATACCTCGTCCTGAAAGCAGTCTTCTGAACATCTTCATCCTTTACCTTGATCTGGTGATAACCTGATCTCAAATCAATCTTGTTGAACACTCGGGCACCCACCAACTGATCCATCAGATCGTCTATCCTTGGCAGTGGATACTTGTTCTTAATGGTCACCTTATTCAGTTGCCTATAGTCAACACACAACCTCATGCTTCCATCATTCTTCTTTACTAGCAACACAGGAGCTCCCCACGGCGATACACTCGGCCTAACAAACTTCTTCTCCAGCAGATCTTCAAGTTGCTTCTTCAACTCAGACAATTCTGACGCCGACATCCTGTACGGTGCCATAGACACAGGCCTCGTACCAGGTACAAGATCAATAGAAAACTCCACTTCCCTCTCAGGTGGAACACTAGGGATCTCATCAGGAAAAACATCTGGAAATTCGCGCACCACTTGCAACTCTTCAATGACAACCCGACTCTCAGCAGACAACGATGCCATCAACGAAAATAGCTGAACTCCTTCTTTCATCAACTTCTTCAACTGATTAGCGGATAACAAAACAGAATCTTCCTCTCCGAAACTAACCGATTTGCTACGACAGTTGATATGGACATGGTTATGCTCTAACCAGTCCATGCCCAATATTACGTCCAATCCTCTCAATGGCAAGCAAACAAAATCCACGACAAAGTCCCTGCCGAAGATCGACAAGGGACACAGAGAACACACCAAAGAAGTGGTCACCGACCCCTTAGCAGGAGTGTCGACAACCATATCCCCACACATAGCAGATAAAACAAGGCCCAATCTTTTACAACAATCATCAGAGATAAAGCAATGGGTAGCACCAGTATCAATAAGGGACTTCAGAGGAGTACCATGAATGTAGCACGTACCTCTAATGAGACCATCATTCTCAGCAGGCTCCTCTCCTGCCAATGCGAACACGTTCCCACTGGACCTTTCTTTCTTCGGCTTTGAACACTTCGCGCTGATATGCCCAGACTCACCACAGTTGAAACACACCATGTCCTTGCGCCCACACTCAGCCGCTACATGACCCCCCTTACCACAACGATAACAAACCCTCTCATCAGATTTGCACATGAAACTCTTGTGGCCAGCCTTGCCACACTTGAAACATACAATACCAGCAGGAGCATCTCCCCCACTAGCCTTTTTTCCTCCAGCAGCTCTATGATGACTCTTACCCGCAGGAACCTCATACGGCTTGCCTCGACTCGGAAATTTGCCCTTTTTCTCAGTCACAGCTTTGTAGTGCGCAGTACTGTCCTCCTCAAAAATTCTGCAGCTATCTATCAGGTCAGCGAACACACGGATCTTCTGGTAGCTAATTGCCTTTTTAATTTTTGGCCTCAAACCATTCTCAAACTTAATACATTTCGAGAACTCAGTTGTAGCCTCACTATAGTGCGGATAGAACTTCGCCAACTCCACGAACTTCGCCGCATACTCAGTCACAAACATGCCACCTTGCTTCAGCTCCAAAAACTCTATCTCCTTCTTCCCTCGGACATCTTCCGGAAAATAGTTCCTCAGAAACTCTCTGCTGAACACCTCCCACGTAACCTCCTCCTGAACAGACTCTAACCTCTGCCTAGTAGCCAACCACCAATCGTCGGCTTCCTCTGCCAGCATGTGTGTACCAAAACGGACCTTCTGCTCCACAGTGCAGTCCATCACCCTAAAAATTCTCTCGATCTCCTTTAACCAGGCCATGGCACCGTCTGGATCATACTTGCCCTTGAAAGTGGGCGAATTCTCTCTCTGGAATGTAGTCAGACTCCGAAACCCAGCGTTCTCTCCAGCATTCTGCTGATTCTGCACGGCCTGAGCCATGGCAGCTAAAGCAGCAGCAATCGCAGTGTCGTTCCTCCCAGCCATATCAACTCAAGCTGCAACCAAAAACAACAGTTAGAATAAGTCGACAATACTAGATTGTCAATGACTGGACAACTTGGCCGGACAGACCAAACTTTTGCTCTGATACCACTAATGTAACACCCCTTTTCTACCCGGTAATTTATTTACTAAAAATCAGAGTTTCTCTTTTTTTTTCTTTAAAAAAATATATTTCACCACATGGGATGTCACACATAAATCCACACAAAATTATGCATCAATATAAAATAGGTTCATCGTCAATAGTAACACGATACATAGCACATCACGACTAGGGTGAGCTCAAAACGCTCAATTCAATCAACATAATAAAAACTCAGCATCTACGCAGCGGAAAGTCATAAAAACATCAACTACAACAGTTCAATAATCATAAAAACTAAGGTTCATCCCCCCCCACTGAGTGCTACGTATCAGAGCAGACGACCAGACTCAGCTAGCGAAGGTACCTAAGCCTTCACTCGAGATCACCTGCACGTTACCGCATAGGGGTAACATTCAAACAGAAAGGGTGAGTTCATCTAACATTATAATAGTGCATATGATAAGTATTATGCTAGAGCTACAACGCTATATAAACCACATCGCAACAGGCGTATGCATGTGGTACCTGTCATCATCGTCACTAAATAGCCTTTATGGCATCATCGTCACTAAATAGCCTTTATGGCGTCATCGTCACTTGTTTATGCACATGAGATGCATGAAGCACCATGATATGCACCAGGGACAGTCACATACAATCACAATAAACTTAGTGATCCATCACTTACCAATTTGCCAATAAAAGGCACATCACCTGACATGTTATCATCACACATATCATTGCCACTAACACTCATCGTCATTAATATCATCATCGCTAATAGCCTTTATGGCGTCATCGTCACTGATAAAACCATAACTTATATTCATCATCAATACCATCGTCAATCAAAATAATAGCCACTAGGGGCATTGTCGTCAAAAACATCAACACATCATTATTGACACCGGGACACTAATATTACCGATTACACCAAAAGGTTTTACTCCAGCTCACGACACCAAAAAGGACACCAAAAAGGGTTTTAGACACCGAAATAATTTTACAACGCCAACAACAACGACCACCGGGGACAGCCACTTGAGGCGCCCAGAAACCATCAGAAAAAATAATACTTTTTACCTTAAAATAGAATATACCAGTGGGAAACTGAATAAGCTTCACAACGCACTTTGAAACACTTAAAACGGACACCCGAGTCAAAAGATATGTCAAAAACAAAACCGGGAAAAATTGAGGAACATCCTGAAAATGGCGCCCAGGCACTGGGCGCCTAGCAGGGAACACGCTGGAAACTGGCCAGCAACAGGAACTGGCGCCCTTGGTACCCAGGCAACACAGAAACGCAACAAGACAGGATTTGGCGCCCATGGCGCCCCTCTGCGCCAACAACAGGGCGCAACACCAAAAACTGGCGCGGGAAGCAACATTGGCGCCCTTGGCGCCCCTCTGCGCCAAAAACAGCGCGCAACACCCAGACACAGGCGCCCAGGCACAGAGCGCCATGGCGCCCCTACGCCAAGACACGGAAAAACGCACCCACACACACACAGCAACACACCCACACACCGTGGCACTGGGTGCCAATAACAGAATGGCAACAACTTGGCACACGGCGCCCAGGCACAGGGCGCCATTTCCTGCGACACAAACACCACACGCAACACACTTAAACACGGCGCCCATGCACTGGGCGCCTAAAACAGAACATGCACAAGACATCCAACGCAACACAATTGGCAACGGCGCCCATGCACAGGGCGCCAAAAACAGCACCACGCCAAGACACCAAAATGCAACATCCTTGGCCTCGGCGCCCATGCACAGGGCGCCAAAATCAGCACACTTAGACATGGCGCCCAAGGCACCTAGGTTTCACAAATTCTTGTTTCATCATCAAATTAAAACACCAATTCAAATCACCAAGATTAAGTCACCAACATGAACATCAATTATCGTAGTCCACCCAATTAACATCAATTGAAGACACCATCAACAAATATTCAAGCACTTGGCATGCAAATCATGGATTTTCAATCACAAGGCATTTTTTCTCCAATTAGCACATTCATGTTATCTCTATCATCTAATCAACATCAAATCAAATACTAGGCATCATAGGTCTAAGCCCCTACCCTAATACCCATCATACCCACCATTATAGTGAAAGAGAGATCTCACACTTACCTTAACTATTTGGATTAGAAGACCTGGAGAGAAAGTCACCAACAGAACACAGCAACACAGCTTCTCTTCTCCTTCCTTGGATTCGCAAATTCCTCTTCTCCCTCCTCTTCCTTGAGCGTCGAAAGCCTTTCTCTCCTCTCCTCTCTCTATTTCGCAAGTCTTTCTTTCTTTTCCTTTCAAAAATGCGCAATGCTCCAACCCTCACCACACTCCCCTCATGCGCCTACACCTTGGGCTTGGATCGCGGGCTTCCTCCAGCTTAAGCCCGATCACTAACTCCATCCCCTAATATTTAACTAGTAGTGGTTTGTTTGGGTCACTTCCAGGACCAGTATAAGGTAGTACAGTTTTCTTTAACCTTGTACTCAATCTAGTCCTCTTGAGACCTAGGTTAATCCTTCTTTTAACTGGAAGTTTAGTCCTCTTGAGACCTGGATCACTGCATGACAGCGTGGCCTCTTGAATCATGAATCAACCCCACATTAGGAAATCCCAATTTTTCACCAAATGCATCCAATGACATTTCAAAATCTTCATTAAACAGTCTAAAGGACAGCCTATCATCACTTTGGCATAGTAAACTTAAAAATTCACGAGTAAGCCCTTCATAAGTGGCCCTTTATGGCCTCAAAAAATCTATCCAGCCCAGATTATTCAATAGCATTATGACATTGTCTTCTATCCCTAGGGTGTTAAGAGTAAGAATAAAATGGGGATACCTCGTGGGGACCAATTTCCTGTTGTCAAGCAATTCATACCTCTCCCGTTGAGTTCTATCCTTGAAAATGATTCCGTACGGGTTGCTTGAACTTGTGCCACTCCTCTTTCGCCCTTTACCAGTAGATGTACCAGCAACATCACTGACTTTTGCCTTTTTAGAAGCCACTTTCGATTTTCTCAAAATTGGGGTTTTGGGTTTTGGAAAGAAAATGGAGTGTTTTTGGTGGTGGGTTTTGTGTATGGGGTGGTATTTTGATGATTGGGTGGTGTTTTGAGGGTGTTTATGGAGGTTTTGGGTTATGGGTATGGTGGTGTGCGAATTTTGGGGATTTTGTGGAGAGTGGTTGTATGGTGATTTTGATGGTTGGGTTTTGTAGAGGGGGTTGTGGGTAGTTGATTTGGGTAGTTTTTATGGAGGTTTGGGTGTTGTTTGGTTATTTTTGGAGGTTGGGAAGATATGGAGGTTTTTGAGTAGGAGAAGAGGTGAGGAAGAAGATGGGTTGAAAATCGTGACTTACTTGGCCTTTTGAGGTACGGTTTCAGACTTCACGTCTCGCACGGATCGTGCCATGATACGCACGGATCGCGCGCTTCCTTCAGCATTAAAAACTCATTTTTCTTGTATCAAACACCCGGATCAGACACCCCTTTTACATGAATTTCCTGGACAACAAAAAAACAAGTATTAACCCGTGGGTTGCCTCCCACGCAGTGCTCTTTTAACGTCACTAGCTTGACCCAGACCTTTTTCTTTAATTGGGATTTTGTAGAACCAAAGTGGTTCCCTTTTCAATCTCATCACCAATCAAATAAGTTTTCAACCTTTGTCCGTTTACTTTGAATGAACCGGTCTTTTCACTCCATATATCAACAGCTCCGAAAGGGTATACCTTACAGACTTGAAATGGACCGGACCATTTTGACCTTAATTTCCCTGGAAAAAGTTTCAGCCTTGAGTTGAAGAGCAATACAAGATCGCCTTCTCTGAATTTCTCTTCGGACGATACACTTATCATGCCATCTCTTTGTTCTTTCTTTGTAAATTCGGGCATTTTCATAAGCGTCCATTCTTAGTGTTTCCAACTCATTCAACTGAAGTTTTCTTTTATCACCAGCTAACTTCATATCCAAATTGTGAGTTTTTATTGCCCAATTAGCTTTGTGCTCTAGCTCACCCGGAAGATGACAAGATTTCCCATAAATTATTTTAAAAGGAGTCATACCAATGGGAGTCTTGTATGCTGTCCGATAAGCCCTGAGAGCATCATCAAGCTTAATTGACCAATCTTTTCTAGATGGAGAGACCATTTTTTCTAAAATACTTTTTATCTCTCTATTGGAGACCTCAACTTGGCCACTAGTTTGGGGGTGGTAAGGTGTTGCAATTTTGTGCCTCACCCCAAACTTTTGTAAGAGATTTTCAAAATGTTTGGAGATAAAATGAGATCCTCCATCACTAATTACTATTTGTGCATCATTTGTTGGAGAAGCAATGGCTTCAATCCACTTTGAAACATAATCAACTGCGACTAGAATGTATTGATTTCCAAAAGAAGACGGAAATGGCCCCATGAAGTCAATTCCCCAGACGTCGAAAATTTCAACTTCTAGAATACTGTTCAGAGGCATTTCATTTCTTCTGGAAATACTCCCAGTGCGTTGACATTGATCGCATTTAGAAACAAAATGATGCACATCTTTAAAAAGTGATGGCCAGAAAAAACCAGATTGAAGAATTTTGAAAGCAGTCTTTTTAGAACTGGCATGGCCACCATAAGAAGAAGAATGACAGTGAATAAGAATGTTACTTACCTCTTCTTCTAGGATGCATCTTCTGAAAACACCATCTGCCCCCTCTTGAAAAGGAGAGGTTCATCCCAATAGTACTGTTTTACATCAGAGAGGAATTTCTTCCTCTGTTGGTAGCTCTGGTCCGGAGGCAGTACTCCAACTGCAAGATAGTTCACATAGTCTGCTTACCATGGTGCTTCAGTTTGCACCAAAGAGAATAGCTGATCATCCGGAAAGGAATCATCAAGCGGCAGCTCATTCTCATTGTTCTCTTG
The DNA here is from genome assembly GCA_039519185.1 of Astragalus membranaceus. Taxonomy (NCBI): domain Eukaryota; kingdom Viridiplantae; phylum Streptophyta; class Magnoliopsida; order Fabales; family Fabaceae; genus Astragalus; species Astragalus membranaceus. The sequence continues at coordinate 90,964,236 of CM076851.1, forward strand.
CAACCTTGACAAGTGATCAGCCACAACATTTTCTGTAACTTTTTTTATCTCTTATCTCCAAGCCAAATTCCTGGAGGAGAAAAATCCATCGGATCAACCTCAGCTTAGCATCTTTTTTGTTCAACAAATATTTTATTGCCGAGTGATCCGTGTAGATGATGATTTTGGACCCCACCAAGTATGACCTGAATTTATCGATGGCAAAGACCACCGCCAATAGCTCTTTTTCTGTTGTGGCATAATTCACTTGGGCATCATCCAAGGTACTACTAGCATAGTAGATAGCATGCATCTTCTTATCCTTCTTTTGACCCAGGACTTCCCCAACCGCATAGTCATTTGCATCACACATTATCTCGAATGGAAGATTCCAATTCGGTGGTTGCATGATTGGGGCAGTGGTCAAAGCTTCTTTTAGCCTGCAAAATTCTTTATGACAAAGATCATCAAAAACAAAAGCTGCATCCTTAAGGAGCAAGCTTGTCAGTGGATTAGTAATCTTGGAAAAATCTTTTATAAACCGGTGGTAAAAACCCGCATGACCCAAGAAACTTCTTACCTCTTTGACCGAGGTAGGAGGTGACATTTTTTCAATGATTTCAATTTTAGCCTTGTCAACCTCAATACCTGTTCAGAAACCAAATGCCCAAGTAAAATACATTCCCTTACCATAAAGTGGCATTTTTCCCAGTTCAAAACAAGATTTACCTTTTCACACCTTTCAATAACTTTTCAAGGTTAGCCAAACAGTTATCAAAACTTGATCCATGTACTGAGAAATCGTCCATAAAAATTTCCATTATATTTTCAACAAAATCCGAAAAGATGGACATCATGCAGCGTTGAAAAGTAGCAGGAGCATTACACAGACCAAAAGGCATCCTTCTATAAGCATAAGTGCCATAACGACAAGTAAAAGTTGTTTTTTCTTGGTCGCTAGGATGAATGGGTACTTGAAAAAAATCCGGAATACCCATCCAAATAGCATAAGTGTGAATGCTTTGCTAACCTTTCTAGCATTTGATCAATAAAAGGGAGGGGAAAGTGATCTTTACGGGTTGCTTTATTAAGCTTCCTATAATCGATACACATTCTCCATCCCGTGACAGTCCTAGTAGCAATGGATTCATTTTTTATAACTGTAAGGCCTCCCTTTTTAGGTACTACTTGAACAGGACTAACCCATTTACTGTCTGAAATTGGATATATAACCCCAGTACCAAGAAGTTTTAGTACTTCTTTTTTCACCACTTCCTTCATGTTAGGATTCAATCTCCTTTGATGCTCAATGGAGGGTTTATAATCCTCTTCAAGTAGTATCCTATGCATACATAATGAGGGATTTATTCCCTTAATATCCTGAATAGTATATCCTATAGCTTTCGGGTATTTCTTTAGAATATTATGTAATTTCTTTGTTTCCACCTCATTTAAGTTTGCATTGACAATAACAATAAAAGTAGAGTTTAGGCCCAGAAATTCATACCTTAGAGATGTAGGGAGAGGCTTTAGTTCCACCTTTGGAGCTCCTTTTGGAAGATGATCATATTTCTCCTCAACCAACTCTTCAATGCCCAAGCCTTTTATAGGAGGATTTTCATCTAGCAATTTGGTATAGGCTTGGGCTTCTTCAGCCATTTCTTTATTTGTGCTACCTGTTAGGTGTAACAACCCAAAATAATTGATTAATTTATTTAATTAATTATTTAGGATTTATGTGGTAGAAATAATATAAATAATTATTTATTAGTATATGTGGACCTAATTATTAGTAAATTAGAAGTGTTAAGTGGAGGCCCATGATTAGGTCACGTAAGATAAGAAAAAGCCCATGAGGTTAAGTGAGTTTATAAAAGGGATAGGTTAGGGTTTTGTTGTCATTAGAAGGAAAAAGAAAAATAAGGATTAGAGAAGTGAGAAGAGGAGAGGGAAGGCGTGATCCACAAGCTAGAAGAGAGAGAGAGAGAGGCGTGATCTACAACCAAGGAGAGAGAGAAGGAAAGCTAGGGTTTCGCACATCTCCTAATCTAAGGTTTCGTTTTTTCCAAGCTAAGGTAAGGGTGGGATTTAATTCAATATAAGGGTTTATGAGGGATCTACATGTGGGGTTTTAGGGTGTCTTGATCACCATATTGTTGTCTTGAAAAATCGCATGCCCTATGATTGTGTGCCTTGTTGAGTAATTTGATGTATGCTTGATTTCCTCACATTCCTATGCCTAAATGATATGTTGTTATGCTCATAGTAATAATTGTTGCCATATGATGATTTGTTGTTGAGAATTTATGATTAACATGTTTGATGATGATTTGGATGTGATTGTTGGTGTTTGGTGTTGTGTGTTGTTGATTTTAAACAAAATTTCTGGTTGTAGGGCGCATAGAGCGCATTCTGCGTGTATTCTGGAAACAATCTAGCAGTCCGAAAATTATGTGGTTTACCTTTTTAGAAACTAGACTTAATGCTTGTTAATTTGGCGCTAGTTTGGTTGCATTTGGAGTTGTATAGCTCGAGTTAAAGGTGTTGCAAGTTAGGTTAAAATTCTGGAAACGATCTGAGTATAGGTTCGGTTATACAGTAACTGGGAACAATATAGTTGTCTAAAAATTATGTGGTTTGTTTTTCTGGAAACTAGACACAATTTTCTACAAATTTGGCACTGAGTTTACTCAATTTGGATAAGTATAATGGGAGAATTCTTGGTTGCAAATTGGGTCAAAAATCTGGGACGGTTTGGGATATAGGTTCAGTTTTTGTCTAATTGTGAATGCCCTGATCCTCCAAATTTTGTGGGGTTTGTTTTTTTGGAAAGTAGACTTAATTTCCTACTGAATAGGCACTGATTTCGCTAAATTTCGTTGAGAATTCAGGGAGAAGATTTGATTTCAAAATGACTAATAATTCTGTCCGAATTTTGTGGGGTTTGTTGCTCCAATTAAGTTGTCAATTATTAATTGTTAATTTGCTAAATTAGTTGGTTGATAATTGTTGGTTGTTGGGCGTCCGATTGGCTGCCCGGTAGGTGCTGTCCTAGGCGTTGTCAATTAAAATGATGTTGAGTATGTGATTAAGCCAAATTGTTGTGATGTTGCAAATTGTGGTGATGTGGCCAAAGCGCTATAAATTGTTAAGTTGTAATTGTTGACGACGATGTTTATATGACGACGACGAGTTGCCTCTATTTATGGACAGGTGATGTGATGTAGGCCTATGGCCAGTGACGTTGATGTGTGATTGTTTGACTGTTGTGCATACATCATTGGGTCGCATGCATACCATGAACATTAGGCCTTGTGCCAGCGACGAGAAAATTAGGCCTTTGGCTAGCGACGATATTTTAGGCCCTTGTGCCAGTGACGGAAATTAGGCCTTTGGCCATTGACGTAGGTTGGTACCACATGCATGTGCATTTCTTGAGTCTCATATCGCATTCATATTGCACGACTGATTGAATGAAGTTGTTTGGCCATTGTGATGTGTTGTTAAAGTGATGTGTTGTTGTGAAAGTGACGTGTTAATGTATACTTAGCTGTTATTAACTGTTAAGAGTGATATTGCTTGATGTGATTAATTGATGTCTTGAGCTTCGTATGTGGTCTTTCATACACTTCTTATATTGTATGGAATCTCACCCCTTTTGTGGTTGTTACTTTATAGGTGAGCCCGAGTGAAGATTGTAGTCTTTCTTTTTGCCTGGGGTCGTTTGCTCTGATAGGTAGCACTTGGGAAATGGTCGATTACTGTTTTTAAATTAAATTTCGGTTAATGTTGAATCTTTTAGTAATTGGTGCACTTTGCACTTTGTCGGTTGTTGATGTTTTTAATGATGTTGAATAGTTCCGCTGCATGTTTTGAGAAAAACTACGAGGTTTTGTTTTACGTTGAAAAATGTGACACTCTTTTGGCGCGAAAAACTCTGATAAATTATGAATAAACGATGGGCGAAATAAGGGTGTTACATTAGGCATGTTTCTAAACCACTGTGTGAAGATGAAGCTAAAGAGCAGTGTTCCACGCAATGGTCAACAATATCAACTCTACAACAAGAGTCCTTAATGGAAGGACTTTTCATAAGATTAGCAAACTCAAACTCTATTTTTCTTCACCCACATTGAATACCAGCTTACCATTTTTGACATCTATTATAGCCCCTGTAGTGGCAAGAAAAGGTCTTCCCAACAAAATTGGAACTTGGGAGTCCTCCTCTATCTGCATCACAACAAAATCAGCCGGTATAAAAATTTGTCCTACCTTAATAGGAACATCCTCTAAAATTCCGGTTGGATATTTAATGGAGCGGTCAGCCAACTGTATAGTCATTTTGGTGGGTTTTAACTCTCCTAGGCCTAGCCTCTTGAAAAGGGATAATGGCATTAAACTCACACTGGCTCCTAAATCACACATGGCTTTGCTTATGGTTTCACTTCCTATCACACATGGTATAGAAAAACTTCCAGGATCTTTTAGCTTTGGTGGCAGTTTATTTTGAATTATAGCACTACATTCTTCAGTTAGAGCCACTGTCTCATTGTCATCTATTCTTCTTTTCTTAGACAGAATTTCTTTCAAAATTTTTGCATAAGATGGCATTTGAGACAGTGCATCTGTGAAAGGAATGTTTATGTAGAGCTTATTCAAAAGATCAACAAATTTCTTAAACTGCTCATCAAGTTTTGTTTTTTCAAACCTTTGTGGGAAGGGTATGGTGGGCTTGTATGGTGGAGGTGACACATATGGTGTTTCTTTTTCTTTCTTTTCCTCTACGCCACAAATTTCACAAGATGAAGAAGAAGAAGTAGTAGGAGAAGGTGAAACAACGTTTACACTCAGCTTATCAAATTTGGCAAATAATGCATCTACTTTAGAAGCTATATGATCAAGGGCAGAGACTTCGTACTTACCTGCTCTTTCTTTTATGGAAATGGAGCAGTGATAGCTCTCTCGCTTGTCCATTGGTAGTGATTCTGCGCCATGTCCTCAATCAGCGCATAAGCTTCTTCAATATTCTTGTTCATTAGAGCACCACCTACAGCTGCATCAACAGTCATTTTTGTGGTATACAGCAAACCATTATAAAAAGTGTTGATGAACAACCATTTCTCTAGTCCATGATGGGGGCAAAGCCTTAACATTTCCTTGAAACGCTCCCAAGCATCATAAAGAGACTCCCCATCATTCTGAGTGAACCTTGTAAGTTGATTCCTCAGTTGAGCAGTTTTGCTTGGGGGAAAGAATCTGGCAAGGAATGCTTGCCTTAGTTGATCCCAAGTTGTGACAGATTCATTAGGTAGTGAGTGAAACCAAGTCCTGGCTTTAACCCTTAATGAGAAAGGAAAAAGTTTCATCCTTATGGCTTCAGGAGTCACTCCATTCAGTTTTAGAGTGCCATAGTACTCAAGAAAAATAGATAGATGGAGATTAGGATCATCAGTGGCTGATCCAGAAAATTGATCCTGTTGGACCATAGAAAGTAAAGATGGCTTAAGTTCAAAATTATTAGCGTCAACATTAGGATACACAATAACACCATGGGGTTCAGCCGTAGAAGGCGTAGCATACTCTTTGAGAGTACGATTTTGATTTTCCGCCATTTCTTGGTTATTGCGCAATTCTCTTCTTCTTCTATGTAGAAATCTTTCAATCTCAGGAATTGGTTGAACAATTACTCCGAAACTTCGAACTCTTCGCATTCAAAGAAGGAGAGAAAAAGAAAATAAAAGAAAATAAAAATTTCAGTCTAACCGGTACCAAAAAGTTGATTAATATCACTAACTCCCCGGCAACGGCGCCAAAAACTTGATACGCCGCAAGTATACGGTTTATCGCGTAATAGAAAGTATCGATCCACAAGGAGTTATGTGTGATTACCAATCTAATTTTTAGTGGTGATTAGCTGAACGAGAATGATTTAGTAAAAAAGTATGTTTGGTTAAAATTCGGAATTATAAAAGCGCCCTGGGATTATGGTTAAATCCCAATGACGGGGTTAAAATAACCCCTTAACTATTCTCTATCTTATAATTAAATTTGTGTTTTAAGGACAAGATATTCTTTGGTGTAATTCAAGTTTCCTTTCGGAATACGAGAACGTGTCTCGAAACAACGATCAAGCCTATTCTCACGGTTGATCATTGCAGAGACCCGTTGAGCACAACCTTATTGTCCCAAGGTCATCAAAGCTATTCTCATGCTTTGATTGACCTTGTCTAAATTCATTTGTTCCAATGTCAAGCTTCACCTCTCGGTACTTCACTTGACATTTGTTTTATAAAGTTTGTACGATGAACTTATATTAAAACAAAGCAAATTCTAATAGGATAGAGTTTAGCCTTGGAATTGTCTTAGGGACCCATCATTGGATTGTTTCCCACAATCCCAAGACTAAAGAAGTCTACTCACACATGATCATAGTAGACAAAGGAGTAGAAGAGAATGACATAATTTAAATAGCAGAATATAAATAACAAGAAAATAAAAGTGCTAGAAAATAAATGACAGAAAGTAAAGTTGCAAGAATTGAAAGAACAAAATAACAATAGAAGAAAACCTTAAGAGAAAATGCAAGAACTTTAGATTAAACTTTGGAGTGAAACTACAATGGTAAGTGATGATGAAGCTTACATTGAGGTCCTTTTTATAGTGTAGGATCAGTAGACAAAGCACTAAATACAAATTACAACAAATTAGGACTAACAATATTGCTTGATTCTTCTCCTCATACTATTGTCTCTTGATCCTTGCTCTTTAAACATCAAAATTCCTCATTTTCTCCATAATTAACCCTGAGAATAAAACTAACAATAGGTCGTAAAATGGCTCTAGAATAGAATTAAAACAACAAATAAATTACTAAAAATAAATGCTAAGAACACACTAAATTAGGACTTATCATTTGGCTTCTTTTGATCAATAAAACTGGGAGGTTGGGGTAAATACAATTCCTCATTTAGAAAACCGTTCAAGAAGGCACTCTTGACATCCATTTGAAATAGTTTAAAGTTTTTATGAGCAGTATAAGAGAGAAGAATCCTAATAGCTTCTAATCTAGCAACAAGAGCAAAAGTTTCATCGTAATCAATACCTTATTGCTGATTATAGCCTTGAGTTACAAGTCTTGCCTTGTTTCTCACAACCTTACGACTTTCATCCATTTTGTTTCTGAAGACCCATCTTGTTCCCATTACGGATTGATGCTATGGAGAAGGTACCAGATCCCATACTTCATTTTTCTCAAACTGAGCAAGTTCTTCTTGCATAGCTTCAACCCATGACTCATCAGATATTGCTTCATTTATGTTTTTGGGTTCTATCTCAAAGATGAAGGCATGTTGAGCATATTCCTTTCTAAAAGAGCTTCTGGTTCTGACTGGTTCAGATGTTTCACCAATGATTTGGTCTCGTGGTTGATCCATCACCATTTTCTAACTCCTAGGTAGTTCGGAAGCTCGTGTTGATTGGTTTTGGGGGTTCTTCCGCTGTTTAGAAGATTGTGGAGTACATATTGTTTCTTGCTTCTCAACATTTGATTCTTCCTTGTCATCATCATCATCTCTATTATCTGTATGGTTAGCTTCAAGAAGCATAACATGCATGCTTTCTTCCATAACCTTAGTTCTAAGATTATAGACTCTATATGCTTTGGATGATGAGGAATAGCCAAGAAATATAGCAGAATCAGACTTAGCATCAAATTTTCCTAAGTTGTCTTTGTTATTTTAAACATAGCAGGCACAGCCAAAAACATGAAAGTAAGATATGATAGGCTTCTTTTGTTTCCAAAGTTCATATGGGATTTTCTCAAGAATATTTCTAATGGTAACTCTATTAATGATATAGCAGAAAGTGTTTACTGCTTCTGCCCAAAAATATTTTTCAACCTCAGAGTCATTAATATGGTCCTAGCCATCTCTTGCATTGTTCTATTTTTCCTTTCAACAACCCCATTTTGTTGTGGAGTCCTTGGACAAGAGAAATTGTGTGACACACCATGTTCATCAAAAAATTCCTTGAAGGAATAGTTTTCAAACTCTCCTCCATAGTCACTTTTTACTGCAATGATGTTACAACCAACTTCACTTTGAACTTTCTTGAAAAAGGTTTTAAACTCATTGAAAGCATCATCTTTATTTTTCAAAAATAGCACCCATGTGTACCTTGAGTAGTCATCAACAATAACAAAGCCATATCTCTTTCCTCCTAAACTAGCATGTTTAGTTGGAGCAAATAAATCCATGTGGAGAAGTTCCAGAGGTCTATGAGTAGATATCATGTCTAGAGTTTTAAAAGATTATTTTACATGTTTCCCTTGGATACATGCTTCGCATGACTTATCTTTCTCATACTTGATCTTTGGAAGCCCTCTAACAAGGTTTAACTTAGAGTACAACTTTGAAATTGTTCTCATACTAACATAACCAAGTCTTCTATGCCATACCCATTTATCATCTTCTTTAGAAATGAGACATGTTTCATCAGGCAAATCATCAAGACATACACTATAAATATTATGTGTTCTATGACCTTCAAAGACTGTTTTACTAGAACCTAAACTATTTAGTTTGCATGCATCAGATTTAAAACATACTTCATTTCCAGCATCACACAATTGACTCACACTGAGAAGATTGTGTTTCAATCCTTCAACATATTGAACATTTTGAATCTGAGCAGAGTTTATTTTACCTACTGTACCTATACCTTTGATACAACCTTTGTCATCATTACCAAACATGAGAAATCCTCCATCAAAGCTCTCCATAGAGAGAAATTTATCTTTCTCCCCAGTCATGTGCCTTGAGCATCCACTGTCTAAGAAACACAACTTTTTCCTTGATGCTAAGAGGCACTCCTGCAGTTGAAGTTAACAAAGTTTTAGGTACCCATTGTCTTTTGGGTCCTTGTTGGTTAGTGTATTTCCAAAACCTGCCTTGTTGCTTTTTATAGCAACTTGAAATGTAATGTCCAAGCTATTTACAATATGAGCATTTTGCTTTTGGCTTTCTGTGATGTTCAGAAGCCTTTTTATGATTAATCCTAGCCTTCTCATATGCAGTTGTGCATTCTTGAGCAAACTTGAGATTTTGTGCACATATAAGCAACTCATGTGTTAAGTGATTAACTTGTTCTTTCAAAGCTTTATTTTCACAAATGATTTACAAATTTGGATCTTTAGATTCATTTGCTGCATCAGCTAATTTTAAACTTAGAAGCTTATGTTGCTCAAAAAGTTTGAAGTGAGATTGCTGTAAAGTGTGAATGGTTTTAGACATTCTTTCATTTTGGTCTTTCACCTCCTCATTTTCATTTTTTGATTCACAAAGTTGTTGTTTGAAAAACATGCATTTTTGTGATAAGATGTTTGAATCATAGAGTAAGCTATCAAAAGATTATTCTATTTCTTTGCATGTATCACATCTAGACGGTTCAGAGTCAGATACCTCATCTTGAGTTGATCCTTCCATGAGACATAGATTTGCAGCTTCTCCTTCATTTTCTGAGGAGGAGTCTTCTAAATCATCCCAAGTTTCCATAAGTGCTTTTTTCTTTAATTTTCTGAGAACCTTCTGAGTCCTTTCTTATTCAAGAGAGGACATTCTTGTCTCATATGACTAGTTTTTCTGCACTCAAAGCAAGTGATCTTTCGTTTGTTTGAATCACTGTTTGACATTTCTCTTTTGTACTGAGGGAATGCTTTTCGTTTCTTTCTGTTTGCAAACCACTTGTTTACCCTTCTTGAGATTAATAACCATTCTTCTCCTTCTGAATCTTCTTCACTTTCTTCATCATTTTCCACATCTATTTCTTGAGAGGATTTTAATGCTACTCCTTTCCCTTTCTTAGAGGATGAGCTTCCTATCTTCTGAGAAGCTTTGAGAGCTATTGATTTGCTTTTCTTTGGGTGAAGTTCTTCTTTGATTACTTGCACATGTACTTTCAGTGAGCCAAGTAGTTCATCAATTTTTAGAGTAGATATGGTTTTGGCTACTTCAATGGTTGTCACCTTAGGTCTCCATGCCTTTAGCAAACGGTTTAATAACTTTCTGATCTTCTCTAGGTTAGTGTAGTTCATTCCTAGAGAACTTAAGCCATTCATCATTGTGGTAAATCTTGCAGACATTTCATCAATTGATTCATCCTCACTCATTGTGAATTTCAAACTTTCTGACTAGAATTCTTGTTTTAGCTTCTTGATCTAATCTGTTCCTTCATGAGCTACTTGCAATGTGTCCCATATTTGTTTTGGAGTTTCTTTTCCAACCATTTTGTCATATTCACTTCTGCTTAAAACACAAGTGAGATAGTACCTTGCTTTTGAGTTCAGCAGGATTAGGCGTTTGTCTTCTGCAGTCCATGTTTCCTTTGGTTTCTCATCAACTCTTCCATCATCATATGTAACCTTTGGAACATAAGGACCATTTTGAATAATATCCCAGATGTCTGTATCTTGGGATTCCATGTATAGCTTCATCTGATTCTTCCAGTAGTAGTAATGTTCTCCATTGAATCCCGGAGGTCTATTTGAAGATGCTCCTTTTGGTAGAAATGCAACAGAATTTGGTCTAACCATAACTTCTTCCAAGATCTTTCCCCTGACACTTTTTGAGTGTGTTAAACCAGAGTCCTTTCTCTAATACCAATTGAAGTCAAATATAAGTCACAAGAAAGGGGGGGTTTGAATTGTGACACATTCTAAATTCCTTTTCTAGACTCAAATTCTTTTAGAAGCCAGTTTGGTACTTAAAGAAAAGGTGACCTTTGTGAATAATTATTGTTTAGAAGATATAATTTTGTTCTTCAAGAATTTGTTTAACTTGTTAAGTTTAGAAATGGGTTAGTGAGAAGACAACATAGAAAACATGTAAAGAAGACACAGAGCTTTATAGTGGTTCACTCAAACCCAGGGCTACGTCCACTCCTCACACCCAGTGAGCTTTTTCACTATTCCTCAAATAGTACACAAGCCAATCAATGGCTAATCCCTGATAGTTTTCTTAACACAGTTCTATCAACTGTCCCGCTAGTTTTTTCCAAGTCTAAAAACTTAAACCTCTAAGAAACTCTTCCTTAGCCCTCTTCTTCACAATACAGCAGCCTATGCTTATATTGCTTAGAAGGTACACACATATATTGGAATATGTTTGGGTTCTGATCTGGGATACAAAAAGATAGCTTAAGTAAAATACATTTGACTATGCAAACAAGCTATGAACACACTCAATAAAGTCCCAGATATGTTGATTTGCAGTGAGTGTGTTTAGGAGAGAGAGTAGACTCACTCAAAAGCTGCTGAGAAGCTTCTGATGTCTTGACCAATTTTGTTCAGACTCCCTTAAAAAAAGGTTTTGAGGGCTCTATGTCATATTTGTAGACCATTATTTGTCTTGATATAGATCCGTTGGAACCCTTGAGCAAAGAGAATATAGCCGTTTGTTTCTTTTGTGCTTAGACGGGTACAATATTGCAGGTGCCATACATTGCTACAACAGTGAACCGTTGGGAGCTTCTGAGTTAGTCAACGCATGAATGCTTTTAACAATGGCTTCTAACCTTTGACTCCATTCATCTTAGCGTAGACCCAATATTGAGATAGCAATTTGACCGTTGAGAAAAGCTTGACATTTGTCCTTCATGCTTCTGAAGTCTATTCAGAAGCTTCTGAGCATTGTCTTCTCAATTTGATTCTGAGATACGATCAAAACATCTTCTGAAGTATCTTCTAAGTAGATATCAACTTAAGTAAATGTTGTTTTAGAGGAATATCTCGATTTCCATGTTGTGCCTTGCATTTTTTTTGCATCATGTTTGGTCACATAGTATTAACTCTTTGCTTGTTAGCTTCTTAGCACCTCATTAAACTTAGCCAGTATCTTCTAAGGCTCAATCCTTCTTCTTATGGTGTGCTGATTGATAGCACATGTTCTTCTTGAGATGTAGTAATTTATCCCTGTCTATAAGATCACTCAAGAGAACTCATTAGATCACTAATGGATCAGAAAGCTTTAAGAAGCTTATCACACTATTTGTTCTCATCAAAACATGCCTTAAGGATTTTGCCTTAACAATCACGACACCAGTTACCCTTGCAAAATGAAACTCTTTAGACACTTTGGGTATTGAGTTCGCGCCTGGGGGGCTACATAGTGGGCAGAACTTAGTCGGTTCTGCACAAAAAATAGTGCAAATGTAAAACAAAAAAGATACGCATAACACAAGCAAATTCAAATACGCAAATCAGAATAAGAAAATGCACCACAAAAATCAATACGAGTCAAAACGTAAAACAAGACGAGCATATATCTAAAACATTCACACACAATTGACTAAATATATGCCTACACCGTCAAAGCAATAATGTCATTGTATTAATAACCGAGTTCAAAATATAGTTAAAAATATTACAAAAGCGTCGTCCACCTTCAATCTTTAGACACATCACCTCCACCTTCTACATCAGCGTCGTCCTCATCAGAAGAAGATATCTCCACCAACTCCCCATCAAATATGACCTTGTAGACGCTAAGGAGAGAAATGTCCAGGTTTGGATAAAGGAAGTAAGGAACTTGACCTGGTCTTCAGCCTTAGTGAAACCCCTTAAAAGGCCCATGGCCGTTTCGAACCTTCAGCTCCTCTATCTCAGCATGTTTTTTGCCCACTGCCACTACAAGAATAAGTGTTTTTTCCTGCCATTTTTTCCGACGAACTCTTATTCATCGCAATTTCCGACGGATTTCCGACGACAAAGTCGTCGCAAATGTTCAGGGAAAAAAGGCGCTTAATTTCCCGCTTACGTTTCCGACGGAAACATGTTTCGTCGCAAATTTGCGACGGCTATGTCCGTCGGAAAACGCTAAAATGTCGTCGGAAACTAAATAACCCAATTAAAACTCAACCTCTTCCCTCGAACCCTCTCATTTTACCAAAGCTCAATCAGACACTCTCCTCTGTCGTTCTCTCCCCACTCACTCACTCTGCGTCTCTCACTCGCAGTTCCCTCCTCTCCTCGTGCTGAACCACCACAACCGGCCTCCGCCCTCACCAACACCGATCCTCCCTCACTTCTTCTTCTTCCCCATCTGACTACACAAAAATTGACTTTTAGCCCTAGAATATCTTTCTTTAAATCAATCGCTGGTCATTCGTTCACGGCAGTCACGAACCCTAGAATCTCTTTCTTCAAATCAGTCGCTCTTTTTTGGTGAGAGTTTTCAAATCTTCGATTTCTTCATTCATTGTTTCTGGTGAAATCTGTTACTCATTGTTGTCCAGCATCACTTCATCGTTCTGGTGAATCTGCCACAGGTTTCATCATTTCTTCATCGTTGGTTCTTCAATCATTTTGTTAGTTTGTGTAAAAATCGTTGCTCACTTCAGGTGCTTCAATCACTGTTAGTTTATTTTATGATTTCATCATTTCTCTTAATAATGAAGTGATTTATATAGTATTGTTTGACTATCTGTGATTTTAATTTTAGGCTGAAGTGATTCTATATAATGAGTAAATTGTGATTTTCCGAATTTAAGTTTGTCATTTCAGAAGATGTTGGGAGTTGTTTGCGACTCCATTGGCTTCATGTGCCCGACATTGAATTCCCCTGCATTGGTGGGTATGTCTTTCCTTTTTTTACTTGATGATATAAAATGAGGATCAGCTCCATTAAAAAAGAAATTACTCCTTTTTAACATATTAAGCAAAAATTATCTATGACTTTGCAGGTGCTTCTGGGGGACATGGGAACATGAAAGACAAGTTTGGCTCCTTCTGGTTGAATGTTTTTCCCTTTAGTATTTTGATTTTCTTTAAGCCTCTTCACATTAACATCGATTCTCAGTGGATTACCGTTCATGTATTTGTGCAGGAATCAACAATTGGGACAACATTCATCACTCATGTTTGGCTCCTATGTACTATCTTGGCCCTGCTGCTGCCATAGTTGTATATGACATTACAAGCATGGTAACTAAATATCCACTTTTTAAAGTGATGTTTATGGCAGCATTTTAGAGGCAATCATTTTTATTTAACTTGCAAATGATTAGTAGTTTAAAAATATGAACTACTATAAAGCAAAGAATTTTCATTCTTATCCTTATTTTCTTACTTTTAAATTTTAACTAAGTTCCCTGTGAAAGATTAATTTCATAATTGATATGTATTTGACTTAGAATAGGAGATATGTATTTTAACTAAGTCCCCATGCATGTTAATTTAAGCTATTTCATATAAGTCAGAATAGGAGATATGTATTTGACTTAGAAGATTAATCTCAAGCAAAATCAAAAGTTGAAGTATTGGATGTTGATCCCTCAATTTGGTAGCTGAAAGTTTCTAGTATATGATTATTAGACATGTACAAATTCTACTGGTTAAAAAGTCTCAATTTGGTTAAAAAGTCTCAATTTGGTTAAAAATGAGTGATTGAAATTTCAATTTGGTTAAAAATGAGTTGAGCGATCAAGTGATTACAGTGGAACCAGAAAGGGATTTGTAAATTACTATTAGTAGAAAAGAAAAAATCAATAGTATTTTATTCTATCTACTAAACCAATGGTACTTTGTTGGCTTGTAGTCTTGTATTTTGTTGGCTGGTTGAGTTTAACTTTAACTACTACTCATTAGTGGATAAGATATATGTTCCAAGGTTCCTTATTGTGTACCCCAAAACTCAATTTCCAATTTATGTTAGGTTCTAGGGGAATCAGCTGGTTCAATGTTGGGGTGTGGTTTGGAGGCATGATTCAGAGAGCAAGGGACTGCAAGAAAGAATATGGGGATTCATTTGTTTCAGTTGAGCACTTGGTTCTTGGTTTTATCCAGGATCAACGATTCGGGAAGCAACTCTTTAGAGATTTTCAAATATCTCTGCAGGCACTGAAATCTGCAATAGAGTCCATTAGGGGATGACAGTCAGTAATTGACCAAGGTAGTTGCATTTTCCATTTGTCTCCTTTTTCTTCTTCTTTCAAGTTCAATATATGATAGATAACTGTGTGTTGTCTTCTATTATCTTCTTGTTGTGTCTTGTGTTTTGCAAGAGGTAGTTTGAGAAATAACTCTGTCCTATTGAAGATTTTCATATCTTTGGGAGAATTCTGAACCAGAGGATTCATGTTATCTCATTGCGTTGTATATGATTGTCAACATTTAGAATTGATCAAGCCTCATTTTAAATTTGTTACAGATCCTGAAGGGAAGTATGAAGCCTTAGAAAAATATGGAAAATATTTGACAGCAATGGCTAAAGCAGGAAAACTTGACCCAGGCATAGGAAGAGACGATGAAATACGTAGGTGCATCCAAATTCTCTCGAGGAGAACAAAGAACAATCCTGTGCTGATTGGTGAGCCTGGTGTCGTGAAGACTGCAATTTCTGAAGGGTATGTGCTAGTTCTTTCTCCTACTTGTTGCCTGGGATGGGAAATAAAGCAGGTTAAATAATTTGTGTTCTTTCTTGCACCATAATATGGATGCTTTTGTTGGTATTCCTTGCCGTGTTATGCATATTGACCTATTTTTTCCGTTGAAACAGACTCGCTCAGAGAATTGTGCAAGGAGATGTTCCTCAAGCTTTGATGAACCGTAGGGTATGTGCTTTATACAATTGTTTAGGTTATTCTTGATAGAATTGACATGAATGGAGAAGGGAGAAGAAGTGGACCATATAATAGAAGTAATTGGTTTTTAATTTTCAGTATCCATTTTCAAACTTCGCTGTAATGATCCTATTTTATTCTTATCAAGTTTTAATTTCATTCTTAAGTGAAAATAATAATATTTATTATATTATCCTCGGAAGTCTGTATTTTGGTTTGGGCTTGTAAAACTGATCTTATGCACTGGTCTCTTTTCAGCTTATATCCCTTGATATGGGTGCACTTATTGCTGGAGATTTCTGATCAATGGGTGCACTGGTCTCTACTGAAATTTTACGAATACCCTTGCGGTGTCGGTGCTGCCGTCAATTGCATGGATTGGCTTTGAGGTAGTTTTTAGAAAAAATATTATATGTATAGAAATAAACATTTGTAGAGTGAAATTAGATGTGCTTTCTCTGTTGGAGTATCCTAATATTTCCTTTTTTTTTGCTTTTTTGATATTACTTTAATGTCAGTCAATATTGCTAACTGGTATTTGTTGATGTATTCAACCAGCTGTACTTCAATGCTACTGATCCTTTGAGCGAGCTGTGGCAAATTGCTTGAATTATTCCAGCTTTCTGGTCCCTTCTTTCATATGCTCTCCTGGTGGTGATATGTGTCCTTTGGGCTCCTTCTCATAACCCTACTAGGTATGTCCATTCCATGGCTTTGGTGAATGCTGATATAAAAGCAACTGCTACTTGATAATATTGTTCTAATAATATTATGATAAACTTTTCTCTTGGAATGCCGACCCTGTGCTAGTTTTTGTTAGTTGTTACATGTAAGTTGTAATAACAAAAGTTGTTTTGCGGCTACATTTCTATGTTTGCTAATGTTTTCTTATCTATTTTCTCCACTTCAGTGCAAACTTGCATTTAGTTTATACTGCACAAGTTGGTGGTAGATTGGCCTTGTTTGTTTTGTAAACTTTTAGATGTATGTTATGGAACAGTGGAAAGAAAAAAATATTTCACTCAGGTGATGATGTATAATAAAACTATAACCCTCAGTGTGTGCATGGCCATTTCTAAGTATATGGCAAGTAGTAGACTGGTGGCCTTATGTATTATTGTATGGGAAGGATGTTACATGGTGCGAGAATATTTAGGTATCACTTGATTTAGATATCAATTTATTACTTTCAGTGTATGTTTTAGACTGCTGCTTGAAGTCGTGTTTTTAACTATGTAAAGGTATATTTGGGTCTGGATAATCCTAGTCCTGTAACAGTTCAAGTTAACATCATAGCTTTTGTTCATATATAAAAGCTCCTTTTGTCATCTCCTAATTAACTTAAATAACACGAGCTATTTAGTTGTTTGCTTATTTAAATTTGTTTTTGTAGCAAGAATGATTGAGGAGGAGATGTTTGGGATGGACAACTTGTGTTGGATCTCTGTAAAGGCAACATTGGAAGCTTCAAGGCTTGCAGAATTTTTAATTTTGCAGACAGGAATGACTGCATTTGGGAAAGCATATTACAGAAACGAAAGTGATCTAGAATCAACCCTCTCGATTGTTTTTGTCTTTTTTATTTATATTTATAAGTGATAAGTGATTACCACATATATTTAGCTTTTATTAGTTGCTAAACTCATTTGTAAAATTGATCATCAGTAGCGATTCTATAATTGTCTTTGTAATTCTCTCTTTACTGTTGACTTCCTTTAATTGCTTCAGTTTGATGCCTGCTAGTATATAATTCCTTTAATCCAATGAAATGCTTATTTAGCAATTGAGCTTTTAGTTAATAGTTCATTGTGGTTGAAAAAAGTTTGCATAAAGGATTTTGATTTTATGATAATTACTAGTGTATAAGAGAAGGAATTGCAATAGAAGTTTGGTTTAGTGAGGGAATAAGGATGACTGTTGGATTTCATTTTTTTTTAATTTTTTTTTTAAAATTTGCGACGGATTTGCGACGAAAATGTGTCAGCGTTTGCGACGACTTTGCCACGGATATTTGCGACGGGTTTCCGACGACTTTGCGACGGAGACATTTGCGACGAAAGAATCCGTCGGAAACGATTTGCGACGACTTTTTGTCCGCCGGAAAGTTTGTCGAAAACGTCAATTTCCGACGAAAATCGCTGCATTTGCGACGAAAATTGCCGTCGGAAATCGTCGATTTTCTTGTAGTGTGCAGCCTTCAACTCGGCAATAGTATTGGATTGAGTGTTCACCTCATCCCGAACCTTGCCGATCTTCACCTTCCAATCGGCCTCCAGGTCCTCAAGCTGCTTCTTGAAAAACTCATCTTTCTCCTTGGCCCCTTGTTCTTGGGACGCCATCTTCTCCTTCACTTCCTTGACCTCATCTTCCAAGGCCTTCCGGATACCCCTTGAGACGCAACTTGCCAAACTAATCCCCAATGACATGCTCCAAAGAAGTCGCCGTCAAGGTGAGGGACTGCAAGGCAATGCACGCCTGGTCTAAACCAAGGTTGTCGATCCGATTAAAGTCGTCATGAGTCAGCAATTTCTCTCGCCCCAGGCCCTTCACCAGAAACCTCTTATCCCACAAGGATGTAACGTCCTCTTCACCGTCGAAATCTGCCAAGATATCTGACCAAAACACCTTGCCCTCGTGCATGACTTTCCTCTTCGAACCCGGGGCACTCGGAGTTCCCTTGGCTTGGTAGTCACCATATCACTAGGCGGACCACAGCTAGGCACCATCTGCAAGGGAATGGCGGCGATGAGGACAGACCCATCCAGCTTCACCTTTCCCTTGCCCCTCTTCTTCTAGAGCCTGACTTCATGGGTCCCCGCATAAGAAATGGCCTCGCCATCATTTTCTCTTGGGTTCTCTTCAGGTAGGACATGAGAAGAGAAGGACATGAGGAGCTAAGAAAAATACAAGTCAGAATGGCCTTAGCAAGAAACAGATCAAACAAAGCAAAAAAAAAAAAGAAATAATGCCTCGTTGTCAATTTTCATATTAATTAATTCCTTACAACTCATGGGAGTGAACTTCTCCAGGAATTTAATATCCTACTTATAATCCTTTGGAAGGTATTTCTCAACGACTCCTGTTATGGAGTAGGGGTCACTTTGCCAATATAAGGGAAATTGTGGTGCACCCGTTGAGTCTATGAGCATATCAGGGCAGAAGGCACTACCTCGAGCCCATAAAAACTTCTACTTGAAATCTTTGTATGACGAGACGTAGAGCGTCAAAAGGCTCCTACATAGACGACTGGTAAATGATATCCATGAACATTTGCCCTCACCCAAAGTCCGGAAAAAGGCAAAAAAATCCATACCTTTGGGTTCATTTTCAAAGCCTGACATAGAACCTCAAAACCTATCATGAAGCCCCAACTATTCGAGTGGAGTTGTGTTGGAGCAGCTTTCTGATCCTGCAAGACCATGCACTCGAAGCGAGTAAAGGGCCTCTAGACCTTTAAATCCTCAAACAGACAGGAATACACATAGGTGGCCTCATTCACCAATCCCTTTGGCCGCATCACACACCAGTTCTCTGGCTTTATAGTGGTCGAGCACCAAATCATCCTCCTTCCTAATTGAGGATAACCTTTCGCCCTTTTAGAACACCCTCACCGAATCCTCACTTTGGAAATTGGAGGTGATTTCCCGGGCCTCCAAACACGCCCACTCCACAACCTCTAGTTCAGAGTCCATTATAACCTTAACCTTTTGAGGGAAGTCCAAGAGGCGTAGTCCTTTGCTCTCATGAAATCCTGAGAAACAAGAAGTAAGACGCTCTCTCTCCTCTGTTTGAAATGACATAATGGCTGCAAGCGTGTTCCCAAGGCGCAGAAAGACATGCCCCTTCACCTGAACCACAAGTCAATCATCATCCTTTCAAAAATCATATATAGTTGTTGGAGTTTCCTCTAATTGAAAAAAGGAAAAAAGGCACAGTTTTGTAGGGACTAGGGACTCAGTAGGGCAAAAGAAGGATGAGGTTTTTAAACTTGAAGGCTTGACAACAAGTTTTAAAGTGCTTCGCCCCCTTTATAGGATTTGAATGGACTTTGTACACTTGTGAAATTTGACAAGACTTCAAGGACTTTTAGCCTTCATTCAAATTTAAAAGAGTCAAAGCAAAATAACAAAAAAAATAATAATATTGGGATAAAAAAGTAAAATCAATATCATTAATAGTTAATTCACTATATTTTCATGTCATCCTAAGTAACATTTCTCCACATATTCATAGTTATACTAGTCCTCCAAACATTGACATCTTCTTATTATTGCTTGGGTTTGAGTAATAGGTTCAAACTTGGTTTTCCAACTCGAGATCCCACCGAAGATTGGGGAGGGAAGTGAAGATCTTAAATCGTGGAATCATAACACGGATCAGAAAATCCCACCAAAAATATTGAAATATATTTTAATATAAATATATGATAATACAATTAATTATTAGTATAAAAATATGATAATACAATTTTGGGTAAAATATGTTTTTCGTCCCTACAAAATTGGATCCTTCTAATTTTAGTCCCTATATTATCGAAATAGGCGTTTTGGTCCCCAACTTATTTTTCCATTTCCATTATTAGTCACTGACGTTAAATAATGTTGACTGGGCTGACGAAAATCTGAGTTGGCAATTACCCGGGTAATTTTTGTTATCTACGTGGCTTTTTTATTATCCATGTGGCTTTTTTATTTTTTTTACCACGTTAGCAACCAATGGATGACTGCCATGTGGCGCTTACATGTCCCTGTAAAATAAAATGCAAGCATTGCCTTACATAGGATTCTAACCCCTAACCTTTGAACTTAATACAACAACTTCAACCACGAGTTGTCCTTTGAATATTTTAGTCCGTCTGATCATCCTCAACGAACGCGGGAAGAATATAGTTGAAAGTCATCCATTCCACCACCTTAGGCACCACGACGCCCTCGCTAGGAGGCTTGCTCTAGTAAGGGCGATCATAGGGCCTAAGGGCGAAGAAAGGATCAAAGAGAGACATGAGAAAAAGAAGCTAATGAGGTGTGAAGAGAAACACCAACACTCAACCCTTTTATATACGGAAGGGAATAATCGAAACGGACCCCCAATTCAGTGCAGTCAAAGGAAATAGTCTGTTAACACCAAAAACAAAGTGAGTTGTTGGCCGAGGGAAAAAAGGTAGTTCAGGGCCAAAACAAGGGCCGAGGCAGCTATGAGAACACTAGGGCAGCATAAATACTTGCCATAATATGGGGAAGATTTGGGCTGAGCAGGTAAGGATAAGATATTAGGAAGCCTTGAAGGAATGAAGGTAAAGCACCGAGGTACTGCAAGACTCAGATTGATGGCCACCTTGTGTGAAATTTGGCCAATTCTTAGCTTTCCAATTTGGGATTCTGGTTGTAACTTGTATTTTTTTGTATTTTTTTTTTTGTAAAAGATGAATTATGGGAAAGGAAATGAAAGGAAATTTCGTGGGTTTAGGGAAATGGAAAAATATGCTCAACAATAGATAGTATTCTTTGTGATTTTTGTGAAGAAAGTGGAATGAAGATAAGGGGCGCCGCCTTGTCTAATCCAAGACTAGGATAAGCCTATGAATGTGAGGATCACCACAAGAAAAGGATTTCTTGATAAAAGATCAAATAAAATGGCTCAATCCAGAACCTAGAGAGTATGAACTCAAAATATGGATAAAATCTTTGTTAACTTTTTATTGACTCTTACACCTCCTATTTGTAATAAGAAAGGTGTTTGTTGTTACAAATATGGAAGACATAAAGCTAATTTCGAAAATTACAAGTATCCCAGGCTTAGTCATTCAGATTTTGCAAGGAATCCTAAGCTAGTGTAATAAAAATCAATTACAAACAATTCAAGACTAGGAAAGGTTACACAAACACAACTTAATGAGAATTACACTCCATAATGCTCAAATAATGAGGTGTTGTAGCATTTATTCCTTTGTCTTGTAATTCTTTGGCTTTGATTGTCATGAATGTCTTCATTTGATTGTATTTATCCCTTTGTCTTGTAACTCCTTAGCAATAAAATGACTTAGATGCCTTTTTTTGATCATGCAACTTGCGCCTCCTCCATAGCTTGTATGACAAGCATGGTTTTTGGTGCAATTACATTTTTTCCCTCAATTGACATTGCATTGGTTATGAATTGGACTAAGCTTTCTTGGATTCTCCTTGCCCTTGCCCTAGTCATTGGACCTCCTAAGCTTTGAAGGGCATCTTGGTGTTCCATGTCCTCATCATTTCCTCCCTCTTGAGAAGAATTCGACCTCGAATTGAAATCCTCATCACCTACATCAAAAGGAGACAAGTCAGCAATATTAAAAGTGGCACTAACACCATACTCACCGGGAAGGGCCACTTTATAAGCATTATCATTGACTTTTGCGACTACTTGAAAAGGACCATCACCCCTAGCATTAATTTGGATTTCCTTTGTGTGGAAAACCTTTCTTTCCTCATATGAACCCAAGCCCAATCCCCGGGTTCAAAAATGACTTGTTTGCGCCCTTTATTGACCCTTTTGGCATAGCCTTCATTTTTCTTTTCAATTTGCATTTTGATTTTCTCATGCAAACTTTTGACAAATTCAGCTTTGGCTTTGCCATCTTTATGCTTCAAGAGAGATATGTTAGGTAATGGTAAAAGATCAAGAGGAGTTAAAGGATTATAACCATACACAATCTCAATTGGGGAGTGATTTGTGGTACTATGGACAACCCTATTATAAGCAAACTCAATATGTGGCAGTCATGTTTCCCACATTTTCAAATTCTTTGAAAGCACAGCCCTTAAAAGAGTAGAGAGAGTTCGGTTTACTACCTCAGTTTGCCCATCCGTTTGGGGATGACAAGCTGTAGAGAATAGTAACTTAGTTTCCACCTTACCCCACAAAGTTTTCCAGAAGTGGCTTAGAAATTTAGTGTCTCGGTCGGACACTATGCTTTTTGGTAAGCCATGTAGGCGCACTACTTCTTTGAAAAACAAATCAGCAACGTGGCAAGCATCATCCACCTTTTTGCATGGAATGAAATGTGCCATCTTTGAAAACCTGTCCACAACAACAAAAATAGAATCTCTCCTGTTCTTTGTTCTAGGTAACCCTAAGACAAAGTCCATGGAAAGGTCAATCCAAGGATATTCGGGAACAGGCAATGGAGTATATAAACCATGGGGCATAACTTTGGATTTGGCCTTCTTGCAAACAATGCATCAGTCACAATATTTTTGCACATCAACTTTCATGTGAGGCCAATAAAAATGTTATTTCAAAATTTCCAAAGTTTTAGGAACAGCAAAATGTCCCATTAAACCCCCTTCATGCGCCTCTTTAACTAAGAGTTCTCTAATGGATCCTTTTGGCACACACAACCTTTTTTCTTTAAACAAATAATCATTGTGCCTAAAAAAATCCATTATGGGCAGCATGAACACATTCAGCGTATTTAACAGAAAAATCAAGATCATGCTCATACAATTCCTTAATGTGTTCAAGACCAAAAATTTTAGTTTCAAGGGTAGAGAGTAAGGCGTACCTTCTTGACAATGCATCAGCCACAACATTGGCTTTACCTTTCTTATGCTTAATCACATAAGGAAATTGCTCCAAAAATTCAACCCATTTAGCATGCCTCTTGTTCAACTTACTTTGTCCTTTTAGATACTTCAAGGACTCATGATCACTATGAAAGACAAATTTTTTGGGTAGCAAATAATGTTGCCATGTTTGCAATGCCCTTACTAAGGCATACAATTCCTTATCATAAGTTGAGTAATTTAGGGCAATCCCTTTTAATTTCTCACTAAAATAAGCAATTGAATGACCTTCTTGCATCAAAACAGCCCCAATTCCAACATTGGAAGCATCACACTCAATTTCAAAAGATTTTGAAAAATTGGGCAATGCTAGAATTGGTGCTTGGGTGAGCTTTTCTTTAAGGATAGAAAAAGCTTGTTCTTGTTTCTCACCCCCATTTAAAACCAATTTCTTTTTTAACAATTTCCTTAAGAGGTGCATCAATAGTACTAAAATCCTTGACAAACCTCCTATAGAAACTTGCTAAACCATGAAAACTTCTTACCTCAGTCATACTTTTGGGAGTTGGCCATTCTTGGATTGCCTTCACCTTTGCTTCATCCCCATGTACTCCTTGAGAGCTTATGACAAAACCTAGAAAAATAACTTGATCCGTGCAAAAAACACATTTTTCCAAGTTTTCATATAAACTTTCTTTTCTTAGCACATTTAAAACAACCCTTAGAAGAATGCAATGGTCCTCTAAATTTTTCCTATATATCAAGATATAATCAAAATATACAACAACAAATTTTCCCAAAATTTCCCCAAAACATGGTTCATTAATCTCATGAAAGTGTTGGGTGCATTAGATAATCCAAAAGGCATAACTAACCACTCATATAAACCATATTTAGTTTTGAAAGCAGTTTTCCACTCATCCCCTTCCCTTATCCTAATTTGATGATATCCACTTTTCAAATCAATTTTGGAAACTAAACATGCACCAAACAATTCATCAAGCAAGTCATCTAACTTAGGTATTGGATGCCTATACTTGACAGTGATATTATTAACAGCCCTACAATCAGTGCACATTCTCCAACTATCATCTTTCTTAGGAACTAAAATAACAGGAATAGCACATGGACTTAAACTTTCTCTTACCCAACCTTTACTTACCAACTCAGCCACTTGTTTTTGTATCTCTTGTGTTTGTTGTGGATTGCTCCGATAGGCTGACCTATTAGGCAAAGCGGCCCCTGGGACGAGATCAATATGGTGCTCAATCCCTCGTAAAGGTGGCAGCCCGCTTGGTACTTCCTTAGGAAACAATTCCTCAAATTCCTGCAAAAGAAAATTTATGCAACTAGGCATTTCTTGAGTGTTAGGTAAATTGTCCAGCAAAGCCACCTCTTTGCTAAAAAGCAAATATAGGGGCTGACTTGTAAAAATGGCATTTTTAACCTCCCCTTTTGTCGCCATCAAACTTTCTTTCTTTTTTTCATCCATCTTTTTTTTGTCACTCTTTTTCTTTGGCGATCTCTTCTTCTTTTTCTTTTTCTTTTTCACATTTTTCTCTCAATATTTTTTGATCATCTCTCACCTCACTTCCAAAAGAGCCAATACAATACATTTTCCATGATGAACAAAAGAGTACTTGTTGGTACGCCCTTCATGATTGGCATTTTTATCAAATTGCCAAGGCATTCCCAACAAGAGATGGCTAGCCTCCATAGGAACTACATCACAAACAGCCACATCCTCATACATACCAACTGAAAAAGAAATTTCTACTAACTTATCAACAATCATTTCAATATCATTGACAAGCCATTGAAGTTTATATGGTTTGGGATGTGGTTTAGTTTCTAGTTGAAGTTTAGAAACTAACCTTGTGCTAGCAACATTGGTACAACTCCCACCATCAATAATAAGGGAACATACCTTGCCTTGTACAAGACACCTTGAGTGAAATATGTTCTCCCTTTGTGTTGTATCTTCCTCCTTTACCACGGCCTCCAACAACCTTTTCATCATTAGTAACTCTCCACTAGGTATTTGGGTCTCCTCCTCATCAATATCCCCTTCTTCAACCTCTTGGTCCTCCTCCTCAACCTCCTCTACAAGCATAACTCCTTTGGTAGGACATTGAGATGCTATGTGTACTAAACCTTGGCACTTGTAACACTTAACAGCCCGGTTAGTTGAAACAACTTGAGAAGGACTAGTTGTAGTGTTTTTACCTTTTGGGTCAGCCGTGGTTTCTTTGGATGATGAACTTCCTTCGCTCTTAACATTGCTCTTCCAATTTTGAGGATTGGAAGTGGTAGTGCTTCTTCTTAGTTGGCCCTTCCTCTTGAGTTGTTGTTCTATCTTTGTGGCTTGGTGAACCAAATCGTCTATTTGAACATAGTGTTGTAGTTCCACTATGTTACTTATATCACGATTTAGGCCATGCAAGAATCTGGCCATGGTTGCTTCTTCATCCTCCTCCACATTTGCTCTAACTTTTTCCACCTCCATCTCCTTGTAGTACTCATCAACACTTCTGTTGCCTTGGGTGAGTCGCTGTAATTTGTTGTGCAACTCTCTGTTGTAGTATGATGGAATGAACCTCTTCCTCATGAGCCTCTTCATTTCCTCCCATGTGGCAATGGCTGGCTCATTGTGCCTTCTCCTCTCCTTTGTCAATTGATCCCACCACACCAAAGCATAATCTGTAAATTCAATGGAAGCAACCTGCACTTTTTGAAGATCAGTGTAATTGTTACAGGAGAAAATTTGTTCAATTTTAGTTTCCCATTCCAAATACTCATCCGCATCATTTTTTCCAACAAATTGTGGTACTTTAATTTTTATACCACCCAACCTATCTTCTCTAGGTTCATCACGTCTTCTTCTCCGACCCTCCTCATCACTACTATTCTGTCTATTTTCTAACTGATCAATTCTTTCATGTATACCTTCCACTTCCTCTTTCAAAAGTTCTTTCATTTTTGCCGTGAGGGCTTCTAAAAGTAATCTATTTTGAGGATCCATGACTCTCACCGTTCTTTAAAGAAACCAGACTATGATCAATAACAAAGAAAACAATTTCAAATAATAATGCACACACACAAAAAGCTTGGAAAGGAAAAAGTCTTGAAAACAAAGTTTGAGGGATTAGAACAAAAAAGAATAAAATTTAGGGTAAGGAAGAAAAAAACAACAAGAATATTTTTTTTTGATATATTTTTTTTTTTCGATTTTTTTGAACCCAAACAACAATGAAAACAAAAGCTGAAATTGTTGAACAAACTAGAACCTTGCTTTGATACCAAATGATGGCCACCTTGTGTGAAAGTTGGCCAATTCTTATCTTTTCAATTTGGGATTCTGGCTGTAACTTGTATTTATTTGTAAAAAATGAATTATTGGAAAGGAAATGAAAGGGAATTTCGTGGGTTTAGGGAAATGGAAAAATATGCTCAACAATAAATAGTATTCTTTGTGATTTTTGTGAAGAAAATGGAATGAAGATAAGGGGCGCCGCCTTGTCTAATCCAAGACTAGGATAAGCCTATGAATGTGAGGATCACCACAAGAAAAGGATTTCTTGATAAAGATCAAATAAAATGGCTCAATCCAGAACCTAGAGAGTATGAACTCAAAATATGGATAAAATCTTTGTTAACTTTTTATTGACTCTCACACCTCCTATTTGTAATAAGAAAGGTGTTTGTTGTTACAAATATGGAAGACATAAAGCTAATTTCGAAAATTACAAGTATCCCAGGCTTAGTCATTCAGATTTTGCAAGGAATCCTAAGCTAGTGTAATAAAAATCAATTACAAACAATTCAAGACTAGGAAAGGTTACACAAACACAACTTAATGGGAATTACACTCCATAATGCTCCTATAATGAGGTGTTGTAGCATTTATTCCTTTGTCTTGTAACTCTTTGGCTTTGATTGTCATGAATGTCTTCATTTGATTGTATTTATCCCTTTGTCTTGTAACTCCTTAGCTTTGATTGTCATGAATGTCTTCCATTGATTGCAACAATTATTGACTCCATCATCACATATGGAATATGTGACTCACTACACCACTTAAAGTGGATTAAACACACCAAAAATTAACTAAGTGCATTGTTTCCAAATATCAATTGGTCACATGCAATTTTATTCAATTAAAATAAAATGACTTAGATGCCTTTTTTTGGTCATGCAACTTGCGCCTCCTCCATAGCTTGTCTGACAAGCATGGTTTTGGGTGCAATTACATTTTTGCCCTCAATTGACATTGCCTTGGTTATGAATTGGACTAAACTTTCTTGGATTCTCCTTGCCCTTGCCCTAGTCATTGGACCTCCTAAGCTTTGAAGGGCATCTTGACGTTCCATGTCCTCATCACGGATGGAGGGAGCCTCGACCACAAAATGACTCGGCTGAGGAACCAGCGGCCGAATTTCTAGGATTAGGCTTAATTACAACCGTTGATCACGATTAATCCAACAGAGGGCAGATGTAGGCTCGAATAGTGGCCAATGAAGGCTCATGTATATATAAAGTAGTACTTGTTTATTTTCAAACACACATCAATCAATACACAAGTCTTTTACTTACTTTATCTTTTCTTTATCGCTTTTCTTTATCGTAGATAATCCAATACGCACTCCCTCTCACACCTAACCTAACGACTCTTTGGAGGAGTTAGGGAACCCATAGTCGGTGAACAAAGTTCCTTCCTCAGCGCAATCACTTGAAGAAAAAGGAATCACTAATTGTCCAAACCTCTGGCCGATTCCACGGCTAGGATCAAAGTGTTTGACGACAACACAGTCAACAAGAGGCGTTTCCCGAGGACGAAAAGTCATCGGTCAAAAAGCTGACCGGTCGCATCATCGACAGGCGGAGAAGTCGAGGCCTGAATAAATAGAGCTCGGACCCACCTTTGATGTTGAAAAGATGTGGCATTACACCACAACAGTATTGAGCCCATTCTCACAAAATACGTGCTCAGACAATCTTGAAACTCCGAGCATAAGAAATTCAACGTACCGATCCTAAGACGCGTGCTCGGAACCGAGCCTCTGTAAAGGATTCAGAAGGTACATTGCTGGGAAACCAAATCATGTACGAAATGAGAAGAACAAGAAAAGCAAAGGGAGAAATAGAAATACGAAAAACCCTCATTTCATTGATAAAGCCCAAAGGCTGTTTTCATTACAAGCGCCTCAGATAGAGAGGACTTTTCAAAATACAAAGAACAGAAAAATTACATGTTGACGAGGGCATTCCTCTCGACCTCTTCAACTTAGGAGTCTTCAACGACCTCAGGTTCAACAAAAGGAGTCGCCTCGTTTCCTTACCTCATTTGCAATGGTATTGGGGGAATCCTTGTTTCCTACCTCCTCGGCAACTGGCTTAACAACACCCCCAGCAATCTCCTCAACAATCTGGGCATCTTGGACCACCTTGAAAAGATCCATGGGAGACAAATCAAGCTTAGGGGCTAAGACCTCCTTTGCAGACTCAAAGCCTTCCTCATGGGCTAGTGCTGCCTGGGTTTCCAGCTAAATGATCAGACCTCAGAGCTCGACTTCCTGTGCAACCAGAGCCTCATTCTTCGAGATCCATTGGTTCTAAAGCTCCTACAAAGCATCCTGACTAGCCACTGTGAGCATCAGACTCCCTTAAGACTTAGTTAGCTTCCGCCTAGACGAAGCCAAATCATGAGACAAGTCTTTTTGGGCCAGTTCGGTGTTCTCAGCCCTCTTCCTACAAGAGACCTCTAACTTCTTCTGCTTTCGGAGTCCCTCCAGACCTCCAACCTCAGCAAGGTCTTCCCCGATCTCTGTCTTCTCCCGATCGCCGTTGGTAATTTGGGTCTCTAGAAAAGAACCCATGGAAGCCACACAAAGAGCGTAAGAGATAGTCGCTCAGCACACCCCAACCTCACTTGAGTGTTGTGTTGTGTCCAGGAAATTGCCATTGAGTGTTGTGTCCGACAATGAATCGCTTGGCTCGGGCCTATCATCAGAAAACTCCTTCAGATGCTCAGAATAACAGGACCCATTGGGAATGCTCAATTTGATACCCCCCTGAGGCCCCCTGGCTACTTTGGAAGGGCGGACCTCGAAAGACGATGGAAGATCACTTGCGGTAGGGGTCGTCCTCCTGCCCGGTTTAGGCTAAGGAGTCCTCTCCCGAGTGGCAGACACATTTTCGGGGAAGGCAGAATAGAGCTCGGACCTCTAGTGCTACCCCTTCTTGGGACCGCAGAACCACTTGCAATAGACTTTCCCCTTTTGGATGCTTCCGGGCGGGCTCAAACAGTGGCTCGGTCCATGTTTCTAACTGAGTTATCTGAAAATGGACAAAGTAAAGGTCAACATTTGCACAAAGAAAATACAGCACACGAGCAATCAAAAACAAATAGGGCTCACCCATAAAAGACAGCCAACCATGTAGTTGATGTCGAGCTATCAAAGTTTTGGTATCAATCTCAGGCAACTTCTCGCGGCACCTACGAAAAGCTTGGTCTTGAGGAGAAATCCTATCAAACTTGACCTCTTTAATGGGACAAGGAAACCGAGTCCTGTAAAATGTACAATGTCTTTCACCCTCCCGAGTCCAGAAGAGCTTTGTTTTAGCTCGAACCCGGAAGAATTTTGTTTTCTAATGTCTGACAGAAGAATCAAAAAGCTTAAGGAAGCCTCAGCCTGACATCTGGTTGAGCGAGCACCACTATAAAAGGTAACTCACCATCAATTCAAAAAGTAGAAGAAGATGAGGGCCCGGGCGTCAACGCCGTAGTAGAAGTAGATGAGCTCGAAGGCTCGGATGAACGGCCAACTGTTGGGATGAACCTGCGAAGGAGCAAGATTGACCCACCCGAGCACCTCTCACTCGAAGACGGTAAATAGGAGTTAAATTTTGATCCGACCTAGCATCGCGTCCTATAAATATACGTGGTCGGGAAGATCTTTAGAAGAACAGAAATGGAACACTCTCTCATCAGGCTAGAAAAATCAAGATGCACTCTCTTCTCGTAGTGCTCGTCCTTGGAAATGCTGGGTACTGATCTGCGGAGTACCTCAATATACTATTCGCTTCAGTACGCCGATTCTATGTCCACGGTGGGATCGACCCAAGAGTAATCGGGGAGATGACAAACGACACTCCAATTTTTCTTTGGATTTTGGATGGACAACATAATCTCTCCCGGGTATGCCATCGGTACGCCGCCACACTCAACGTCAGAAATCCTCAAACCCTCAGAGAGACCTTAGTTTGCCAAACGTGTATTGTCGGTCGGTACATAAGAGGCCTCTTCGATAACCTCCTCAACCCCTACAGGTTGATGGAGGGGAGAGTACATGAGCGAAGAAAAGAGGAAGAAGAAGAAGAGGACAAGACTATAGTGGGTTCCGCAGGCAATATAACACAAAGGGGAGTGGGTTCAGGATCCATAAACAAAAAAAAGGGAACTGAATAAATAACGGGGAAGAAGAGACTAACCCGGAATACTCATAAAGCTTGAAACCTGGCTTATGGAGAGCGAAATTTCGAGGAAGTTGTGGGAGCTTTGCATTGGAGACTTAAGAAATTCATAAAGAAGAAGAAGAAGGAGAGTTTCTCTCCCTTTTATAGGCCACTCCATCAATCTCGGGACAATCGAGTCGTTGAAGACCAATAGACGCCTATTTTCACCGCGAGATCTAATGGTCCGGATTAGATAAAGGAACCGACGCGCCTGATCGGTTGGATCAAAATGGGGCACTTCGTATCAAATTCTGGGATTAGCGCCTGGTGTGACACGAGTCGTCACATGCCGCCAGATACGTCGTATCAAGACACCCAAGCAATCAATGAGGCATGTCATGAATCTTCCCTGAGAAGCACAAATGATTCCACTACCCCGGTAGCTTAGCTCGAAGAGGAACATCTCAGGATATTCTTTAGACTTTCATTTCTCATAGAATCAAAAGTCTAGGGGGCTTGTGTTTGATGTGTGAATACAATATCTGCAAGTATACACTGTCGCAACAAGTAATAAAGAGTAAGTAGAGATCGTTCCCACATGGATTGTTGAGTTCTTTTCTATATTTAATTAGCAAGTAAGCCACTGAGTAAAAACAAAGTAAAATAACAAGCTGTAGAACCCAATTTTATCAACAAACAATAACTAAAATAAATGATTAGTAGAAATCCAGAATAAGAGTAAGTTGGGAATGCCTTCACTATGAAAATTCATAATAATGGTTTAATGTTGTATCTGATACTGCAACACTAGGTGCTGTCGCAACAGTTGCTATTTTTTCAAATATTTTCACTAGGGTTTTGCTTCAAATATTCTATACTTTTCTTCCTCTGAACCAGCCTCTCAAATGAAGAAGATGAGCTGCCTTTTATAGTGTTAGGGTTGAGAAAGGCGTGGAAAACTCTTTAATGCCCATATTTTGTCTTCTAGTGTGCCCAAAAATACTATGTGCTCAACCAATAGGAGAATATTCTGGATAAAGGTGCTGGTCTCCATTCAGGACGTGTCCGTCGTTTTTTGACAGCTGTCAGGCGCTGAAATTAGCGCTAAAATTGCCTCCAGTGTTTTCTCTCTCATCTGTCGCAGGAACTGATGTTGTCGCATCACATGCTGCAACATTAATGCTAAACAAACATGTTAAAACACAAATGGGGCACCAAAGTGCCAAATGATCACAAAACAAGAATTAATTCGTCGAATTGTAAAACATCATATTTAAACTAATTAAACACAATATTACTTTAGAACTCACAACAATTTAAGCTATGAAAGCATAAATAACTCTTATAAATAAGAGTTATCACACCCCCAAACTTAAACCATTGCTTGTCCTCAAGCAATGCCGCTTGACAAAGAACATAACACACAAAAACAAAGGCATAGATCAGCTGCACAAATGATTCAAACAGATTTTCAAAAATGCTCTCATTGGGCTCAATTTTCAGATTCTCATTCAACACACACACACACACACACATCATTGCTTTTCACAACAGCTAGAATTATTAATACTCAATTGTGAGTGTGTGACTACTAGGCTTAGATCAGTTCCTAGCTAGTTTCAAAAATTCTCCTAGCCTTAGAAAGAGTGGTCTTCTTTTGACTTTGTCAAAGAATTTTTCAAAAAGAAGAGTAGACTATCAACTTCAGCATAAGCAAGGGGGATTCAAAGCATGACAGAGGGCTTGGTTAAGCATTTTAGGTCTCAGGCCAGTGCATTCTTTATTACATAGATACTTTCTCAGCGTTGTAGCAACTGATGCTGCAACATTGGTGACTTAGTAACAAACTTTCTACATTACTACTTTGCTACTGTTCTATACCAAGTAGCTTTTTGGCCGACTGCTGTTGGTAGGTCTCTTGCTGTCCTGGCAGAAGGTCAGTGAGCGCCCGGGGGGTACCTGCAAGCCACTCCGACGCTCAAGTCAGTATATCGAATATATGAGTGAAGGTACTAAGGATTAGAGATTGAACCTTTTTTAGGGCAAAGTATGCCTGTATTTATAGGAAATCGTGCCCTCTCGTGGATCGTTGGATGGGTAGAGTCGATCTTGACCGTCCAAGCATGTTGGGCTCGCATGACGTGGATATGGGCTGAATCGGTTGGGATGATCCATATGACTTGCTAAGCGCACCTTCTGGTTTTGCTAATGGGACCCTCTGGTTGACTCCAGAACAGTTGCCACCCAAGCCGAGATTATTCCGAAGGATGGTCTTGGCTTGAAGGATTTTTGTCGGTTTGCCGGATCTGTGAGGTTACGCTGAACACTGCCTTTGTAACAACCGTGTTCTGTCATAGGAGAAATTTTTTCTAAGTGTTGCTTTGTCTGTCTTGTCGGGTCGTATGAGATCATTTTGTCGCGACCGTAACTCACACCTCCTTCAGTGTAATCCTTTTGCCCGGCACCAAGCTAGGGTGATGTATCCTGATGTTGGCGTCGCCTTGTGTCAAGTGCTCTGAGGTTGGCGCCCTCTTGGGTGCCTTGTGCCAGGATGCTCTGAGATTGGCGCCCTCTTGGGCGCCCTGTGCCATCCCCCTGATGTTGGTGCCCTCTTGGGCGCCTTGGGCCAAGGTGCTAAGATATCCTGATGCTGGTGCCCTCGTGGGCGCCTTCCCGGGTGCTTGTTTGTTTTTGAGAGTTGGCGCCCTCCTGGGTGCCTTGGGTGTTGTTCCCTGCTTGCGTGTGCTGGATAGCTTATCGCGGAGAAGATTTGGCTGACCACCCTATTGCGAAGGATTTGCTTTAAGACTGCCCCCTGCCAGGTGCCCCTCTGCTGGGCGCTGCTTGCTCCTGCCAGGCGCCCTCATGGGCGCTGGCTGCCTTGACTGGCGCCCTGCCAGGCGCCCTCATGCGCGCTGGCTGCCTCATTGGCGCCCTGCCAGGCGCCCCTATGGGCGCTGGCTGTCTTCTTTGGCGCCCTGCCAGGCGTCCTCATGGGCGCTGGTTGCTTCTGCCAGGCGCCCTCCTGGTCCTGCCAGGCGCCCTCATGGGCGCTGGTTTGTGTAGACGTGTGCTTGGCACTTTACTTTATTTTTTGCTGCTCATCTTGTCTTTTAGCCTGCTTTTCTATCTTTTTTGTGTTTGAACACGTCTTAAGGTGACTGGCGTATTGGGCTTGTACGTAGTGGATATGGGCCAAGCTGATCTGCCAGACCCGTGGTGTGTCGCGAAACGCTAACTCCTATAAATAGGCGGGTATTTGTCTTGTGGTCCACATTTTTTTATTTTAAAATTTCGTGGAGGAGTAGGGACCAATCCATCATTGGAGCGCTTTCTTGGAAGGTGGAAAGGAGTAGGGGCCAAGTAATTGTTAACCCTAGCGCCTACTTCAAGGAGGGGGAAGGAGTAGGGACCAAGTCACCAACCTAGTGCCTCCTTAAAAAGAAGAGGAGGGAGTAGAGTCCACTTGTTTCAGCGTCTTTTCTTCCTGGTAAGTATTTGTTTTTCGTTACCGTTTATTTACGTTGTTGACTGCCCCCTGCCAGGCACCCTCATGGGCACTTGTTGCTTCATGTTAGCGCCCTGCCAGGCGCCCTCCTGGGAGCTGGCTGCTCCTGACTGGCCCCTCAGGGGCGCTGGCTGCCTTGACTGGCGCCCTCATGGGCGCTGCCTGCCTTGACTGGCGCCCTGCCAGGCGCCCTCATGGGCGCTAGCTGCCTTGACTGGCGCCCTGTCAGGTGCCCTCATGGGCGCTACCTGCCTCATTGGCGCCCTGCCAGACGCCCCTATGGGCGCTGGCTGTCTTCTTTGGCGCCCTGCCAGGCGCCCTCATGGGCGCTGGTTTTGTGTGGACGTGTGCTTGGCACTCCATTTTATTTTTGCTGTTCCTCCTGACTCTTAACCTGCCTTCTTAACTATGAATTTTCAGGGCTTGCTTGGTGCCGAGGGAAGTTGCTCTTACCATCATCCATTGACATTCCCGCGAGTCTTTGCGGCTTCTAATTTACTGAGGTAACTTCCGGGCAGACTTTCCATTTATCTTTCTTGCTTCTTTGTTCTTTTGAGCATGTCTTGTCTTGCAAAGTCTCCAACCTCGGGGGAGGGGGTTGTCTCTAAGTTTTCCTGTCTGTCTCGTGACTGCTTGTTCTGCCCCCTGTCCCGTAGGTTGAGAGATGACAAGGACGAAGAAGACGGCTCAGATGCACCCTACCGCTCACCTTGCTAAGAGTCAAGCTGACGACTTTGAAGAGGGGACTGTTGATACCCTGCCTTCGGAGGGGACTGGTGCCCTTGGCTTTGTTGATACTTCTTTTGATGATGATCTGCCGCTTGTGCATGAAGTGGTGGAGATTGGTGGTTTTAGTTATGATTGGGTTGCTCGTGTTGTTTGTTCCGCCAGGATCGTCTACCTTCCAGGAAACGAGCCTCCCCCCTGTCTGCAAGATGCGTTGAGAGGCGACTGGGGGGTTGAGGTGGTTGACCCCCAAGATAGGGTGGGCAGAGTCCCCGACGGTAGAAAATTCATGATGTTTCACAGTGTGGTTTACAAGGTGCGGATTTCCCCATTCTTTACACCCTTTCAACTGGAGGTTATGAATCACCTTAAGATAGCTCCCTCTCAGCTCCACCCAAATTCATGGTGTTTTGTGAAGTGTTTCGAGCTGGTGATGAGAGTTCTTCAAAGAAGATGCAGCTTGAGGGTTTTTATGGTTATCTTCGAGGTGCAACGTCGTCGAGATACTTCGGATGGCGTCATTCGTTAAGAGTTTGTGCACTTGAAATGTCGGACAAACTATGCTTTCTTTCAAGTGTACTCAGATAATCAGCATGATTGGAGGTTCAAGTATTTTTACCTCGTTCCCTCTAGTGAGAAGGCCGTCGACAGCATGGGCTTCTTTGATGAACAAGGGCGTCTGGTTAGGGATAAGTTTCGCCTTGGGTGGTGTAATGTCGATGTTGACCGCACCTCTCGGTCTTATCGCGTCCTCCCATCTGCGCTATCTGATCCTGAGTAGAGGACTTTGAGCATGCTGAGGAAGATCGTCGGTGGCTTGTCCACTATGCCACAAAAGTTTTTGTGCAGTGAGCTGTCCAAGGCTTCGACGATTCCTGAAGCTGCCAAGCTCTTAGGTTGCTTGTTAGGTCTTGATGTATCTTTGTTTTCTATTTTGATAAATTACTTATGTTGCCGATTCGCTACTTTGTTGTTTTGCAGATAAGATGTCCGCCCCACTCTCTTTTAATGAATTGGCCTCTTTGGCCGGACGGATGAGACCTTTGGATTCCGAACCTATCGAGGTCAAGAGCCCGGTTCCTGCTATAACTGCCCCTGCGCGTCCCTCTATGGGACCTCGCCTCAGCTTAGGAGCGCCAAACCGTGCTGGAAGGGACATCTCCGGGGTGCCGAAGGTTCTAGTCGACTCCAGCATCCAGGGGACTCACAGTAAGTCCAAGCGCCAGAGAAGTTGTGCTCAGGGACCTCCTCCTGCTGATTGTCCCTCCCCGGCTGGGCTTCCTCCTCCTGCTGACGAAGAGGGTGAAATCATCTTCTCTCCCGAAGAGCGTGATCATTTCTGTGAGCATCCTTTCGCATTTGCCGCGCACATGGTTAAAATTGGGGAAGGCCTGCATGCGAAGTGGGAAGCTGAAAAGAAGTGTGGATCTCGTTCAGGTAATCCTCTTGAGCCATTTCTTGCGGTATCCATCAAACCTGCACGGGCCACCACCCCTGCCAGGCGCCCTCATGGGCGCCGCCTGTTTTGACCTTGGTGCCCTGTCTGGCGCCCTCATGGGCGTTGGCTGCTTTCTAAGAGGTGCTTTGCCAGGTGCCCTCATGGGCGCTGGTGATGTTGGTTTTAAGCTTTGTCGTGTTTGTTTCTCTCTTTGCGCAGGGGTGATCGAGGAAAGAGATCTGCTTCTCTT
Source organism: Astragalus membranaceus (assembly GCA_039519185.1). NCBI lineage: Eukaryota > Viridiplantae > Streptophyta > Magnoliopsida > Fabales > Fabaceae > Astragalus > Astragalus membranaceus. The sequence goes on from CM076851.1 coordinate 91,000,745, forward strand.
GGATATAAGCCGGCTTCAGGTGGATTTACACGAAGCGCTGGAATCTGCTCGTCGGGCAAGAGACGTTGTTGGCCACTATCAGAAGCAAATGGAGGAGCTCCAATCTGAGTTGGACAGTATGAAGAAACAGAAAGATGTGGCCGAGGAAAGGGTGCGGGAGATGGCCGGGCAAGCCATGGACTTCTCCTATGCTGCCTACGATAAAGCGATAAGTCATGTTCAGTGCATGTACCCAGATGCAGTTCTTGAGTCGAGCATCTTCCGGTTTGACCATGAGGCTGTAGATGGGAGGATTGTTAGATATCGTTCCAACATGGTTGAATTTGACATCATTTCCCCCTGATTATTTCTTCTAGGAGTTCAGTTGTTCTTGACTTGTAATTTCTTTTTGTCCTATTGGATTTCGTTGTACGTTTGCTTTATTGAGCCTGACTGATGATTTTATGTTATATCCACGTTTCCTTTGTCTTGCTTATATTTCACGTTTCTGAACGTATCACCTCCTATCGTCTCGTGGCAATGTTATCTCTGTTAGAAATTTATCAGAATCTATCCGATTTAAATTCCCCACTAGAGGTTGCGACATTTGCGATGCCGCTTCGCCCATCTAGGGACTCTGACAGGAGTTTATCAGAATCGATCCAAACTTAACTCACCCATCAGAGGTTGCGACCTTTTCGATATGCGGCTTCGCGCCTTAGGTCTCTTACAGGAGTTTATCAGATAGTCCTCTCGAAGATGATATCTACTGCACTTCCCATCGAGCAGATCATTGTCGTCGAAGGATAGGGGCGGTCTGGTTGACCCCTTCCTGGTGACTGAGGTTGACGCAATGCTGAGGATCTCCTTCCACTTCCTCTTCATTGATTTGTTTGACCCCCCAGTCATAATGGCCACTGGCCTTCCTTTGGGCCTCCGGGTGTCCTCTTTATCGGTTGATTCATCATCGCCATTTTCGCCCCCCCTCGCTGACTGGGGCCTTCCCCTTCCTAGGGGACCTGTATCTACCTTCGGGGGATCAGGCTCTTTTGCGCGAGCCACTCGGTTCCCCCTCTTTCTTCACGTACTGTGACAACTTTCCTTTTTGGATCAGCTCCTCAATATCTTCCTTCAGTGCTCGGCAGCCATTGCTGTCGTGGCCTCCGCTTTGATGGTAGCAGCACCATTTTTTCGAGGGTTTGTGGCCCTCTCTCAACACCAAAGGCTCTGGCCTCTTGAGGTGACGAGGGGAGTAAGACCTGAGAGTCTTGGGGGGCGTCCCTCACGGTGTACGCCTCCTGTTACCTTTTGCCGGCGTACCTCCTGGGTGACCTCCTTGTCACCCCTGCCTTGGCTGCCTCGCGGTAAGCCATATCATCCTCCTTATAGTTCATGTATTTCTGGGATCTTCGAAGGAACTCGCCCAAGTTTCTAGGCTTGTTGATGCCTACATCTACTTGGAACAAACTTCCCTTTCTCAACCCGTCTTTCATCCAGAACATCCTTTGCCTGTCCTCCAAACTTGGAACGCCCGAAGCTTCCTTATTGAAGTGCTCAATATACTCCATCAGTGTCTCGTGGTTACGCTGCCCGACGGCTCTCAGTACTTCTTCAGATTTGGGCTTTAGCCGGGAGGCCGTGAAACGAGCCGTGAACATTCTCGCCCGCTGCCCCCATGAGGATATGGAGTTCGGCCTCAGCTCTTAGACCCACTCTAATGCGGAACCCTCGAGAGTGAGCGGGAAGATTTTGCAATGGACGGGTTCCCTGGCGCCCCTGTAGTGAATCATTAGGGAGAAGTGTGCCAGATGACTGTCCGGATCTCCAGTCCCGTCGTACATCTTGAGATTTGGCAGTTTTTTCAAGGCCCTTGGGATTTGGCATTCGTCTACCCTTCTTGTAAACGGCCCCTCCTCCGAAAACTCTCTTGAGTTTCGGGGGGAGGTGTCTTCATAGCCCAGCTCTTGATACCTGTGTCGCTCGGGGGACCTCCTCGATGGAGAATCCCGGTGGTGCCTTCTGCGGGTGACGACCCGGCTCTTTTACCTCTCATGAGTGTTAGGGGACGCGTGTGAGGAGGTGCTGGAGTGGGTGTCACGAGGCCGATAGGTCCCTGGGCGTGAGCCTGATTCCCCACGCCTACGTCGCCTGGGGGGAGAGCGATGGACATGATGTCTCCGAGCTGGGGACCGGTGGTGTCTTGAGGTCACCGTCGTTGGAGGAACTATCACCCTGCTGAGTGGAGGTTGTTCTGGTAGGGCAGTCACACGCCTTTCAATCTCCCTCAGTCGTGCTTCCTGTTCCAACATAGCTTGAGTGCGACTGGTCAGTAGGTCCAAAAGCTAATTCACATTAGAGGGCTGGGCAGGTTGACTGGTGCCCTCGTCCTGTATAGTCAAGACGTTCCCCTCGGGGGTACCCTCCGATCGGGGTGCGGGTATGGCAATGCTCTGAACCCGGGGTCTGCCCCTGGGAGCCATGGAGCAGCAAGAGAAAAGTTTGAGTAGTGATGATGTGAAAGATAGAAACCTCCCACTGTGGTCGCCAATGTTCTGTACCGAACAACTTTTTGGTCGACTGCTGTTGGTAGGTCTCTTGTTATCCTGGAAGGAGGTCAGTGAGCGCCTGGGGGTGGGGGGTGGGGGGGGGGGGTACCTGCAAGCCACTCCGACGCTCAAGTCAGTATATCGATTATATGAGTGAAGGTACTAAGGATTAGAGATTGAACCTTTTTTAGGGCAAAGTATGCCTGTATTTATAGGAAATCGTGCCCTCTCGTGGATCGTTGGATGGGTAGAGTCGATCTTGACCGTCCAAGCATGTTGGGCTCACATGAGGTGGATATGGGCTGAATAGGTTGGGCTGATCCATATGACTTGCTAAGCGCACCTCCTGGTTTTGCTAATGGGACCCTCTGGTTGACTCCAAAACAGCTACTATGCTACTATGTTGCAATGCCCTTATTGCTGAATGTATATATTTCTTTTTTCCTTTTTTTTTCTTTTCTTTTTTTTTCTTTATATATTTGATGGGCAATTGCAGCATTTTTCACTTATTACAGATTTTGGCACCTTACATTTGGTACCTTACATAGTAAACATCTAACACTATATGCACTGACTTTCTATGTTCTTCATACCTAGCCTCAATATACCTAGCCCTTGGCAAAATTTAAATTTTTTCATTTTGATCCTTGTAAAAAGTTTTTTTTAAATAGTGCTTGTAAAATTTAAAATTATTCATTTTGGTCCCTGCAAAAAGTTTTTTTTAAAAATAGTCCTTAAAAAATTTAAATTTATTCATTTTGATCCCTATGACATGTCAACTTTAAAATGACCCGAGGGACCAAAATGAATAATTTTAAATTTTGTAAGAGCTATTTTAAAACAAAAAACTTTTTGGAGGGACCAAAATGAATATTTTAAATTTTACAAAGGCTATTTTTTTTTAAAAACATTTACAGGAACCAAAATGGATATTCACTGTATTTGGATGGGCAAAAATGATATTTATGCCTAACTTTAACATGTAACTTATTTTGAGGTATCCTTAAGTGACAACACCAATAACACTGTTTCGAGAAAGTTTGTTTTTTTTTTGACAAGAATCACTTAGTGCATTTCATTCATAATCAAATCAGAAATACATGAGGGGATATCAGAGTAACGGACCCAATTCATTGCCAATAGAATCCTCATCAACTCACCAATAACCACATCTGTAATAGGTGAATACCAAAATGTCTTGGCCTGGATAAAATTGCCACCATCATCTCGAAGACACATACCAATACCCGCTTTGTTTGCTACCAAGGAAAAAGATGTAACACCCCGGTATTTCTTTAACAAAGAAATGCCTAAATATACAATTTGGTATAAATCAGAGTATAAAAATTCCTGTTCAGATATACATCTTTACAAGAAACAGCGGAAACTATAAAAATATAACATAATACAAGCTCGAGTCATACGACCGAATATAGAGACAACTACAGAAGAACATGGACAACTATAAAAGAATCAATCTTCAGTCTTCTCCTCGAACCCGACAACCAAATGTGCCGCCTGCTGTCCTTATATCCTGTTCTCTGTAAAAACAACAAATATGGATTGGGTGAGACAACTCGTCTCAGTGAGTCCTACCGTGCCCCCTCACTAACACTCGGTTAATTTATAAAACAGTTTACATAGTTAAATTATAACTATTTATACCAATATATATACCTAGCCCATTACCGGCCGTGCAAAGCCCACAATCCCGGTGAATGAAGTGCTACTATATATATTTTAGCCTTGTCAATTATTATATAATTACAAGCTATACCAAACGAAACATCGGCCGTGCAAAGCCCACAATCCCGATGAGTCGTGAACCTATCTTAGCATAAATCGGCCGTGCAAAGCCCACATTCCCGATAACCCACGAATTGACCACGCCAAAACGTATACAGGGCCTAGGTAAGGGGTCATGACTACCCTTCCTAGTATGCTACTTGTCGGATCGTCACCCAACGCGATACATATGACAATACGTATCAATTCTCGAGAGTTAGATAATATATATCTTTTGGATCACCAAAGGATCAATCACATAAGCTTTTTAGATAATTTATATCCTTATCGATCTATAACCCGTTTAGATGAATTCAATAGTTAGACATCCGGCGTTATAATCATTATTCAATTATCATATATGAATGTATATTCAGTCCATCCATTTAATAGGAGTACCCACACGTGTGCTAAGTTTCGGTTTTCAAAACCATTTGTCTTCACAAGACTTCTCAAAATAATGAGTTAAACTCTTTCAAAACAGAGAATTTCAGAATTCAAATCACACCTTTAAATAGGGTTTTTAATAAGCTTCAAAACGCAACTGAAAACACTTCGATCGGACCGCTGGATCAAAAGTTATAGCAAAAACAATTCCAATTAGGTTTGCTGAAAATTTACACTGCGTCGCGACGCGGACAGGGTCCGTCGCGACGCGAAATTACACAGAACCAAAATCTTTGAAAAAGTTTGACTTGGTCGCGTCGCGACAGACACGGGTCGCGACGTGATGGACACCAGAAGGTTAAAAATTCAGCTTTTCTGAAAACAATTTTCTCCCGATTCGATCCCACTTTATACCGAGACTTCCCATGAGCCCCGAGACTTGAAAACAGAAGTTTATCGATAATACTCAGACCATATTCCAGCACATAACAAGGGTATAGATATATGTATTTTTGTATAAAACGTAAAATAGTGTTTTCCGACGAAAACGGCTTTTGACTCGATAAAACGTTTCTTGGTTTCAGAGTTTTCGAAGATCGAACATATACCATAGTACTGAAAACAAAACCATTTCAGAATATCAATTTAACCCTATTCGTGAGTAGAACTCACCAGCGTGATGAAAATCACGGAATTGCCGAGAAGTCACGTCCTCACTCGAACAATCAAACCGTTAACCACTCGAACAATCCCCGTAATCACGAACACGCTCCGAATGCCTCCGTAACTAAACTCAATGGCTCCACTTGCACAATCAGCAACTCAATCATTCACTCTTGCTACTGAACTCCTCTCCAGGTAGATAGAACTGATGGCTCTCGAGACTTTGGCGAATCGAACCCAATTTCGACGAACAATGTCCAGCTCTTCTTTCTGTTTTCCAGAATCAAGGCACACTTTTGCAACAGCCCTAACTAGGCCAATTCGTAACCAAAACTATCCAAACCGGTGCTCATTGTGAATCTAATCTTGTCTACTTTCTGATGGAGGAAGATTCACACGCACGCATGCAGTGGTTTGGGAGATATCACCAAGACAAGGTGACTGGTCCAGGATAGCGCTTGATTCTGAATCCGAAACTTGGGGACATGATATCTCCTTCATTTCTCCATGAAATCATACGGTTCTTGTGCCCAAAATGAAGAGCGTTTTGTCTACTTTCCAGAGAAATAAGAATCACGATCATCGGAGTTGTGTGCAGGGAGATACGATGAAATCACCGAAGGTATACCATACGGGTTTTACCCAGAATTTTGTTGAACTTGCATCTTCACCTTCTAAAAGCTTGATACTTCATCCATGGTGAAAATTGTTAGAGGTGGGATGAAGGGTGGAAAATGCTCTCATTGTATAGAGGAGGAGAAAGGAAAGAGATTGGTGAAATTTGCATCTACATGCATTGAGAGTTGGTGAAGATCCTCCATCTTCTTCCTCTCACCCTCACTCTCGCCTCTCCCTCTCATTTTTCCCTAAGAGCTCTTTTTCTTTTCCTTTCTTTCTGGTGTTCAGCAAAGTGAGATAAATGAGAGGTGTTGGATTGCTATTTTAAAATATTGGAGCTGAGGGTAGAGTTCTAAAAAGGGGAAAAGACATAAATACCCTTAAGTAATTTCCTTACTTTAATACACTTCTAAATCACCACTACCCATAATTTCCTTCAAAAATCTTGCTTATGGTCTTGTGGAATTGAGGAATGTGTTTGATGTTGGGTAGTTTGGGTTAAAGGTTTAAAGGGTTTGGAAATGACCAAAATGCCCTTACACCTTAATTCTTGGTTTTGAGGCTAAAACTCCAATAATCTTATGGTTTTCCGCTCGGCATAGGTTTTCTCGACTAATCCTCATTCGAGTCGAGAGTAACTGCTCACTCAATTGACCTGTCTTCGATGTGAGGCGAAAAGACGATTTTACCCTTCAGCTGAATTGTTCAATTAAATTATGACTAAGCCACATTTAAATGCAGAGTAGGATTTCTTTGGACTCTTCCTCGACTATTAATCCCCGAGACACGACCAATTATTCCCACAAATAATTACTCGGTCTTAGGCATCATAGTACGAGTCTTTAATAATTACTCGGTCTTAGGCATCATAGACACGACCAATTGTTCAATTAAATTATGACTAAGCCACATTGCACTTAATCAAACCAATAGGCGGCTTCATCCAAGATTTCATTGCCGCAACAACCCCAGAATTCATAGTAGTAATTCAGAACCCTTGATCACGAACAGCAGACCAATCCAAATAGAGAGTATGACCTGACCAAACATGTAACACCTTATATTTCACCTCATTGTGATCAATGAGACATTAAACATAATCATAAACATCAGAGTATAACCTGCTCATATTAATAGACCAAATAAAAACTAAAGCGGATTACAACCACTTACATTACTTTGAGATAAGATTTCTCAATTACACTTCCGAAATAAGTACACAAAAGGTACCCATTCGATAAATTATACATCACTATGGTCCATTTACAAGACACGGTTATAAACGCTACATGACCTTGATAACAGCTCAAGGATTTAAACCTAACAATATATGATTAGGGAAATAAGCAAAGTACATAATGAAGATCTCCAAGGAATCTTCCCTCTAACTAAGCAGCTACAGCATACATCACTTCACCTCAATCTGCTTTGCTTTCCCTGCACATCTGAAAAAACCACAACATATACAGTGAGATTATAAATCTCAGTGAGTTCTTTCGCACCCCTCACATATCCCCTCTCGGTGTTTTCCTTTTTCTTATGAGCCATTCTCGCTCATACTTGTCCTGTCTGTGAATTAACCTAATCTTATGAACCATTATTGTTGATACCTGTCTTTTAATCTTTTCTTTTGCTTAGCACAATCTGAGATATAATGTCAGATACTCGAGAATACCCAATATCAACGGAAACCCCAATGCGTATAGCTATACGAATAATGTCAGGGCCCTAGCTTTGGATTCATGACTCCCCTCGGCTAGGTATGCTACATGAACTCGGGATCGTCATCCCCCTCAATATCTTTTATTAACCTCTTGGACATTAAGTCCGCTTCTCAACACGAAGTCGCATTATTACCCTCAACTCGGACACTAGGTCCGTTACTCGAGACGAAGTCGTAATCTTTTATCCTTAACTCGGACAGGAAGTCCATTCTTTGATACTTTGTTTGTTTTCACACTCGATACAACCCTTACTCGTTTTGCATTCAAAACCTAACATGAACTTACTCGTTGTTTACAGTGAAACATCAATAGTTCGATACGTCAAACTTCGGTTTTGTATTTAAACCCTAACGTAACAAACTTCATAATACCACTTGAAACAACTTTAAAAACAACATATCTTCTTTGTTCAATGATCATTGGGAAGGGTTAAGGAAGGGATTAGGGAAGGTTTGGAACCAAAAAGAATAGCCTGGAACCTGTTTTAAAAAGTGGGACAGAACTCTGCGCACGGGTTGTGCGCCTCTGCGCATGGGTCGTGTGCCCTTAAAACAATTTTCATGGCTAGCTACCAGAATAAGGCGCACGGGTCGTGCGCCTGGGGCGCACGGGTCGTGCGCTTCTGACAACCTGTGAAAATGTCCCGTTTTGTGTAATTCGCTATTTCGATCGTTTCCTTTACACGTTCCATTCAATTCCTAACTTAACTACAGTCCAAAACACTTCAAAAACATGTTCAATCAACCACAATCCATATCAAATCCTCAATCAACCAATCAAAAACAAGTTTGACATCAAATGTGATTTTAATGGTTTTCGTACAAAAACATTTCTCGATAATGTACAACAAACCGAAACAACACTTCAAACATATCCATGGCTTCCCAATAAATTATTTAACAATCAAACATATACTTGGCAATAAAACCACATAACCTCACCACATTCAATCACACTTCAAACATCAATTTCATCAAAATCCGTCAATTATTCGGTTTAACGGTTTTTCACCAAAACGCTATAAATTTACACATCAAACCGAACAACGATCCAATCAATCAAACCTCAATACATAACCTAATCAATTCAACTCATTTTCACATCATTCATTGTAACACCCCTAATTTTTAAAATAACATTTTAAGTGGATTTTATATAATTGCTAGTCGAAGGAATTAATAATTCGCAATTCAGAATCAGTCGAGTCGAGTAATTTTACGCCAAGTAATAAACCATAGAATTAGTGAGGGGGGTCTTGGCCTAAAAACCTTGAGTTAAAGAACTAAGGGCATTATGGTCTTTTCCCAACCATAACACACCTCAGCCCCAAAAAGGGAAAACTCCCTCTCCACCTCACTTAAACTCATTCCAATTCAGCAAACTGAATAGAAGAAAACAGAAGCAAAGAAGGGAGAAAGAAGGAAGAGGGGCGAGAAAGGGGAAAAGGAAGGAAAGGCTTGAGCCAAGTTCACCCATCCTTGCATGTAAGTATTCAGACCTTCTTTCCACTCCATTTTCGATTCTCCTTCTATTGGTATAACTTTCAAAGTCTGATTCACTCTCCTTCCCTCATCTCCATGTTTCGACCATGAAGCCCCAAATGGTGAAGATGGCGATGTTTGTGAGTTAGGTGGGCTTGCATGTTCAGTAGAGACTGCTCTAGAGGAAGTTCTGAAGTGACATTTCGAATTGGAAGGGAGTTTGGGACAAATTGAATTGCTGGTTCAGTTTGGTAAGAAGAAGTTAATGTTTTGGAGATCGGTTCGGTTCTAGCGGGGATTGTTCGAGGGTATTTCGTTCGGCGACTTCGTCACTCGGCTCAACTCTCGGGATTTCTACGTATCGGTGAGTTCTACTCATGGATTAGGGAAAATATATTCGTCTGAAATTATAACACATTTTGTTCCTCGGTGGAAAACTGATTTCGAAAGATTTTCGGGTCGAAAACCGCTTTTGAGAAAATTAGTGTTTTACGGTTTTTATCGAAATATTGAGCAATTTACGAATTGTGTATTTAAACGCTTTCGCTGGAATATAGTCTGGAATGTGTTGCTAAACATCTATTTTTAAGCTTCGGAAGTCACAGAATGTCTCGGTGACAATTTGGGAGCGAATTGGGGAAAAACTGGGTTTTTGAAAAGTTGTTTTCAACCTATCTGACAAGGGTCGCGTCGCGACCCGTGGTCCATCACGTCGCAACCATAGTGAATTTTTTGACGCAAAAGTTTCTGTCACTTTTCGCGTCACGACGGTACCTGTTCGCATCGCGACGCTTTGCAGTTTTTCAGTAAAACACACTGATTTTGTTTTCGCAATAACTTTTGATCCGGGAACCCGATTTAGGTGTTCTGAGGTGCGTTGGAAAGCTTATTCAAAGACTTATCTATAATTATATTTTGGTTTGGAAAATACACTGTTTTTGAAGGTCAAAACTGTTTTCAAAACCGAAACTTAGACCGAGTGTAAGATAATGTTTTTGGCATAACAAACCAGATCGTGGATCCTTCTTGACGCTATGATTATAACGTCGGATGTCTAACTTTGAATTCATCAAAACGGGTTATAGATCGTTAATAGATATCGATATCTAAAACTTGAAAGACGGTCCAATGAAGACACGATATGTATTTTATTATATATCACGTTGGGTGACGACCCGACAAGTAGCATACTAGGGAGGGAAGTCTTGATCCCTTACCTAGGCCCTGTATACGTTTTGGCGTGGTCAATTCATGGGTTATCGGGATTCGTAGTCGTTGTACATCCGATTTATGCTAAGCTAAGTTAAGAACACGATTTGCCGGGATTCGTAGTCGTTGTACAGTCGGCATTTCGATTTGTAGCTTGTGATGGCTATTGAAAATATGTTGTAACGGTTTAATAATTGAACCGAGTGTTAGTGAGGGGGCACGGTAGAGCTCACTGAGATATGTTATCTCACCCTATCATTGTTGTTGTTTTTCAGAGAAGCAGGGAAAGAAGAAGACTGTCAGGCACGAGTAGGTGACATGCTCTTGGAGATGTCAAGGACCTAGTCTTGATCCTCTTATGTTTTCTTTTGCTGTCCTTGTCATGGTTGTATGACTTGTATCGTTTATGACTTGTACGAACCGTATTTGTGTTTCCTGTTTTAGTTATTGAACTCGGATGTTGTAATCCTTTCGGCTGTGGACCGAGTAACTTCTATTATATGAAGTCGGGATGTTCCGAATGTTATGCTTAATTTCGGAAGAAGTTTATATGTTCAATAATTATCCAGGAACTGTGTCCTCTGATCATCTCTTAGCTGTGCATTTCAGTGTATCTACTGGGGTGTTACATTCATAAACATTAAACAACTAGCGAAACCTCAACTAAATCGAAGAACTCACTTGTTTGTTGGCTCGAACACAATGCGCGAGAAATTCTAGCTTTGAATGTCAATCCGCACCTAGGCACCAACAAATTGCTCCTAATCTCCAAAGTGAACCTAAAGCTTCAAGACTCAACTTCAAAAGCCCAACTTCATTCCAAAGCTTCCCACTCAATCATAATGCTCCCAAAATCACTATTCATCATCTCCTAGCTCCAATTGAGCTTCTTCACATAAACCCCAAATTTTTGATTCACAACCCTAACTCACCCAAACTTTTATTTCTTCACTCCTAGTTAACAATCAAACTCTCAATGGAACTTTCCTAACCTCCAAGACAAAGAAATGAAGGAGAGAACTCAACATCCCTCACTTTCTCCATGATTTGCAAAAATGGTGGATTGAGAGAGAGTGTGGTTTGTTGGTGATGATTTTAGTGTCAAAAGGAAGAGGATGAGATGGTGATTCTTTTTGTACCTTAAAAATGAAGCTTTCCATGAAAATCTTTTTCCCCCTCTTCTATTCTTCCTCTTCGCCATTCTCTTCTCACTCTCTTCTCATTTCTTTTCTTTCTTTTTCTCTTTTCCTTCTCTCGAATCTCTCTTTCTCTTTTTCCCTTTTCTTTTCTTTTTATTTTAAGGAACTTAAGTGAGGGTGTGGGGGTGAAATGACCTCTATGCCCTCACTTAACTCCAACATCTCATAAATACCCTTTATATCTACTATTCACTTAAAAACCCTACACCAATTAATAATTAATCTAGCACTCAATTAGCAAGTACTAAAATAATTAAATTGGGTTAAACACCAAAATAATTAACTTAATTATTTTGGGATGTTACAAAACAATTGTAGCCGCATCAACATTCTTATTATTCCACACGCGATTAGTCTGACACTTTCATAGACTCCACATCGGCATACACCAGGCGACACAATCGGTTGCGTTAAGAATAGAAATAGTTGCAAAGAAAACTGCATAAAATTGGTCATGTTGGAGTGCCAAATTGTGAATAACACCATAAACTCCAAGATTATTCCAACACGCCACAGTTTTGGTACAAAAAATAAATAAGTGAGTTGGAGATTCAGAAAAGCTACCACACCACAGGCAAGTATCCTCCACGTCAACATGTCTATTGGCCAAGTTAGACCGAGTAGGTAGAGCATCACGACAAAGTGTCCAAAGAGTGTGTTTCACCTTAGGAGGGATTTTCAGCTTTCCAAAGACCACACCAATTTCCTTCAAGCTTCAACTTGAAGATGATCAGTTTCTAACACCCAATCATTGAGAAGCTTATAGACTCATGAAAATTTTAGTCGGGATATATAACAATATCCTTAAAAATATGGTGTTAAGTAATGAAAAGAAAAAAAAACCTCTCTAATTTTACTGAATTTTACTTATATTTCTCAAAATTTGACATATGCAATTCACTAATTTAATATCAATATGATCCAACCATATAAATACACAAATCAATCAAGTGGTTCGGTGAAATTTACTTTTTAGGTGACCCCTAGATTGCTTTTGAAAAATATGGGTAACTTACCCAATCTCAATTTTACATCACTCAAAATTTGACACATGTATCCAAATAATTTAATATAAATGTGATGTAAAAGCACAAATATATTTTAATTGACACAGGTACGTAGATTCCAACAATTTTTTATTATAAAAAAGAGATTAATTTTATTGATTTCACATCATATAAGGTAAATTACCCACATTTTTTGAAAGGTAACCTAGAATCTATATCTATATCTATCAGTATAAAATACAATTGGGCATTTCCCAACCGAATTAATCCGCCAAATGTCACCATTTAATCACCCCCTAACACCCAAACAATGCTGACATGGAATCATATTTTATGATGTGGCATTCAGAATTAAAAAAAAAATCAATTAATTTGTAACTATAATAATAATCATAAGAATTAAATGTACAATTACTCTAGTTTATCGCATTAATTACAATAAAAGTAAGACCACAATAACTTGCATTTATTGCAATATAAGAATTAAAAAAACCAATCACTTAATTTTCACTTAGGCTCTGTTTGGTAAAAAGTAGAGGATAGCGGAAAAGCTAGCGGATCGCGGATGAGCAGATAGCGGATAGCGGATGAGCTAGTGGATAGCGGATGAGCTAGCTGATAGCAATTGATGTGTTTGGTAAAACTAGCGGTTTGTAACATCCCCAAAGTGATTGTTCTAGTTATTTTGATTAGCGACTAGCTTTAATTAATTGTTGCTAATTGAGTTGGTTGAGTCCATAAGTGATGATTTAGTTTGCTTGAATACATGGTTAAATGAGATAATTATATGCTTGTATGCTTTAAGTGAATGTGTAACTAGTTGAATTAAATTTGGGGTAGTGTATGAGTAAAGAGGAGAGGTGCGATTAGAGTAAGGGCAAAACAGTAAATTCCTTTTTTAAACACACCCTTCCGGTAGCGACCGAAAAATCCGGGTGAGGATTCTTCGAAGGTTCCAAAATGAAGCCGCCACCAAAGTTTAGTTTAAGGGCAAACATTGGAAAATCCCTTTAAGGTGGATAAGGGTCCTTGAGACCAGATTTGGGTTCGGGAGTCGGTTATGCGTGGGGAAGGTACTAGCACCCAGCGGCATCCTTCTTAAGGAAGGTTACCTGCTAATTAGTTGTATAAAAAAATGTTAATTTGGAAAATATCTATTTTAGCCTTTTTATTGTGAATTGAAAGAAATTAAAAAAAGGAGAACACCTGACGTTTTTTGAACTAAGAAATTATTTAGAGAAAAAAAAAGGTTTTTTATTAGTGCACTTGAGAGAGGTGGGCCCGCCCTCTACTCCTACGTATCTCCTGGTAGAGAATCAAAGGCTACGTAGTTCTTGGGTAGAAAAAGTTTAGCTTGTTTGTGTTTTTTAATTTAGGGATTTTATGACTTGTGATCCGTATGGTTCATTTATCCTAAAAAGATGACTAACCCAGTCGTACGGCCGACTTAATCCCCTATTTTTGAAGGTAGGATTTTTGAATTTTGGAAGAAAGCGATTTGTGTAGGGAGTGATTTTATTTGAATAGGTATTTTAGGACTCTTGAGCCGTATGGCCCATTTGTCCTAAAACGATGACTAACCCGGCCGTACGGCTGACTTAATCCCCTATTTTGAAAATAAAATTTTTATTTTCTGTTTTGAATATGGACGAAAAGTTAACAAAGAAGAAAATATGAAAAGTGCAACTAGTGAAAAATAATTATTATTAATATTTAAAAAATAAACTAATTAAAAGAAAAAATAAAATAAAAAGGGGAGGGGGAGAGAGAGAGAGTGAGAGCTTCGCTAGGAGAGGGAGAGAATGTGTTTAGTGTTCTTGTTGAATAACTGTGGTGTCCTTTTCACTATGGACATGACCTTCTTTTATAGGTGAATGGTAAGGTAAAGAGTGGACAAGTTGACTTGCTGGGTAAGCAGCTTGTTGGGCTGAAGGTTGATGCTATTGACACCCCCTTTTATTATTTTCGTTTTTTCTATTAATTTTGATTTTTTGCAACTATATTTTGTATTTTGGTGATTATAAATGAAAGCAAAAATGATTTTTTTAAAATAGTTAAAAACTTATTATTTTTTAAATATAAAAGGTTATTTTTGACTAAAAGACAAATCTAAAAAAGAACAAGTTGGGCCAAAGCCCGATCGGAAAAATCTAACATAGGCCCAATAAAGTGAATTACTACGCACATGCCCAATAAAACGAGATAGCATCCGAACAAGCTCAAAAGCTAACTCACGGTATAGGACCTGCAAACTGGTAAAAATAACGACGATTGTAGTAAAAAGAGCAAACAAAATTGGGGTATAACACTCCCACTTAAAAACACTTCAGCTGAACCTTTCCCTCACAACCCCTTTCACTTTAGAAAAAGAAAGAAAAGAAGAAGAGTTGAGAAAGAGAGAGAGGGGTTTCGAGTTTGAGAAGGAAAGAGGGAAGAAGGGGAAAAACATTCAACCCTCACATGAGTTGCCCAGCTGAAGATCCTCCATCACCACCCCCTTTCTTTTTCACTTTCACATCTAAAGAATCCCCAACCTAAGAACTCAGCTGGTCCACTTCCTTTCCCTTCCTCTTTCCACCATTTTTGAGCTTGCATGTGTGCTCTAGAGCTTCTTTGGAATAGCTGGCTTGTTGCATGTTAGATTGGAGATTTAATTAGGACAATCTAGTAGCTACATTGTGGGTTAAAGCTATCATGATGAGGGTTAGGCACTGGGGTCGAAGTTGCTACAATTAGGAGCATTTGGGTGAACTAGGACTTATATACTTGCTTGCTTTTGAGTTGAATTCGACATATAAGGTGAGTTCTTCGCGTATGTAGTTTTTATTTTACGATTGTTCTAAAATTATTGCAATGCATGTTGTTTGTTCTGGATTGGTTGTGATGCATGTGCCTATGTATGGTTAAATGTTGATGGAATGTGACTTAGAACAGCTCTAGGTGCTGAAAGTGATGAAAAAGAACCATAATTCATGAACTAGTCCTAAAATCCCTCATGCTATGAGTATTTTGAAGAGTGAGTGATGTGTTTTATGTTACCAATGAATGCTAATTGATTGCATATAGGTGTGTTTTGGTTGCAATTTGTTAGTTAGTGTTGGTGGGATTGAGTTTGGATTGAAGGGAGATGGTTTTGGAATGAATAAAACTGGTTTTGAAGTGATTTTTATGCAGAACAACAGGTCTTAATCGATTAACATGACCCCTTAACTGATTAGAGTGCTTCTGGAGGCGTTTTCTAAAAACTGTCACCTTCTTAATCCATTAGGGTAATCGATTATCATAATGGATTAACTTAATAGATTAAACTGTGCAGAATTTTGCTATTTGCTGGTTTTCTTCCCTCAATTCTATAACTTTTCCATCTCCAAAACTAACCATACCTTGTGAAAGTTTAAGTTCCGTCCCAATGTTAATTGAACACAATTGAGATAAAAATCATATAAATTTGTGATGCAATTGGGTATTCTAGCGTATGGTTTAAAAACCGAACCGTATAGTATAGTATCGAGTGAGAAGTAAGACTAAGTGTCAAGTAAAAGCATAAAACACCAAGGGGATGACGATCCTAAGCTAATAGCATATTAGGGGAGGGAAGCCATGAGCCCAGAACCTAGGCCAATAATAAGATGACTCTGTAATAGCTATTATCGGGTGGGTTCACCGGGGGAACTATGTAGTGGTTGTCCGGTGCTGTGCTAGAGAAAAGAGAAAAGATAAATAAAAACACCGAGAGATTAAGAGTGAGGGGTCGTGAAAGAACTCACTGAGATTGTAAATCTCACTGTATATGTTGTGGTGTTTTTACAGATGAGCAGGGCACGACCAATCAAATAGAGAAGTAGTGTAACACCCCAATTTCTTTGCGTATGATACTTCTTTTAATAAAGTGGTTACTTTATGTATTTTGCGATTTAAAAGTTTAATGATTTTTAAGGTCTTAGTGTATTTGAAATTAACAAGATGTATTAAGTTTATATTTGTTTGCATTTCTAGAATTTTTGGAAATATGTTATTATTTTTATTTATTTATTTATTTATCTTAGGTTTTTTTAAAATATTAGTATTTGAAATGTTATCCAGTTAGAAAATTTTTTTGGGTTATGAAAGTTTCAGAATAGTATGTATATATAAAATAGGCTTTAAAAATGATTTAGAAAGGATTTTTGGCTTTTACTTACGCATACACCCCATTTTTCTGCTAGTCGCAGCCCCCTTTCACTAAACCAATTCACGCATCCCATCAAAAAGGCACAGTTCGCGCGCTCCACAGGTCTAAACGCATAACCCGACCCATGCTCCTAGCTTCTACTTCCTTTAGCTAAAAATGCAAAACCCGTAAAAAGAAGCAAACACCTCCAACCTTCTTCTCTCTTCGATTTCTCACTCGTTTGACCACAAAAAAATGTGAAACCTCGTGGTCCTACACAAAATCCACCTCTGAATGTGTTCGTGATGTCTATTTCGTCAATCAGAGCTTCGTTTACCGCGTTTTCTCTCTCTAGGCGAACTGTAATTGGCACTTTCCGGCCACCACGGGCTTGCGTCGGAAAAACAGACGTCGTTTTCGGATTCTAGGCATCGAAATCTTCGAGAAGCACTAGTCCTTTGTTGTGAAGTTGACGTCGGACTCCTGTTATCCTGGTGAGACGATTTCAGGTCACTCTTTTGTTTCACTTTGATTTCGTTTCAGCTATAAAGTCTTTCAAAAATTTACTAAAACTAATTTTATACTGTTGAGAGCCAGTTTTTGCTTCCTAAGTGACCAATAAATTTTTTCGTGTGCTCGATGCTAAATTAATTGCTGTAAGAAATGGTTTTTAGGTAAGAATTTGTAGTATTAGAATTTAGGTGATATATTTTGTTGGAAACAAATTATCATATATATGTATATGTAAGTTTTATAAAAGCATAATATATTAAGTGTATTACACTTGTATATTTATATCTATTATTATGTTAGAGATAAAATATAAAGCTTTCTGTATCTAAGCTTTATGAAAATTTTATATATCAATTATAAATATCTGGATATAATCTATATAAGTTTAGACTAATTTCATATTTTAACCTTTCAAACTATATTCTAGTATATTACTTTTAAATTATTTTAGCAATACAAAAGGGTAATCATGCATTGATTAAGTACTTATTACATTTTATGAGGTAAATACTTATTATTTTGTTGTCGGTTACGATGCGGGTCTTTAAGAGTACTTGTCGTGACATTTGATAGAAGAAACGAACAAGAATATGAAGTGGACACAAAGATTGATACTATGTGGAACATCATTACGCCTGGAGAAGGATGCGACAAGAATAGTAGAGGAATCGATAAAAAGGTGAGTGTTTTCTCGTTTGGGGTACCCTGTGACCCCGACATGTGCTTATGTGTTAATTGTTATGTGACATCATTGTATGAGCAATGATATATGAGTGTTGATGTGATTTGAGTTATGATAAGGATTTATTGTAGGAGCAATGAAGTAAATCGTTAATATGGGTGTATGTGGTTTGATCATGTGTTGTTGTTGTTGTTGTTGTTGTTGTTGTTGTTGTTGTTGTTGTTGTTGTTGTTGTTGTTGTTGTTGTTGTTGTTGTCATCTTCGTTGTTGTCGTTGTCCGTTGTCCGTTGTTGTTGCTGTTGTTGATTGTTGTTTTGTTTTGTTGTGGTTGTTGGTGTTCATTGTTGTTGCTGCTATCGTTACTGCTGATGTTGTTGTTGCTATCATTGTAGTTGTTAGTCGTTATTGTTCATTGTTGTTGCTGTTGCTGTTGTTACTGCTGATGTTGCAGTTGTTGTTGCTATAGTTGTTGTTCGTTTTTGTTGTTGTTGTTGTTGTTGTTGTTGTTGTTGTTGTTGTTGTTGTTGTTGTTGTTGTTGTTGTTGTTGTTGTTGTTGTTGTTGTTGTTGTTGTTGTTGTTGTTGTTGTTGTTGTTGTTGTTGTTGTTGTTGTTGTTGTTGTTGTTGTTGTTGTTGTTGTTGTTGTTGTTGTTGTTGTTGTTGTTGTTGTTGTTGTTGTTGTTGTTGTTGTTGTTGTTGTTGTTGTTGTTGTTGTTGTTGTTGTTGTTGTTGTTGTTGTTGTTGTTGTTGTTGTTGTTGTTGTTGTTGTTGTTGTTGTTGTTGTTGTTGTTGTTGTTGTTGTTGTTGTTGTTGTTGTTGTTGTTGTTGTTGTTGTTGTTGTTGTTGTTGTTGTTGTTGTTGTTGTTGTTGTTGTTGTTGTTGTTGTTGTTGTTGTTTTATTTGGAAAGTAATGCCTTAGACTAGGTGCTTTGTGCAAATACTTTCTTGATTATTTGAAGTTGTTATTTCGGTATAAAGTCCTGCAATATTCTGATCGTTACAAGCAATGACTTCTAAGCTTAAATGTTTTAATTTTTCTTTCTTGTAGTTATAATTTCAATCCCGTGCACTCATTTTATTAAATATAACAGGTGCAATGCATTACTCTTGCGTCTCTCTGATTGAAATCTAGAGATGTAGTAACTCTAGTAAAAAAAAATGATTTTATGTGTAAAACTTCTAAAGTTAGACCCAAGGAATGATTGTGACTATGTATTGATATTATTTTATGATGTGCAATTAATACATTGGTCTGAGTTGTTTTAAATGTTCTATTTCTTTTCCATGGGGCTTAGTAAAATAACTTGTTAGTTACAACATTAAAAATGCATGTTAGTTACTTCTTCGGAATAAAAAGATTCAAAGTGATACATGCTTGTTAATTTTTATATCATACTACGGATTGGTCATTATGCTTAAGTGACTAACTTGTGTGTGTGCTATTTTTTTAAGTGAACTTTGTTTAATATCATCGTGATTGATTTCTATCCTTGTTGTTGAAATGCCTAGTTTAAGATCCTTTATATTTATTCGCATATGAGTTCATTGGTTATTCTTTTAGCGACTAATGACCGAATGATCTTATAGGGATGTAAGGCTCTAAAGTTCAATAAACTAATATCAAACATTCTTCTAGACTGTTTCCCTAAAAGTTTGTCGGTATTTGATGTTTCAATCTTCCTTTCCTTGATTGTCATCAATAGTTTCTCTTTTGAATCTTACAAGCTTTCTATTGTTCCTCCATTTTTTTTTAACTCTCGTAGTACCCAGCCTTTCAAATTGTCTTTGAGACTTAGACAAATTTCGAGGTCGATTTTTTTTAAGAGGGGTTGAATTTTAACACCCCAATTTCTTTGCGTATGATACTTCTTTTAATAAAGTGGTTACTTTATGTAGTTTGCGATTTAAAAGTTTAATGATTTTTAAGGCGTTAGTGTATTTGAAATTAACAAGATGTATTGAGTTTATATTTGTTTGTATTTCTAGAATTTTTGGAAATATGTTATTATTTTTATTTACTTAATTATTTTAGTTTTTTTTTTTAAATATTAGTATTTGAGATGTTATCTAGTTAGAAAATTGTGTTGGGTTATGAAAGTTTTAGAATAGTATGTATATATAACATAGGCTTTAAAAATGATTTAGAAAGGATTTTTGGCTTTTACTTACGCATGCACCCCATTTTTCTGCTAGCCGCACCCCCTTTCACTAAACCAATTTGCGCAACCCATCAAAAAGGCCCAGTTCGCGCGCTCCACAGGTCTGAACGCTTAACCCGACCCATGCTCCTAGCTTCTTCTTCCTTTAGCTAAAAACGCAGAACCTGTAAAAAGAAGAAGCAAACACCTCCAACCTTCTTCTCTCTTCGATTTCTCACTCGTTTGACAACACAAAAATGTGAAACTTCGTGGTCCTACACAAAATCCACCTCTGAATGTGTTCGTGATGTCTGTTTCGTCAATCAGAGCTTCCTTTGTCGCGTTTTCTCACTCTTGGCGAACTGTAATTGGCACTTTCCGGCCACCACGGGCTTGCGTCGGAAAGACAGACGTCGTTTTCCGATTCTACGAAATCTTCGAGAAGCACTAGACCTTTGTTCGTTTCGGTGAAGTTGACGCCGGGCTCCTGGTCACTCTTTTGTTTCACTTTGATTTCGTTTCAGCTATAAAGTCTTTCAAAAATTTATTGAAACTAATTTTATACCGTTAAGAGCCAGTTTTTGCTTCCTGAGTGACCAATAAATTTTTGGCTAAATTATAGTTTTGGTCCCCCTATTTTCAAAAATTCAGATATTTGGTCCCCCTATTTTAAAACTCAGACATTTGGTCCCCCAATTTTAAAAAATCAAATACATTTAGTCCAAAGAGGGACCAAATGTCTTTGATTTTTTAAAATTGGGGGACCAAATGTCTTTGATTTTTTAAAATTGAGGGACCAAATGTCTTTGATTATTAGCCATAAAAAACTGAAAATTCCTCTTGGGACTAAATGTCTTTGATTTTTTAAAATTGGGGGACCAAATGTCTGAGTTTTAAAATAGGGGGACCAAATGTCTGAATTTTTGAAAATAAGGGGACCAAAACTATAATTTAGCCTAAATTTTTTGTGTGCTCGGTGCTAAATTAATTGCTGTAAGAAATGGTTTTTAGGTAAGAATTTGTAGTATTAGAATTTAGGTGATATATTTTGTTGGAAACAAATTATCATATATATATGTATATGTAAGTTTTATAAAAGCATAATATATTAAGTGTATTACACTTGTATATTTATATCTATTATTATGTTCGAGATAAAATACAAAGCTTTCTGTATCTAAGCTTTATGAAAATTTTATATATCAATTATAAATATCTGGATATAATCTATATAAGTTTAGACTAATTTCATATTTTAACCTTTCAAACTATATTCTAGTATATTACTTTTAAATTATTTTAGCAATACAAAAGGGTAATCATGCATTGATTAGAAATGGCTTTTACCTGTTCCTTACCTTACCTTTGTGAGGAGGAAGCTTCTGTGTTGGATGGTAGTGAACCATTTGGCCTTTGATATAGAGCTGTTGCCAATTGCCCCACTTGATTCTCCAGATTTTTGATAGAAGCATCTTCGGCGTGCCTAGCTGTACTTGTTTCACTTATAAAGGATTTGAGCATGGATTCTAAGGAATTATCATTGGCAGGTACATGTGGTCTTTGATAGTTCTGAGATTGGAATCCTAGTGGTGAAACAGGTGCAGCTGCATTAGGTGCAGCATCATTGTTGTTGCTCCATCTAAAATGTGGGTGATTTCTCCATCCAGGGTTATAGGTGTTTGAGTAAGGGCTATTATATCCTACATAATTGACAGAAATAGGGTTGCTAGGACATTCTTCATACAAGTGACCTCCATCACAATATACACAACTAACAGTTCCTGGAGGGGCTTGTTCTATTGCTGCTACAAGTGTTTCTGTTAATGCAGCTGCATTGAATGTAGGAGCATTAGTAGGGTTGAGGTTTTTGATCATGTTGGTTAGTGAGGCTATTTTAGCAGACAGGGCTGATACTTCACTAATTTCATGCACCCCTGATGTTTTCTTTTGTGCACTCACCCTCTCAGTAGGCCAACTAGAGCTATTGGTTGCAATTCTTTCAATCAATTCACAAGCCTCATTGTAAGATAGGTTTAGTAACACTCCTCCAGATGATGCATCAAGCATTATTCTGGTTTGAGGTTCCAAACCATTGTAAAAAGTTTCCATTTGAATAATGACAGGTAATCCATGATGGAGACATTTTCTTAAAAGTTCTTTCCATCTTTTTTATGCTTCAAACAATGATTCAAATTCCTTTTGTCTAAAAGATGTAATATCATTTCTCATTCTAACATTTTTAATGGGTGGAAAGTATTTTGCCAAATTTTTTTTAGCCAATTCTTTCCAAGAATGGATAGAGATAGGCTCTAAAGAGTTTAACCAAGCCTTAGCTTTATCCTTCAAGGAATAAGGAAATAGCTTCAATCTAAAAACATCTTCACTAACACCAGGAATGGCAAAGTTACTACATACTTCTAAAAATTGTTTTAAATGCAAGTGGGGATCCTCATGAGGAGATCCACCAAATTGACCTATTGTTTGAAGCATTTGGAACATCATGGGTTTAAATTTAAAGTGCACAGCTGTTTACCGTGATTTTTGGTAAACACCGCTAGTTACACACACGTGTTGCTTGCGAGATCAACTAGAAACATCTCAGAACATTTGTGGTAAAGTCTTTTACTAAAAATTATTAATGTTTGCGGTTTGTTTAAAAATGATGATGATAACCGTATACAGTGAAAGGAAAACAAGCAAAAACAAAGAACGGAGTGGAGAAGGATTTAAGTTAAGTGCGAAGAAGAAGATGAAAGTAAGTGCAGAAACTTAAATGCAGAGTAAAGTGCAGGAATCTTAAATGAATGTAAAAGACATTGCATTGAATTGAAAGGTTTGGTTCGCAGATTCATACATTCGTTCTTGATGACTCGTTTTCTCTGTTGCGAAAGTATGAGTTTTTTCATAACTTGTGTAGAAATGAAATTGCGACCCTAAACTCTACGAGAGAACTCTTATTTATAATAAAAGAGTAAAACAATAACCGCCTAGCGGTTTTCTAAATAAAGTAACTGCTATTTCGACTAGACAACTGCTTCATCTTTCGACCATTTATTGTTATTGCTCCTTTTGACAGCGCTCTTTGACTTGGCCAGCTATCCGGCTAACATTCTTCTTTCTGTCGAAATATTGGCCTCAGCTTTCGAATTTTCGCTAAGTTAGGAACTAAGTTGATTCTTCTTGGCTACCACTTCCTGGTGTCGAAATATTGATCTATCTTCTTGAATTTGTTAAGTCAAACTTTGTTGACTGCATTTAATTCTAGCCTGTCGAAAATGCAGGCTAACAAATTGCCCCCCCCCCCAAAAAGACGTTTTCGACTGAATTCTTTAATGAAGATAGAAAATCACTTTTTGAAATATCTTTCGACTATCCCATAAAAACTCATGATATCATTTAATATCTTTTCTCAGAATATGAGGGGACGTCTCTGCGCAAAAGTACAACTTTGTTGGCGCTTTCCTTCAATGAAAGCGTGCCACGTGTAGAAAAGCAACTGTTTAGATCTTCACGATCCCACGTTTCCCCACTAACGCCATGAGTATTCAGAATTTCTTTTCTTTTTTAATTAAATAATCGTGGCCAAAACTGATATAAAAATATCTGCGCCATTTCATTTCTCTCTTTTTCAGAAACCTTCATCTTCTACTTCTCTGCGAATCTCCATTTCTTCTTCCCCAGCGTGTGATACTCTTTACGAAAAAAACTCCATTTCTCCGTGAGCTCTATTTCTGCGATAATGGCATCATCTTCCAACATCGCTCTTGGCACTGTAACCTCTGAAAAGCAAATGCTTGTATCTGAACCGGTTCTAAGCAAGGATCAAACCATAATTTACCAGTCTCAGGTATTAAGAAAGTTTTTCCTAGCTATCACAAATATAGCCCTAGGGTCTTCAGCAACGGTCCATACTTAATGGATTTCATGAGTAACCCGAATAGGGTTTTTAGGTCTTCACCTCCATCTGATAAAAACCACGCTTTTTATCTCACCTGGTTAGAAAAAGTAGAATTGAAGAAGAAGGAAACCTGGAAAGAGCAAGGTATTTTCGACTTGATACAACTGTCGAAGTATGGGCCTAGATACCAAAGCCCCATGCTTATTGCAGCATTGCATTTATGGGAAATAACCACCAACAGTCTGCATTTGAAATGTGGCATGCTCACTCCCACCTTACTAGATGTGGCAGCTATCACTGGATTAACACCATTGGGGGAGGTCTTCGACCCTGCTACTACTGGTAATAAGCATGAGTTTGTTTTCAAGCGTGCCACTTGTAAAGGGTACGTCGAAGATAATCATGTAACCGATAGTGAAGAGGTTTCTGAGGAAGAGCACATTGCTTTTCTCACTTTTTGGCTCTCCTTTTATGTCTTTTGCTCTTCGTCACTCCAAGTGGCGAAAATGTATATCCCATTAGCCATCCAGATACATGAGCGTCGAAATATAGGCCTGGGCAGTCTCATTTTAGGGTCTCTCTATGATAGTCTTCGACAAGGGGTTCTTGCTCTGAAAGGGCGTCAATCAGAAGATAAATTTTTAGTTTCTGGACCAATTTGGCTGTTTCAGTTGTGGCTCTTGGCCACTTTTGAGTCGAAGTTACAACTATACGTCCCTGACGATCATCTTGCTATGGTCAAACAAAGAAGTGTCGAAGGTGAACGACTTGCTGTTTTGAAACCTAGAGAAATAGCAGTGTCCATCCCAGACCTATTTTCTGCATCATTTAACATGTTCGTGAACTGCACAGATTTCCTTCCTTCAATGGCACCTTTTGCCAAGAGAATCCGTGGGCCAGCTTGGTTCCCGAGAAAGTTTCCTGCTACTACTCTTGTCGAAGAGGAGGAGACTAATCAAATTTGGGAGGCCTTTTTAACTCCCAAATTTTTATCAGCTAGTATTTCTCCTGGGAAATCTGCATCTTCCTTTGGCACATGCCCCTATCACCCTATTCTAGTAGCAAGACAATTCGGGTTATGCCAACTTCGACCTAGCCCTTTTTTCAGGTCTAAGGGAGAGATAGTGCTTCCAGAGAATGAGGAAGAATGGAGAGAGTGCCTTAACTAGTTTCCCCAAGACTCTTTTACTTTCGTTTCCATCCCTTTCGAACCATTTTCTCCTGTACAAAGGAGTTTTCTAAATGGTGGAAAGAGTATTTCACCAGCAAATTTACTGATGTCGAAGAGGCCACTTTGTTGTCACAACTAATTTCTGCTTTTCCTTCTGCGCAGAAAAAACGACAAAGTCGAAAGGTACACACATTCAAGAAATTCGAGCATTTCAAAGATACTTTGAAACTGTATATGATCCAACTAACCTTCGTCGAACTGTTTGTCAAGCTGCAAAAGTTTTTAAACAAAAACTTCTTGATAAAATTTCAACCATGGTTTTTCCACCTTATATGCCTGATAAATACTTTTTTGCTTTAACACAAAACAAACTTAAGTTTCCACCTTTACCAACCAGTAAACTGGCTCTGGCATTTTGGTCACCAATTCCAGAATGGTTTATATGTGGTTCGACTAAGGCATTATTCAATTTTTTGACTAAAACAGCTGAGAAAGTAGTTCCGGTTAAGCAAGACATATACACGTTTGAGGGTAATCTTCATTTAGATATTCAACATATTCGAATCTTGTCTTCCAGTAGAGAAGGTGATGCACAAGACTTTTTAGAAAAAATTGAATTTTTCTTTTGTGTATGATTTATACTTACATGTTTTGTCGAATATTTGTAGCTGTTCTTATCACATCTTCCTCGACAGATGATGCCACAACAAAGACGAAGAAAAAGAACATTGAGGCTTCATCGAAGAAAGAACAACCTCTTCAAGAAGAAAAACAAAAAGTCAGTGTCTTTTCACTTTCTCTTTGTATCACCTTATTATACTCTTTGACTCATTTGCTCTCTGCTTTGTAGAGTCGAAAAAGAACAAGCAGCTCTTTAACTTCAAATTCAAAGAAGGCAAAAAAGGCCAAACCATCAGTTGTGAGCGACTCAGAGGTCGAAACTCTTAACTTCTTGCCTATTTATGTTTACTTTCTTCTTCCTGCTTATGCTTATATGAGCTTTGCATTTTCAGTCCGATGAAGTGCCACTGATCAGGACCAAGCCTGTTAAGATTCAAATTTCTGAAGTGGAGAGAGAGAGAGAGAGAGAGAGAGAAAAACAAAAAACTCTCAGGATGTCTCCAAAGTTATTCCTCAACAGACTTCTGTCGAAAGGCAGCAGAAAAAGAAGGAGAGAAAACCCAAAGAAGATGCTCCCATCATTTCAGAGAAAACACCTGTAACACCCATTTCTACCCGGTAAAATATAGTAAAATCAGAGTTTTCACAAACAAACGGATGCTACATTTTTCGACATAAAACCATGAACAAACATAATAAGGTCATTTCTGAAAAGCGGATACATAACACCCTAACTTGGATGAACCGACACACAACATTTTCAATTTTCAAAACAAGTCAAATTTCATTTACTACGCAGCGGAAATTCAAAAGGTTCAACTTAATTAACCGTGGCATCTAAGCAAGATTCATAACAGCAATAAACTCGAAATCCAACAAATAAAACGACATAAGTAATAGAAAAATAAGCGATCATCCCCCCCGAGTGTTACGAATCAAAGCGACGACACCGACTCGATCAAACGAAGGTAAGCAGCCTTCATTCGTGATTACCTGCACGTTACCAACAGGAGGGTAGCATTCAAACAGAAGGGGTGAGATATCAAACCATATAATAGGACATATGAAAAACATTATGTTAGAATCAGAAGACACAAGTTCACCACTTCACCGTCATCAACAACTTCAATCAATCACAAGTCATCAACATAGCCACTCAAGTATGCACTATGAATGCGACTCAATACTATGCACATGCATGTGGTACCATTGGAGCAGAACTCCCGTCGTCGTCGTAAAAATCTGCCAGTAAATAGTGGCATCAACAAGGCATAAGCCTTCAACATAATTTGCCAGTCCAGGCCAACGTGTTTTGAGCATAGCTCCAACATAAAAATGCTATGTATGCGACGCGATGTGAATGCACAAACAATCATCAATGATTTCATAGCAACACACACCAACAACGGAATTCAACATTGGCCATAGGCCTACAACATAGTATCTTGCCAATAAATAGATGCAATCCAACCAGATACACGTCGCCAACTTCACACAATGGTAATCACAACTAGGCGCAACATCATCAACAAATCAACAACTGAGCCAACAATTTAGCAACTTAACACGTTAACAGTTTCACAACTCAACCAACAGTTAACAACTCAACAAATTAACGATTAACAATTTAACGACTTAACCAACAATTAGCCAACTGTGGGCCTAATGCGCCTAAAGTACCCAACAACCCACAAGACGGCGCCCAAATGCGCCCAGCACGAACGAGGCAGCCACACATGGCGCCCATGGCGACTAGTGCGCCCAGCAACCAGCAGACAACAAGCAACAGGCAGCCACACATGGCGCCCATGGCGCCCAGTGCGCCAGCAACAACAACAGGGCAGCCAGACATGGCGCCCATGGCGCCCAGTGCACCAGCAACAACAACGGGGAAGCCAGACATGGCGCCCGGTGCGCCAGCAACAACAACAGGGCAGC
Source organism: Astragalus membranaceus (assembly GCA_039519185.1). Classification (NCBI taxonomy): domain Eukaryota; kingdom Viridiplantae; phylum Streptophyta; class Magnoliopsida; order Fabales; family Fabaceae; genus Astragalus; species Astragalus membranaceus. The sequence goes on from CM076851.1 coordinate 91,028,453, forward strand.
CAGACATGGCGCCCATGGCGCCCATTGCGCCAGCAACAACAACAGACAAATTTCCATCAAACATACCTCTACTTCGGTGAATTAATTAACCTATCAAACGGTATCGAAACTTAGCAAAGAACCCCTCTATGGAAAGCTAAGAATGTCTAGTTCCTGACTATAATTGTTATTTTTCAAAATAATGGTCCAATTCGTACAGTTTCAGTAAATAAGCAACAAGGTTCAGAAAATAGGACAGCCACCATGACCTAGCTTGTGACACCTCTACTAGTGTCAAAACTCAGTCAAATGACGTGGGACTTGAGCCTAACCCAAAACAAATTGAGTGTAGTTTTCAATGAATCAAGAAGCATTCAAAAATGAGTTCAAACGAAAACGTTATACACGAAATACCGAACCTATATCCAGATTGTTTCCAGAATTTTAACCTAACTTGTGACACCTATAACTCGAGCTATACAACTCCAAATGCAACCAAACTAGTGCCAAATTAACAAGCATTAAGTCTAGTTTCTGAAAAGGTAAACCACATAATTTTTGGACCACTAGATTGTTCCCAATTACTGTATAACCGAACTTATACCCAGATCACCCCAAACAATGAGTTTAGCAACAAAATTGGCATCAAACATTCATCAATTTCAATAATCAAACACATCGTCAACCCAGTTCAGAGATACACATGTTTTTAAACTGAAAACAGAAGCAAATTTGTAGAACCCACATAAAGCCCTTCATGTACCCTATTATAGAGTTAGAACCTGACCCTTACCTGGTGATAGAAACTTGCGCAGCCACCCCCTTTCCCTAGATGAAGTCGCGCCTCCACCCTCCTAGGTTGTATGAGTTTCGTAGCCCCCTTCCTTGGTTCTCTCTCAAATCCTTATTTTCTTTCTCAGCTTATGACAACTTAACCTAATTCTAATCCTTTTATACTTCTCTTCTAAAATTAGCCTTATGGGCCACTCTTTACACCCCCTTATATTACTTATTCTAACATAAAAATAAGCCCATACAACATAATAATATTATTACTACTCTAACATTTTTTTCCACACTTAATTAACCTATTAATTAAATAAAAGTCAACGTAGTAACTATACTAATAATTCTCAACTTTAACAATTCTCACACTTAAGTATTGAATAAATTAATTAAATAATTAATTAAATATTTGGGGCGTTACAACTCTCCCCCACTTAAAATATTTTCGTCCTCGAAAATTTACCTGATTCGAACAACCCGGGATAAGATTCCCGCATCTTGATACAACATCATATCACTACAACACAAACAATAGTTAGAACTAAATGATAATACTCGATCGTCAAATGACACACAACTAGACAACTTGGTCGGACAGACCGAAACAGCTCTGATACCACTAATGTAACACCCATTTCTACCCGGTAAAATATAGTAAAATCAGAGTTTTCACAAACAAGTGAATGCTACATTTTTCGACTTAAAACCATGAACAAACATAATAAGGTCATTTCTGAAAAGCGGATACATAACACCCTAACTTGGATGAACCGACACACAACATTTTCAATTTTCAAAATAAGTCAAATTTCATTTACTACGCCGCGGAAATTCAAAAGGATCAACTTAATTAACCGTGGCATCTAAGCAAGATTCATAACAGCAATAAACTCGAATTCCAACAAATAAAACGACATAAGTAATAGAAAAATAAGCGGTCATCCCCTCGAGTGTTACGTATCAAAGCGACGACACCGACTCGATCAAACGAAGGTAAGCAGCCTTCATTCGTGATTACCTGCACGTTACCAACAGGAGGGTAACATTCAAACAGAAAGGGTGAGATATCAAACCATATAATAGGACATATGAAAAACATTATGTTAGAATCAGAAGACATAAGTTCACCACTTCACCGTCATCATCAACTTCAATCAATCACAAGTCATCAACATAGCCACTCAAGTATGCACTATGAATGCGACTCAATACTATGCACATGCATGTGGTACCATTGGAGCAGAACTCCCGTCGTCGTCGTAAAAATCTGCCAGTAAATAGTGGCATCAACAAGGCATAAGCCTTAAGCATAATTTGCCAGTCCAGGCCAACGTGTTTTGAGCATAGCTCCAACATAAAAATGCTTTGTATGCGACGCGATGTGAATGCTCAAACAATCATCAATGATTTCATAGCAACACACACCAACAACGGAATTCAACATTGGCCATAGGCCTACAACATAGTATCTTGCCAATAAATAGAGGCAATCCAACCAGATACACGTCGCCAACTTCACACAATGGTAATCACAACTAGGCACAACATCATCAACAAATCAACAACTGAGCCAACAATTTAGCAACTTAACACGTTAACAGTTTCGCAACTCAACCAACAGTAAACAACTCAACAAATTAACGATTAACAATTTAACGACTTAACCAACAATTAGCCAACTGTGGGCCTAATGCGCCTAAAGTACCCAACAACCCACAAGACGGCGTCCAAATGCGCCCAGCAACCGAACGAAGCAGCCACACATGGCGCCCATGGCGACCAGTGCGCCCAGCAACCAGCAGACAACAAGCAACAGGCAGCCACACATGGCGCCCAGTGCGCCAGCAACAACAACAGGGCAGCCAGACATGGCGCCCATGGCGCCCAGTGCGCCAGCAACAACAACGGGGCAGCCAGACATGCCGCCCAGTGCGCCAGCAACAACAACAGGGCAGCCAGACATGGCGCCCAGTGCGCCAGCAACAACAACAGACAAATTTCCATCAAACATACCTCTACTTCGGTGAATTAATTAACCTATCAAACGGTATCGAAACTTAGCAAAGAACCCCTCTATGGAAAGCTAAGAATGTCTAGTTCCTGACTATAATAGTTATTTTTCAAAATAATGGTCCAATTCGTACAGTTTCAGTAAATAAGCAACAAGGTTCAGAAAACAGGACAGCCACCATGACCTAGCTTGTGACACCTCTAAAAGTGTCAAAACTCAGTCAAATGACATCGGACTTGAGCCTAACCCGAAACAAATTGAGTGTAGTTTTCAATGAATCAAGAATCATTCAAAAATGAGTTCAAACGAAAACGTTATACACGAAATACCGAACCTATATCCAGATTGTTTCCAAAATTTTAACCTAACTTGTGACACCTATAACTCGAGCTATACAACTCCAAATGCAACAAAAATAGTGCCAAATTAACAAGCATTAAGTCTAGTTTCTGAAAAGGTAAACCAAATAGTTTTTGGACCACTAGATTGTTCCCAATTACTGTATAACCGAACCTATACCCAGATCACCCCAAACAATGAGTTTAGCAACAAAATTGGCATCAAACATTCATCAATTTCAATAATCAAACACATCGTCAACCCAATTCAGAGATACACATGTTTTTAAACTGAAAACAGAAGCAAATTCATAGAACCCACATAAAGCCCTTCATGTACCCTATTATAGAGTTAGAACCCCACCCTTACCTGGTGATAGAAACTTGCGCAGCCACCCCCTTTCCCTAGATGAAGTCGCGCCTCCACCCTCCTAGGTTGTATGAGTTTCGTAGCCCCCTTCCTTGGTTCTATCTCAAATCCTTATTTTCTTTCTCAGCTTATGACAACTTAACCTAACTCTAATCCTTTTATACTTCTCTTCTAATTAGCCTTTTGGGCCACTCTTCACACCCCCTTATATTACTTATTCTAACATAAAAATAAGCCCATACAACATAATAATATTGTTCTGGAGTGGGCTCGAAGCCCAATTTCACCCAACAGGCCCAGGGCGGCCCAATACATGGCTTGCTCCGCAAGACGCGGTCGGCTCCGAGATAAGCGCAACGGCTAGAACGCCTGTGCAGTTAACAGTATATATACCACACTAGCATGTGGATTATTCTAACATAAAAATAAGCCCATACAACATAATAATATTGTTCTGGAGTGGGCTCGAAGCCCAATTTCACCCAACAGGCCCAGCGCGGCCCAATACATGGCTTGCTCCGCACGACGCGGCCGGCTCCGAGATAAGCGCAACGGCTAGAACACCTGTGCAGTCAATAGTATATATACCACACTAGCATGTGGCTTCAGGTACGTTTTACTCACCTTGTGACCCTGCCCGTTGAAGCACCTCTGACTTGAGCGTTGGAGTGCCTTTGCAGGTACCACCCGCGTGCGGCCCAGAACTCGGTCCTTCATCCCAACGACCGAGCAACGTCATCAGACAGCAGCAACTCATCATATTGATCAGGTACGATCAAATATTATTACTACTCTAACATTATTTTCCACACTTAATTAACCTATTAATTAAATAAAAGTTCAACTTTAACAATTCTCACACTTAAGTATTGAATAAATTAATTAAATAATTAATTAAATATTTGGGGCGTTACAACTCTCCCCCACTTAGAATATTTTCGTCCTCGAAAATTTACCTGATTCGAACAACACGGGATAAGATTCCCGCATCTTGATACAACATCATATCACTACAACACAAACAATATTAGAACTAAATGATAATACTCGATCGTCAAATGACACAACAACTAGACAACTTGGTCGGACAGACCGAAACAGCTCTGATACCACTAATGTAACACCCATTTCTATCCGGTAAAATATAGTAAAATCAGAGTTTTCACAAACAAGCGGATGCTACATTTTTCGACTTAAAACCATGAACAAACATAATAAGGTCATTTCTGAAAAGCGGATACATAACACCCTAACTTGGATGAACCGACACACAACGTTTTCAATTTTCAAAACAAGTCAAATTTCATTTCCTACGCAGCGGAAATTCAAAAGGATCAACTTAATTAACCGTGGCATCTAAGCAAGATTCATAACAGCAATAAACTCGAATTCCAACAAATAAAACGACATAAGTAATAGAAAAATAAGCGGTCATCCCCCCGAGTGTTACGTATCAAAGCGACGACACCGACTCGATCAAACGAAGGTAAGCAGCTTTCATTCCTGATTACCTGCACATTACCAACAGGAGGGTAACATTCAAACAGAAAGGGTGAGATATCAAACCATATAATAGGACATATGAAAAACATTATGTTAGAATCAGAAGACATAAGTTCACCACTTCACCGTCATCAACAACTTCAATCAATCACAAGTCATCAACATAGCCACTCAAGTATGCACTATGAATGCGACTCAATACTATGCACATGCATGTGGTACCATTGGAGCAGAACTCCCGTCGTCGTCGTAAAAATCTGCCAGTAAATAGTGGCATCAACAAGGCATAAGCCTTAAGCATAATTTGCCAGTCCAGGCCAACGTGTTTTGAGCATAGCTCCAACATAAAAATGCTATGTATGCGACGTGATGTGAATACACAAACAATCATCAATGATTTCATAGCAACACACACCAACAACGGAATTCAACATTGGCCATAGGCCTACAACATAGTATCTTGCCAATAAATAGAGGCAGTCCAACCAGATACACGTCGCCAACTTCACACAATGGTAATCACAACTAGGCGCAACATCATCAACAAATCAACAACTGAGCCAACAATTTAGCAACTTAACACGTTAACAGTTTCACAACTCAACCAACAGTTAACAACTCAACAAATTAACGATTAACAATTTAACGACTTAACCAACAATTAGCCAACCGTGGGCCTAATGCGCCTAAAGTACCCAACAACCCACAAGACGGCGCCCAAATGCGCCCAGCAACCGAACGAGGCAGCCACACATGGCGCCCAGTGCGCCCAGCAACCAGCAGACAACAAGCAATAGGCAGCCACACATGGCGCCCATGGCGCCCAGTGCGCCAGCAACAACAACAGGGCAGCCAGACATGGCGCCCATGGCGCCCAGTGCGCCAGCAACAACAACGGGGCAGCAAGACATGGCGCCCAGTGCGCCAACAACAACAACAGGGCAGCCAGACATGGCGCCCATGGCGCCCAGTGCGCCAGCAACAACAACAGACAAATTTCCATCAAACATACCTCTACTTCGGTGAATTAATTAACCTATCAAACGGTATCGAAACTTAGCAAAGAACCCCTCTATGGAAAGCTAAGAATGTCTAGTTCCTGACTATAATTGTTATTTTTCAAAATAATGGTCCAATTCGTACAGTTTCCGTAAATAAGCAACAAGGTTCAGAAAACAGGACAGCCACCATGACCTAGCTTGTGACACCTCTAAAAGTGTCAAAACTCAGTCAAATGACATGGGACTTGAGCCTAACCCGAAACAAATTGAGTGTAGTTTTTAATGAATCAAGAATCATTCAAAAATGAGTTCAAACGAAAACGTTATACACGAAATACCGAACCTATATCCAGATTGTTTCCAGAATTTTAACCTAACTTGTGACACTTATAACTCGAGCTATACAACTCCAAATGCAACCAAACTAGTGCCAAATTAACAAGCATTAAGTCTAGTCTCTGAAACGGTAAACCACATAATTTTTGGACCACTAGATTGTTCCCAATTACTGTATAACCGAACCTATACCCAGATCACCCCAAACAATGAGTTTAGCAACAAAATTGGCATCAAACATTCATCAATTTCAATAATCAAACACATCGTCAACCCAATTCAGAGATACACATGTTTTTAAACTGAAAACAGAAGCAAATTCGTAGAACCCACATAAAGCCCTTTATGTACCCTATTATAGAGTTAGAACCCCACCCTTACCTGGTGATAGAAACTTGCGCAGCCACCCCCTTTCCCTAGATGAAGTCGCGCCTCCACCCTCCTAGGTTGTATGAGTTTCGCAGCCCCCTTCCTTGGTTCTCTCTCAAATCCTTATTTTTTTCTCAGCTTATGACAACTTAACCTAATTCTAATCCTTTTATACTTCTCTTCTAATTAGCCTTATGGGCCACTCTTCACACCCCCTTATATTACTTATTTTAACATAAAAATAAGCCCATACAACATAATAATATTATTACTACTCTAATATTATTTTCCACACTTAATTAACCTATTAATTAAATAAAAGTCAACGTAGTAACTATACTGATAATTCTCAAATTTAACAATTCTCACACTTAAGTATTGAATAAATTAATTAAATAATTAATTAAATATTTGGGGCGTTACAACTCTCCCCCACTTAGAATATTTTCGTCCTCGAAAATTTACCTGATTCGAACAACCCGGGATAAGATTCCCGCATCTTGATACAACATCATATCACTACAACACAAACAATAGTTAGAACTAAATGATAATTCTCGATCGTCAAATGACACAACAACTAGACAACTTGGTCGGACAGACCGAAACAGCTCTGATACCACTAATGTAACACCCATTTCTACCCGGTAAAATATAGTAAAATCAGAGTTTTCACAAACAAGTGGATGCTACATTTTTCGACTTAAAACCATGAACAAACATAATAAGGTCATTTCTGAAAAGCGGATACATGATAGGCCGCAAGTGCACGGTCTTGTCGCGTAATAAAAAGAGTTATCGATCCACAGGGAGAGCCTAGGTGATTACCAATTTAATTTTCCAAAGTTGATTAACTGAAGAGAAAGTGTTTTTAGAAAGAATGAATGTTTTAGTAAAGTCTACTCACTCATGATCATTGTAGACAAAAGAGGAGAAAAGAAAATAAATGACTTGGAAAATAAAGGGCAAGAAAATAAATGACTTGGAAAATAAAGGGGCAAGAAAATAAATGACTTGGAAAATAAAGGGCAAGAAAATAAATGACTTGGAAAATAAAGGGCAAGAAAATAAATGACTTGGAAAATAAAGGGGCAAGAAAATAAATGACTTGGAAAATAAAGGGACTTGGAAAATAAAGGGCAAGAAAATAAATGACTTGGAAAATAAAGGGCAAGAAAATAAATGACTTGGAAAATAAAGGGCAAGAAAATAAATGACTTGGAAAAATAAAGGGGCAAGAAAATAAATGACTTGGAAAGTAAAGGGCAAGAAAGTAAATGTGCAAGAATTATAAAGACTTAGAAAATAAATTGCAAGAATTTAAATTGCAAGAAAGTAAATGAACATGTAGAGTAAATTTGAAGTCATGAATCTTTAGAGAGTTTTTGAGATGAACTTTGTCACAAAATTCAAGTCTTGAGAAATGATTCTCTCACCAAAACCAAGTCTAATTACAAGTGAGGATCAAGGTCCTATTTATAGGAAAATATGATGGGAGATAGCCATCAACAAGTGGGCAAAAATATCCATCAACAAGTGGGCATAGCACTTGAGTGGAGGGGCAAAATAGTCAAAAAGAAGTGAAAAAATCAAGTTGGCAAAGATAGCCACCAACAAGTGGCCGCAGCCAATTTTGACTGCATTTTGGCGCCCTTGGCGCCCATGGTGCCCTGTCCTGCGCCAGTTCTGCGCCAGTGTTGCTCCTGTGTTGCGTTTTGGCACCCTTGGCGCCCCTGGTGCCCTGTCCTGCGCCAGTTCTGCGCCAGTGTTGCTCCTGTGTTGCGTTTTGGCGCCCTTGGCGCCCCTGCCCTGCGCTAGTTTGCGCTGTGCTTGGTTTTTGGCGCCCTTGGCGCCCTTGGGGCCCTGTCCTGCGCCAGTTTGTGCTGTTCTTTGTTTTTGGCGCCCATGGCGCCCTGCAGAGTGCCTTAGTGCTTAAAAATTGTTCTTCCTCAAATATTTCCTTTGTTTCTTCATTTTAGCTCTTATTTTCTCTTTTGCTTCAAAATAAAACCTGAAAATAAAAAGTAAATATTTGTAGTAAAATAGCTCAAAAATATAATTAAAATACCAATAAAACATAATGAAAATAACTATTAAAAAAACTCTAAAAATAAACTTATCAAACTCCCCCACGCTTGAACCTTTGCTTGTCCTCAAGCAAAAACAGTGTAAATCCTTAGGCCAATTCTGAAGGAAAATTATTTTCACATCGAAACATTAAGTGAACTATGGGGCAATTCTAACATTTTGGTTTGAGAACTACTATCTGGGCTTCTTGTGGAATTGGGAGACAACTTTAAGGTATCAATACTTTTAGAGAGGATATCAATGTCATCATAGAACCGATTCCCCAACATTCTTTAGTTTGGGTCCTCCATTTACTAAGACCGGGTCTCAAAGGAGGGTCTTTATACGATGGGCATTCAAGCATTTTTCTTTTCTTTTTGATTTTATATGCTAACCATTCATTTTGACATTTAAAATGCACCAATTTTTGCATTTTGAAATGGTTTTGCATTTTTTTTTTGATACCCCATCTCAGACGTTTTTCTCCAGTAACCGCACATCCAGTCAATGTCACCAGGAGAACCAGGTTATAGGCTTCTTTTCAGTCCTTCTAATTGTATTAATAACTGCAAACAGTCTCAATAGTGTGTGTGTGTGTGTGTGTGTGTGTGTGTGAAAAAGCCCTAAGAGTAGAAATCGAACCATGATACAATTTTTGTTGTTCCCAACCAGCCCACCTAGATGATTTGCTAATAAAAAATTGAAAAATTATTTTTTTCAGAAAAGGCTTATCTAAAACATGCTTCAAAAACTCACAAGGATTTTCAGCAATGGGAGACGCACTTTATTTATTGAAATAAACTAGAAATTAAAAACAAGAAAATAGTAAAACAGGGCAAGATACCCCCACGCTTGGACCAGACATTGTCCTCAATGTTTTAACAATTTAAACAACATGAAAGGGTAAAGGAAAGTTCACCTAATTTACTGCTGACTTGCAAAACAAACGCACAGTTACTTCGTGGGTTGCCTCCCACGCAGCGCTCTTTTAACGTCACTAGCTTGACGATCAAAATTTCAATTGGGATCATGCAGAACTAAACTAGTTTCTTTCTCAATTGGGTCACCAATTAAATAATTTTTCAACCTTTGACCATTGACTTTAAACGATCCGGTTTTCTCGCTCCAGATCTCTACAGATCCGAAGGGGTAAACCTTACGGATTTCAAAAGGACCGGACCATCTTGACTTTAATTTTCCCGGAAAAATTTTTAGCCTGGAATTAAACAATAACACTAGGTCACCCTCCTTGAATTCTCTGCGAATGATACGCTTATCATGCCAATTTTTTGTTCTTTGTAAAGTTTGGCATTCTCATAAGCATCCATTCTCAGTTCTTCCAATTCGTTTAGTTGGAGTTTTCTTTTTTCTCCGGCTAATTCCATGTTCAGGTTAAGGCGTTTAATTGCCCAGTAAGCTTTGTGCTCTAGTTCAACCGGAAGGTGGCAATACTTCCCATAAATTAATTTGAAAGGAGTCATTCCTATGAGAGTTTTGTACGCAGTCCGATAAGCCCAGAGAGCATCATCAAGCTTTACCGACCAGTCTTTTCTTGAGGTCGAAACAGTTTTTTCTAAAATACTTTTAATTTCTCTGTTCGATACCTCAACCTGACCACTAGTTTGGGGATGGTAAGGCGTTGCAATTTTGTGCCTTACACCAAACTTTTGCAGTAACATTTCAAAATGTTTTGAGATGAAATGGGATCCTCTGTCGCTTATGACAACACGAGGGACTTCGAATCTTGGAAAAATTATTTTTTTGAAAAGTTTTATGACTACCTTTGCATTGTTCGTAGGTGAAGCAATGGCTTCGATCCATTTTGACACATAGTCAACAGCTACCAGAATATATTGGTTTCCAAAGGAAGATGGAAATGGTCCCATAAAATCGACACCCCAGACGTCAAAAATTTCAACCTCTAAGATATTATTTAAGGGCATTTCATTTCTTTTCGAAATATTTCTGGTGCGTTGACACTGGTCGCATTTAGAAACGAATTGATGCGTGTCTTTAAAAAGGGACGGCCAATAAAAACCAGATTGTAGAATTTTTGTAGCAGTTTTTGAAGAACTGGCATGGCCGCCATAGGAAGAAGAATGACAATGGTATAGAATGTTACTTACCTCTTCTTCCGGAATGCATCTTCTGAACACCCCGTCTGCTCCTCTTTTAAAAAGCAGTGGCTCGTCGCAGTAATACTGTTTAAGATCATGGAAGAACTTCTTCTTCTGCTGATAATTTAAATCTGGGGGGAGTACTCCTGCTGCAAGGTAGTTTACAAAATCTGCATACCATGGTGTTTCAGTTTTGACCAATGAGAAGAGTTGATCATCCAAAAATGTATCATTAAGTGGCAACTCTTCTTCTTTTGTTCCTTGAAGACGGGACAAATGATCAGCCACAACATTTTCAACGCCTTTTTTATCCTTTATTTCAAGATCAAATTCTTGTAGGAGTAAAACCCATCGGATCAATCTCGGCTTGGCATCTTTTTTGTTTAACAAATATTTTATGGCCGAGTGATCAGTATAAATGATGATTTTTGAACCTACCAAATATGATCGAAACTTATCAACGGCAAAAACCACCGCTAATAATTCTTTTTCAGTTGTGGCGTAATTCATTTGTGCCTCGTCTAAGGTCCTGCTTGCATAGTATATGGCATGCAATTTCTTTTCCTTTCTTTGCCCCATAACTGCCCCAACTGCATAGTCGCTTGCATCGCACATTATCTCGAACGGAAGATTCCAATCTGGTGGCTGTATGATTGGGGCAGTAACCAAAGCCTTTTTCAACCTGTTAAAAGCTTCAAGACAAAGATCATTAAAAATAAATGCTGCATCCTTAAGGAGCTGACTTGTCATAGGTTTTGAAATTTTTGAGAAGTCTTTTATAAATCGGCGATAGAAACCCGCATGGCCTAAAAAGCTTCTCACCTCTTTTACTGAGGTGGGAGGTAGCATTTTTTCAATCACCTCAATTTTTGCACGATCAACCTCAATACCTCTATTAGAAATTAAGTGTCCTAGGACAATTCCTTGATTAACCATGAAATGACACTTTTCCCAATTTAGAACTAGTTTCACCTTCTCACACCTTTCTAAGACTTTTTCCAGATTGGCTAAACAGTTTTCAAAATTTGACCCATGGACGGAAAAATCATCCATAAATACTTCCATTATGTTTTCAACAAAGTCTGAGAATATGGACATCATACACCTTTGAAAGGTAGCAGGAGCATTACATAGACCAAAGGGCATCCTTCTATAGGCATAAGTGCCAAAAGGACATGTGAAAGTTGTTTTTTCTTGGTCGCTAGGGTGGATGGGAATTTGGAAAAATCCCGAATAACCATCCAAATAGCAGAAATGTGAGTGCCGTGCTAACCTTTCTAGCATTTGATCAATGAACGGGAGAGGGAAGTGATCTTTCCGGGTAGCTTTGTTAAGCTTTCTCTAATCAATACACATTCTCCATCCCGTAATTGTCCTTGTGGAAATGCATTCATCCTTTTCATTTTTAATAACTGTTAAGCCTCCCTTCTTAGGTACTACTTGAACAGGACTAACCCACTTACTATCGGAAATAGGATATATTATCCCAGCATCAAGGAGTTTTAAAACTTCCTTTTTAACAACCTCTTTCATGTTTGGGTTTAATCTTCTTTGATGCTCGATAGAAGGTTTATAGTCCTCTTCCAGTAGTATTCTGTGTATGCAGATTGATGGATTTATTCCTTTAATGTCCTCAATAGTATACCCTATGGCTTTGGGATACTTTTTAAGAACATTAAGCAATTTTTCAGTCTCATTTTGTTTTAGATCTGCATTTACAATTACTGGAAAAGTAGAATTAGGGCCAAGAAACTCATACCTGAGAGATGATGGTAAGGGCTTCAGTTCTATTTTTGGTGTTTCTTTTGGGAGAGGTCGAGGCTTTCCCTCACCCAAAGATTCAGTACCCAATTTTTGTGATGGTGGATTCTCATCTAAAAGTTTTATGTAAAATTGGGTTTCCTCTGCTGTATTTGTATCTGTGTTGCCTAAAAGGCAATCTTCCAGACTATCTTGTGAAGATGATGCTAAAGAGCAGTCTCGCACGCAATAGTCTACAATATCAATCCTGCAGCATGAGTCCTTTACAGACGGACTCCTCATTAAGTTTGAAACTTCAAACTCAACATTTTCATCTCCCACGTTAAAAACCAACTTGCCGTTTCTTACGTCAATTATTGCCCCTGCAGTAGCTAAAAAAGGCCTCCCTAGAAGAATAGGAATTTGGGAGTCTTCTTCAATTTCCATTACAACAAAATCTACCGGTATAAAAGTTTGCCCTACTTTGATAGGGATATCCTCTAAGATTCCAGTGGGGTATTTAATTGAACGATCTGCCAACTGTATTGTCATTTTTGTGGGTTTAAGTTCACCTATCCCTAGTCTTTTGCAAAGAGAAAGAGGCATCAAACTTACGCTGGCTCCTAGATCGCACATTGCTCTGTTTATAGTTTCACTTCCAATTACACAAGGTATGGAAAAACTACCTGGATCTTTGAGCTTTTGCGGTAGCTTGTTCTGGATAATTGCACTACAGTCTTCTGTTAATGCAATCGTCTCATAGTCGTCTATTTTTCTTTTCTTGGATAAAATTTCTTTCAAAATTTTTGAATAAGACGGCATTTGAGACAATGCATCAGTGAAAGGAACGTTGATGTAAAGCTTTTTAAGCAAGTCGACAAACCTTTTGAATTGCTCGTCAAGTTTGTTTTTTGCAAATCTTTGGGGAAAAGGAATGGGTGGTTTGTATGGTGGTGGGGGGATGTGTGGTTCTTCTCTTTCTTTTTCTGGTTCTTTCTCTTTTTCTTTCTCTTCTTGCTCACATGGTAAATTATGTTTTTCACTCACAATTTTTTCTTGGTTTGCTCTTGGTTCCTCTAATTGTTTTCCGCTTCTAAGGGTGACAGCATTTATTTGGCCATTTGGATTTTGTTCTGGTTGCCCAGGAAATACCCCCAAAGACTTAGAGGATGAAGCCACCTGTGTTGCCACTTGAGTTATTTGATTTTCAAGCATTTTATTATGAGTGGCAATAGAGTCGACTTTTGATACCAATTTGATAAGTGTGTCATTCAAATAACCAGTTTGATTTTTGAATTCTTCATTTTGTTTTATTTGAGATGACACAAATTTTTCCATCAAAAATTCCAAGTTTGACTTTTGCGGGTTGTTTTGTGGGTTGTTAAAAATTTTCTGATTTTGAAAACCAGGAGGTGGTCTAGGTGCTGGATTGGGTGGAGGATTTTTATAAGAAAAATTTGGATGATTCCTCCACCCAGGATTATAAGTATTTGAAAACGGATCTTCCTTTTGAGCATAGTTAACATGCTCATTTCCAGCACTAGATGCCTTGTAACACCCCGGTATATTTAACTTGTAAAAATACCAAAGCGTGCCAAAATATAAACATCAGAGATAATAATTTCCTGCTTAGACACTGAATACCATTATAAAATTTTGCTGAAATACAACATAACCATCTTATACACAAATAAGATCATACGGTACTCAGACCATAACTGTCAGCAACTGTGGTAATCAGAGTCATACAAGAAAGCGGAAAAGGATAAACAAAACACTAATGCCATAGTGTTGTAATACATAGGCAACAGAAGGAAAATAAACTTGAACATAAAGCTAAGTCATTATTCTCCTCCCGGGGCCACCTACTCGTGCCTCTGAGGTTTCTTCTGTCCCTGTTTATCTGTAAAACAACAACAATTAAACAGTGAGATACAATCTCAGTGAGTTCTACCGAAACCCCTACTCGCACTCTCGGGCCTGTTATGAAATCTTTTATCTCGAAGTTTAATTTATAAACCACGCAATTTAACCTAGCACGACACCGGCCCCAGACATGGTAATCCCGATGAATCGCACTACATAACACGGCACCGACCCCAGACATGGTAATCCCGATGAACCGCATTATCAACTCTTGACACACCACCGACCCCAGACATGGTAATCCCGGTGAACCCCATAACCAATAGTGTTTCCTAATGGCACAGAGCCTAGGGTAAGGGCTCATGACTTCCCCTCCTAGTATGTCAACATGGGTCGTCACCCAAACTCGATATAATATATATATCTACAGTACTATGAACCCACGGTCCATCAAATCAGACAATCAATGAAACATTTTAATTCCACGTTTTATAAAATCCAAGTTCACACTCGCACTCTATTTGACCGCTTTTCGGCACAATTTTCAATATCAAAAACAGTTCATTTTGCCTTAAAAATAGAATATTCAGTTAGGCCTCTGAATAAGCTTTCCAACGCATCTTAGAACACCTCAATCGGGTTCCGGAATCAAAAGATATCGCGAAAACAAAATCAGTGAAAAACAGTTGAAAATCTGCAAAACGTCGCGACGCGAACTGCTACCGTCGCGACGCGAACTGCTACCGTCGCGACGCGAAAAATGACAGAAACATTTTGCGTGACAAAACTGGGCCATGTCGCGACGCGATGGGAACGGGTCGCGACGCGACCCTCTGCAGAAAAGTGCAGTTTTTCCGTTTTCTTGCGAAATTCGCTATTCCGCTCAATTCCGATTCTCGTTCCGATTGAAAACAGATTTAACAACCAGCAAGACAAACCCAACCAATACCACACAATCAATCAATTCAATCAAAAACTCAATCGAAACGAATTTTATCAAAAACGACATATTTTTCCAAATAGCGGTTTTCAAGTCAAAAGCTCTCGGAATCAATTACCAAACAATATTCCAGTCCAGCGAAAGCGATAAAACAGTTAATTAATTAATTCGAAACGTAAAATCCTAAACGTGAGTAGAACTCACCCTTGACGCGTGATCCACGATCGAGCCGAAATCACCGAGTAGCCACACGAACATTCCCCGCTCCGGCGACACCCAATCCGCTTCCAAAGCTTTCCACTCGATCACGAAACCGCTTTTTGACCGAAATGCCGAATTCCCGAAATTCTTCATGAACACTATTCATCATCTTCTTCAACCTCAAGTCACTATTCACAAAACCCCAATTTGCTCCCTAACCCCTTGATTCTTCACAAACTCCAAATCGGACTTCAATATTTGCGCTATCCACCTTGAGCTCGCTCCCAAACACCATCCAAAGCTTCCCTTTGAGCTTGAACAACAAAACCTCCACTTTTCTCCAAATTTCGAAAATGGTGGATTTGAGGAGAGTGAGTTGATGATGAAGATTTTGGTACCAAAACGAAGAGGAAGTAGCGCTGAACATTTTTCGTGTTGGACGGAAGTCGTTTCGGTGAAGTATTCTCCTCCCTCTTCTCTTCTCCCTCACGCCATTTTCTTTCTCTTTTCTCCCATTTTCTCTCTTTTCCTTCTCTGTTTCTCGCTTTCTTCTTTCTTCTTTCTTTTATTTAATTCTCTCCTTTCACATTCACACACTTACACGTATATACATATATTTATTTAATATATAATTGGTAACGTGGTCAAATTACCACATTGATCTAAATCTCCTATTTCGATTCCGAAACTTTCTTGGTCCGTATTATCCGGTTAACGATCCGATGACAACCAATAAATAATTTTAGCACTCAGTAAATTTACCAGTCAAGTTCTAAATTAATTCAATTGGGTTAACATCCAAATAATTCGGTTAATTATTTTGCGGATGTTACATTCTCCCCAACTTAAAAGAATTTTGTCCTCAAAATTTCGTCAAGTCTTTTATCCGACTAACCGAGAATCGACATTCTCAGAAAGGTCTTAAGTTGCTGGGAAACAATCTCGTACTAACGAAATGAGCGTAGGAACTCTTCCCAAGTTGACACATCAATCTCCAAGTATGATCCACTACTACCTTGATACGAACTCTCTGGTCACGCATCTACGCGAGAAACTCATCATTCGCCTACATAGGCTCGGCACCGCGTTTGAAAACACTTCCGAAACTTCATTCCAATCATCCTCGTTTACTCCCCAACTTTGATTAATCTAAATCAAAGAATCTAATACGAGACGCTTGATAGAAATATACATTGAAAGCGAGATCCACAAACTTGTACTCCTCGGTAGAGGTAAGAACAAGCACGATTTCCTCGGAGGGTGTAAACGCGTTCTCAACAAATCTTATAAAATCCATAACAGTTCTCATACACATCGAACAATTGTGACGGAAAGGTCATTTGTGAAACTTCTTGACTCGCCCCCAAGATTTCGAGATAACACTTCTCGAAAGAAGATGGAATGAGGATTTACCAGAAACGTTTATCTTAAACGTAGAAATAAACCATGGGAACATCAATTAATTTCGAAAGTAATGAAAATCACATCAGTTGTTCTCAAAACAACGATCAGACAGAACGCAAAACCCTTCTTCCTTTATTGTAACTTTCCTCACAATATATTCATCTACGACGCACCCAATCCCTTTCCGAATTAGCCAGTAGGGTTGAGTTTCCCCTCAACCTAAGCACGCCTTCTATGATTTTCCTCAATCAGATCCTGTTAGCCTCTCGATTCGTTCCCAAAATTAACTTTAGCATGCGGGTTTTCACAAAAATGATTTTTCAAAACTATCACGCCGCACACCAAGCTTCACTTCGGAAATTTCAGTCACTTGCAAGCAGATCCATCAATTAATCCTTTGATGGTTATTCGCAACGTGAAAACAGTCAGCAGTTACCTCACTTACATATTCGTATTCACGTTCGCCTTGTCAAACGGAATCTCGTAAGACAATCTCATTGTTAACCTTCACCAGGAGAGGTTAACAAACTAATAACTCGCCACCCAAGTGAAAACTTATGGATGTACCCCAACTTAGATCTAAAAGACTCTAATAATTCCTTCTCACGCATCAATAAACTCAGCCATGTGGATGGATTTCCTACTCAGTGCATCAGCTACAACATTAGCCTTTCCCGGATGATACTTCAATTCGAAGTCATAATCCTTCAGAAATTCCACCCACCTTCTCTGCCTGTTATTCAACTCCTTTTGATCAAATAAATATTTCAAACTTTTATGATCACTGAAGACTTCGAAACGAGACCCATATAGGTAATGTCTCCAAATCTTCAGTGCGTACACAATAGCTGCCAACTCCAAATCATGAGTCGGATAATTCTCTTCATGAGTCTTCAACTGTCTGGAGGCATAAGCTACAACTTGTTGTTTCTGCATGAGAACACATCCCAAACCCTTCCCTGAAGCGTCATCGAAAATTTAAAATTCCAATGACGGATCCGGAAGAATCAGGATTGGAGCAGAAGTCAAAATCTTCGACTCTAGAAAACATCCTTCACAATCGGCATCCCATGTAAACGGATGACCCTTACGAGTTAACCGAGTAAGTGGAAAACTAACTGTGAGAACCCTAGAACAAATCTCTTATAGTAACCGGCTAGACCCAGAAACTTTTGATCTCTGCGGCTGATGTCGGTCACTCCCATTCAACACCGCTTCCTACTCACTGGGATCTACAGAAACTCCCGACTTGGGAAATCACATGTCCCAAAGACTTTACCTCTGACACTCAAGAATCACACTCCGAAGGTTTCAAGTACAACTTATTTCCTCGGAGTACACTCAGAACAATGAGGAGATGTTGGACATGCTCATCAATGGTCTTCGAGCACATCAAGTTATCATCGATGAAAACGACTTCAATCTGATCCTGATACTTATGAAAAACTCGGTTCATGTAATCCATGAATACCGCTGGAGCATTAGTCAAACCGAAGGGTATCACTACCCCCACATAATGTCCATACCTAGTACGGAAAGCTGTCCTCGGAATATCTAAGACTCTAACTTTTATTTGATGATAACCTGACCTCTGTTCAATTTTGAAAACACCACGGCACGTCGAAGTTGATCCAGCAATTCGTGTATCCTTTGCAAAGGATATTCGTTCCTGATCTTCTCTTTGTTGAGTTGTCGATAATCGATGTACAATCCCATGCTACCATTTTTCTTTTCGACTAACCACACCAGAGCACTCCTTAGAGAAGCACTCGGTCGAATGAATTTCTTTAACATCGACTCTTCAAGTCGAGACTCCATTTCCTTTAATTCTAAAGGAGGCATTCTATAAGAAACAATAGATATTGATCCCGTGCCAGGAACCAATACTACAGTAAACTCCACCTCTCGCTCTGGAGGTTCAGAAGAAACTTCATCGTGAAAACATCCCGAAAGTCATTCACAACCAGAATGTTCGCCAAATCTAAACTAGCTTCAGTGGATGCAGATTACATACTAACATGTGCTTCCGCACCTTGGGATGAAGATAGACCGTCTAGGGTGAACTAGGTAACTGCTTCAGAATTTGTTCTAGACAATTCAACTGATTCTGAAGAGAAACTGATAGTTGATTAACACAGTCGATTGCAACATGATTTGCAGTCATCCAATTCATACCCAAAATGGTGTCCACACTTCTCACAGGCAAACAAATAATCCTTCTATGAAATTTCTGTCTCCTATAACACGTAGGCAATTCCGACACACAGATTGGGTCTGGACACGACCCTGAGCCGCAGTCAAGATAGTTATCGGTTCGGATAGCGATGATAAGGCTAATCCCAACTGATTCACACGCGATCGGGATATACAGCAATAGGTTGCACCCGAATCATATAACATACCGACAGAGTTATTGAAAACTGATCTCATACCCCTCAGTAAATTGTCTGCAGTTGTAACTGTCTAAACATCCAGAGTGTTGACTCGTCCTTGCCTTGGAGCTGCTTGTGATTCCTTGGAACTTTTCCTTACGGGGCACTCTTTACCATAGTGACCCTCTTCATTACAATAATAGCACCGATTGATCTGTGCTGACGATCACCCTGGTGATGTCTTCCATAGATAGAACATCTTCTGACTTTTGAGGAATCAGAAAATTACACCTGCTTTTCCTTTGATGAAATTATCTTAGGACTTGGCATTCGGAGTTGATAATTCAACTACTTTCCTTCCTATCCAATACCCCCTATGAGATTATCCTCGGCGACATAGGCTGATTGCATTAAGGCAACATAATTGGTAATAGTATAAGAGCTGAGACCATAAGTCATAAAAGCACTTATGCCCCTCTTATACATCTGCATCCTCCATTCGTCATCCGGAGCTTACTTTACCACTTGGTAACAGAGACAACTTCTCAAACTTAGCAGTGCATTCTTCCACCGTCATGCCACCTTTCCTGAGGATGCACCGGTTGGAGACTCCGGTCTTGGTCAAGGATTGCGTCTTGATCATCCTGGTATAATTCCGCTTATGATGCACTAAGTATTAAGTTGATCAGGCTCAATGTCTCTTAGCATCACAAGTGTAATTACAACAAGGACTAACAAGGAATCGACTCAACCCTAAACTAAGTCCGACTAGGTCGAACTGCTCTGATACCAACTGTAACACCCCGGTATATTTAACTTGTAAAAATACCAAAGCGTGCCAAAATATAAACATCAGAGATAATAATTTCCTGCTTAGACACTGAATACCATTATAAAATTTTGCTGAAATACAACATAACCATCTTATACACAAATAAGATCATACGGTACTCAGACCATAACTGTCAGCAACTGTGGTAATCAGAGTCATACAAGAAAGCGGAAAAGGATAAACAAAACACTAATGCCATAGTGTTGTAATACATAGGCAACAGAAGGAAAATAAACTTGAACATAAAGCTAAGTCATTATTCTCCTCCCGGGGCCACCTACTCGTGCCTCTGAGGTTTCTTCTGTCCCTGTTTATCTGTAAAACAACAACAATTAAACAGTGAAATACAATCTCAGTGAGTTCTACCGAAACCCCTACTCGCACTCTCGGGCCTGTTATGAAATCTTTTATCTCGAAGTTTAATTTATAAACCACGCAATTCAACCTAGCACGACACCGGCCCCAGACATGGTAATCCCGATGAATCGCACTACATAACACGGCACCGACCCCAGACATGGTAATCCCGATGAACCGCATTATCAACTCTTGACACACCACCGACCCCAGACATGGTAATCCCGGCGAACCCCATAACCAATAGTGTTTCCTAATGGCACAGAGCCTAGGGTAAGGGCTCATGACTTCCCCTCCTAGTATGTCAACATGGGTCGTCACCCAAACTCGATATAATATATATATCTACAGTACTATGAACCCACGGTCCATCAAATCAGACAATCAATGAAACATTTTAATTCCACGTTTTATAAAATCCAAGTTCACACTCGCACTCTATTTGACCGCTTTTCGGCACAATTTTCAATATCAAAAACAGTTCATTTTGCCTTAAAAATAGAATATTCAGTTAGGCCTCTGAATAAGCTTTCCAACGCATCTTAGAACACCTCAATCGGGTTCCGGAATCAAAAGATATCGCGAAAACAAAATCAGTGAAAAACAGTTGAAAATCTGCAAAACGTCGCGACGCGAACTGCTACCGTCGCGACGCGAAAAACGACAGAAACATTTTGCGTGACAAAACTAGGCCATGTCGCGACGCGATGGGAACGGGTCGCGACGCGACCCTCTGCAGAAAAGTGCAGTTTTTCCGTTTTCTTGCGAAATTCGCTATTCCGCTCAATTCCGATTCTCGTTCCGACTGAAAACAGATTTAACAACCAGCAAGACAAACCCAACCAATACCACACAATCAATCAATTCAATCAAAAACTCAATCGAAACGAATTTTATCAAAAACGACATATTTTTCCAAATAGCGGTTTTCAAGTCAAAAGCTCTCGGAATCAATTACCAAACAATATTCCAGTCCAGCGAAAGCGATAAAACAGTTAATTAATTAATTCGAAACATAAAATCCTAAACGTGAGTAGAACTCACCCTTGACGCGTGATCCACGATCGAGCCGAAATCACCGAGTAGCCACACGAACATTCCCCGCTCCGGCGACACCCAATCCGCTTCCAAAGCTTTCCACTCGATCACGAAACCGCTTTTTGACCGAAATGCCGAATTCCCGAAATTCTTCATGAACACTATTCATCATCTTCTTCAACCTCAAGTCACTATTCACAAAACCCCAATTTGCTCCCTAACCCCTTGATTCTTCACAAACTCCAAATCGGACTTCAATATTTGCGCTATCCACCTTGAGCTCGCTCCCAAACACCATCCAAAGCTTCCCTTTGAGCTTGAACAACAAAACCTCCACTTTTCTCCAAATTTCGAAAATGGTGGATTTGAGGAGAGTGAGTTGATGATGAAGATTTTGGTACCAAAACGAAGAGGAAGTAGCGCTGAACATTTTTCGTGTTGGACGGAAGTCGTTTCGGTGAAGTCTTCTCCTCCCTCTTCTCTTCTCCCTCACGCCATTTTCTTTCTCTTTTCTCCCATTTTCTCTCTTTTCCTTCTCTGTTTCTCGCTTTCTTCTTTCTTCTTTCTTTTATTTAATTCTCTCCTTTCACATTCACACACTTACACGTATATACATATATTTATTTAATATATAATTGGTAACGTGGTCAAATTACCACATTGATCTAAATCTCCTATTTCGATTCCGAAACTTTCTTGGTCCGTATTATCCGGTTAACGATCCGATGACAATCAATAAATAATTTTAGCACTCAGTAAATTTACCAGTCAAGTACTAAATTAATTCAATTGGGTTAACATCCAAATAATTCGGTTAATTATTTTGCGGATGTTACATGCCTCAAGCTGGCATTCAGCTCCAATATGGCCAACAACCCCACATAATTCACATGGTGGAGTAATAGGAGAAGAAGTTTGTGAGACGGCACTTACATTTAATTTATCAAATTTTTGAAAAAGTGCGTCCACTTTTGAGGTAAGATGATCAACAGCGGATATTTCATACTTACCTGGCTCTTTTGATGAGGCTGGTTTATTCGTTATGGCTCGCTCACTTGTCCATTGACAATGGTTTTGAGCCATATCTTCAATGAGTGCATAAGCTTCAGTAAAATTTTTGTTCATTAAAGCTCCACCTGCAGCTGCATCAACAGTCATTCTTGTTGCATATTGTAATCCATTATAAAAAGTGTGAACAACGAGCCATTTCTCTAGTCCATGATGGGGGCATAGCCTTAACATTTCTTTGAAACGTTCCCAAGCATCATAAAGAGATTCCCCGTCGTTTTGAGAAAATCGAGTAATTTGATTTCTCATTTGAGCTGTTTTACTCGGGGGAAAGAACTTAGCAAGAAAAGCTTGTTTTAACTGGCCCCAGCTGGTAATGGATTCCGAAGGCAAAGAATGTAGCCATGCTCTTGCTCTATCCCTTAATGAAAAAGGAAAGAGTTTTAGTCTTATGGCATCTTGAGGTACCCCGTTTAATTTGAGAGTTCCACAGTATTCTAGAAAAATTGAAATATGAAGATTTGGGTCCTTCGTGGGAGAACCAGAAAATCGGTTTTGTTGAACCATTGAAAGCAGAGATGATTTGAGTTCAAAATTATTTGCTTCCACATTCGGATGTACAATGGCACCCGATGGCTCTGCCGAAGGTGTTGCGTACTCTTTGAGAGCACGATTTTCATTAGCCGCCATTTGATTATCGGGAATTTCTCTTCTCCTTCTATGTATGAACCTTTCAATTTCGGGAATTTGTTGAACAATTTCTCCGGAACTTCTGGTTCTTCGCATTCGAGGGACAAGAGAAGAAAAAGTAAAAATAAAGAAAATAAAACTTCAGTCTAACCGGTTTCGAAAAACTTAATTAATATCACTGCCTCCCCGGCAACGGCGCCAAAAACTTGATAGGCCGCAAGTGCACGGTCTTGTCGCGTAATAAAAAGAGTTATCGATCCACAGGGAGAGCCTAGGTGATTACCAATTTAATTTTCCAAAGTTGATTAACTGAAGAGAAAGTGTTTTTAGAAAGAAGGAATGTTTTAGTAAAGTCTACTCACTCATGATCATTGTAGACAAAAGAGGAGAAAAGAAAATAAATGACTTGAAAAATAAAGGGCAAGAAAATAAATGACTTGGAAAATAAAGGGCAAGAAAATAAATGACTTGGAAAATAAAGGGCAAGAAAATAAATGACTTGGAAAATAAAGGGCAAGAAAATAAATGACTTGGAAAATAAAGGGGCAAGAAAATAAATGACTTGGAAAATAAAGGGCAAGAAAATAAATGACTTGGAAAATAAAGGGGCAAGAAAATAAATGACTTGGAAAATAAAGGGCAAAAAAATAAATGACTTGAAAAATAAAGGGCAAGAAAATAAATGACTTGGAAAATAAAGGGGCAAGAAAATAAATGACTTGGAAAATAAAAGGCAAGAAAATAAATGACTTGGAAAAATAAAGGGGCAAGAAAATAAATGACTTGGAAAGTAAAGGGCAAGAAAGTAAATGACTTGGAAAATAAAGGGCAAGAAAGTAAATGTGCAAGAATTATAAAGACTTAGAAAATAAATTGCAAGAATTTAAATAGCAAGAAAGTAAATGAACATGAAGAGTAAATTTGAAGTCATGAATCTTTAGAGAGTTTTTGAGATGAACTTTGTCACAAAACTCAAGTCTTGAGAAATGATTCTCTCACCAAAACCAAGTCTAATTACAAGTGAGGATCAAGGTCCTATTTATAGGAAAATATGAGGGGAGATAGCCATCAAAAAGTGGGCAAAAATATCCATCAACAAGTGGGCATAGCACTTGTGTGGAGGGGCAAAATAGTCAACATTGGCCATAGGCCTACAACATAGTATCTTGCCAATAAATAGAGGCAATCCAACCAGATACACGTCGCCAACTTCACACAATGGTAATCACAACTGGGAATGGCCAAGAGCAAGCTGATATGAACGTTGATGAAGGCTATGATGCTGGCCAAGGTGGGGCTGAAATCAGCATATCTTCTTCTCCAAACATGGAGGAGCAAGAGTGCAATGAAGAAGGGAATGAGGCTGATGAAGAGGAGGAAAAAGAAGAGAAAGGTGAATCCCCTGAGGTAGCCAATCTTCCCTGCTCTAGAGCTTCGACACACCACACCAACATTAGCCCAGAGGAATTGTCAGCTTTTAAGAATAAGAATCCTCTTGAAGGATTTAGACTAATGGTGAGTGGTTTCTCTTCGACGGAGAGCCGGCCAAGTGTTTCGACTGCTTCTGTTGGTGGTAACTCTGAGGGTTCTAAGAAGGATCTAATTCAAGAGCTTCGAGCAATCCTCTTTGAGGTAGACTTGTTCACAGCTATCGAAGAAGATCAATCACTCACCTTTAAAAGTAAGGCTTTGCTCAATGGGTTAAACACTTCAGGCTCAAGTGAATCTCTTTTAGGCTTCATTATTGAGTTTGAGCCTTTTTTAGAACAAATCTCAAGCGATATTCCGTGGAGAAAGAACCTTATTGTGAACAGGGAGGGTGACGTCAAACTTTTACAAGAAGAAAGTGCAGCAGTCGAAGTATCCGAAGCCAAAATTTCGACTCTGGAAATTAATGAATCAGTTGATGCCCAAGAAATAGCTGAACATGATGCCATCATTTTACAGTACCAGGAGAAAATTAAAGCTTTGCAGTCGAAAATTGTGGCAGAGAAGAAGAAGAAAGTTATTGTCCGACAGAGATCTTCAAAAGCTGCATTTCAAACTGAAGCAACTCTGGCAATTAAGCATCTGGAAAGGGTTCAGAAATATGAAGCAGCAATTAAGAAGTCGATTGAAGATGAAGCCCTCCTTGACACCAGATTAAAGATTGCTAGAGGTGTCTTTGAAAGAATTAAAAACACTTTTGTAATTTAATTTCTACTTCTCTAGTTTCAGAAATTAACTCTATACTCTAACAATATTTGTTTGGCATTCGCATTTCAACGTGCCATGTTTAAATTTTCTCATTATTTCTCAATTTAGCGTTATTTTAATTTCTTAAAATATTGCCTTATATCTTTTTAAATACTTGCCATTTATACGCAAAATTCGACTATTAGCGCCTAACTCTTCGACTTCGTAAGCACCGTTTGAAAAAACTTGTATAATTCTGAATGGTCCTTCCCAATTCGGTGACCATTTACCTAAAGCTCTATCTTTTCTGTCCATAGGTAGGATAACTTTCCACACTAAGTCTCCTAGGACAAAAGTTTTTGATTTAACCTTTATGTTATAGGCCTTGGCTACTCTTTCTTTTTCCCTTGTAAGGATATCTAATGCAAATAACCTTTCTTCATCTAAATCAACCAACTCATCTAGAATCATATCCCAATAATGATCTGATGGAATTTCAAATTGCCTTTGAATTCCGGTTGATTGTAGATAAATTTCGACAGGCAATACTGCATCATGCCCAAAGGTAAGCCTGAATGGAGTAGTATTAATTGATTCTCTAGGGGAGTTTCGACAAGCCCATAATGCCTGATCAAGAGTTTTGTGCCAATTCCTAGGCTTTTGCCCAATATTTTTTTTAATCAAATTAATGATAATTTTATTGGCTGTTTCGCCTTGACCATTTGCTTGCGCATAATATGGTGTCGAACTTAATAATTTAAATCCATTTTTAGAGGCAAATTCTACCATTTTTCGACCAGTAAATACTGAGCCTTGATCTGTAGTAATGGTTTCTGGAATCCCAAATGTAACACCCTAAAATAATTTAATTAAGTAATTGATTAAATTATTTAAAGTGTTACACTATTTTATTTTATTATGTGATGATATGGTATTTTATTTTAATTGAAGGGGATGGCGTTGGTAATACCGGAATTTCAAGTGACGGCCCAAGAGGCCCAAGCCCGTTGGCTTAGGCGCTCTTTAGACACTAGGGGTCTAGGTCGCGCCCCACTAGTGTCAAAGGAAAGAAAGAAAGTCGAAATAGAGAGGAAAAGAAAGAAAGTCGAAGAGAGGAGAAGAGAAGGAAGGGCGATTTCAAGCTTGGAGTTAGGGTTTGTGCGCCTTGCTCCTAGGTAAGGGTTCTTAATCTTCTATGATTCGATTTCCTTTCTCTATCAATTGCTTAGGTTTCGAATTTCCCTAACCCTTTCTATTTTGATCAATTCGCAATGCTCCTAGGGAAAGAGAGAAAGGGCGTGATTGTGTGAAAAGGAGGAGCTTCTTGATTTCGGTGATTTGTCGGTGCTTCGGTGGAAAAGGCTCTAGCTCGTCATAATCAAGGTTAGGGGAGTCTCACTCTATAATAGAGAATATAATAGGTTGTATGTAAACCATAGGACCCCACTTGACACTACTTGCTAATTGTTAGAATTGTTTAGGTTAGTTGGAATTGATAATTAGTGTGATTGATTTGATTTCCCTATGCTAAGGTTTGGATTTCATGTGTTAATTTTGTGCTTTGAAGTGTTCTTGATTTATATATGTGAGATTGGATGTTGCTGGAAAAAGTGCAGTGTGATTTGTGATTGTTGTGGTATTTTGAGTTTTGGAAAAATAATTGAGAATTGGTGTTTGGTTGTGATGGGGCGCCTGGGCGCCAAGTGCTGGGGGGGGGGGGGGGGGAATTGGCGCACTGGGCGCTGTTTACTGTTGCTGGGCGTGTGTGTGTTCTGGGCAGGGCGCCTGTGTTGCTGCCCTGTGGCGCCTGGGGAGGCGCCAAGTTGCTGTCTATGCTTAGGCAAGGCGCATAAATCATGTTTTTGGGCAAACTCATTTTCTGAGCATATTTTACCGAGCCAAACTTTGTATTGACCTGACCAAATGTTATTTAAAACACTTTGGCTAAAGAATTTCTGGATTTTCACTTGTGGTTCTGAAATTGTCCGGTTGGGCATCATTTTGGCTTGTTTTAGGGGTGCCTTGTGCACACATCATTTTCTGAGCATATTTTACCGAGCCAAACTTTGTATTGACCTGACCAAATGTTATTTAAAACACTTTGGCTAAAGAATTTCTGGATTTTCACTTGTGGTTTTGAAATTGTCCGGTTGGACATCATTTTGACTTGTTTTAGGGGTGCCTTGTGCACACATCATGTTCTGAGCATATTTTACCGAGCCAAACTTTGTATTCACCTGACAAAATCATATTTTAAGTGTTTTGGCTAAAGAATTTCCAGATTTGCACTTGTGGTTTGAAAGTTGTCCTATTGGGCATCATTTTGACTTGTTTTGGGGGTGCCTTGTGCACACATCATGTTCTGAGCATATTTTACCGAGCCAAACTTTGTATTCACCTGACAAAATCATATTTTAAGTGTTTTGGCTAAAGAATTTCCAGATTTGCACTTGTGGTTTGAAAGTTGTCCTATTGGGCATCATTTTGACTTGTTTTGGGGGTGCCTTGAGCACACATCATGTTCTGAGCATATTTTACCGAGCCAAACTTTGTATTCACCTGACAAAATCATATTTTAAGTGTTTTGGCTAAAGAATTTCCAGATTTGCACTTGTGGTTTGAAAGTTGTCCTATTGGGCATCATTTTGACTTGTTTTGGGGGTGCCTTGTGCACACATCATGTTCTGAGCATATTTTACTTAGCCAATTTCTGTATTCACGTGACCAAATCCCATTTTGAACATTTTGGCTAGAGCGGTTTCAATTTTTAAGGTGGTCTACTATGTTTGTGCGTTTGGGTGTGGTGTGGGCGCCAAGTGTGGCCGCCTAGGGCGCCTAGTGGGGCGCCCGTGACTTGTGTTTGAGTTTCGGGTCTAATGGTGCTAGATTGGTCCCTAAGTGTTATCCTAGTCCTAGGGACGTGATTGTGAGGAGAAAATAATGAGTTGGTTGGTGATGAGGCCATGGGGGCTAAAACTAAGATTAATTAAAGATGTGATATAGGATACATGGACCGTGTTGTTAATAATTATGATTGTGGTTTTGTCATGGAGTCTCATGCATACATAAGGCTGCGGTCTGAGTTGTTAATTATGATAATAAGGCTGCGGTCTGAGTTCTAAATTGAAATGATAAGGCTGCGGTCTGAGTTGATAATATGATGATAAGGCTGCGGCCTGGGAAAATGGTACCACATGCATAACTGTATTGCATACATCCTCATGATAAGCATGCTAGTTGGTGATTGTATAGACTATGCTACTGTGTGACTGTGTGAGTGTGATGCTATGATGTAATATACTTCTTATTATAATCTTTATTATGTAGTTGAGACTCACCCTTCTGTTGTTGTTTACCACAGGTAGTCCTGAGTGAAGGCTTACTCCTTTCACTCCCGAGTCGGTCTGCTCTGATACGTGACACCTAGGGGGTTGGCTTAGGATTTCTAATGATATTTAATTGTTGTTGATTTTCGTGTGCATTGACCTAATGTTTCCGATGAGGCCGTTGTTTGGCATTTTGAGTTTACGTTATTTTTCCGCTGCGAGTCGTTCAAATTATTATGCGTGGATTTTGTTGGTAAAATCAAGAGTACCTTAATTTATTAAATGGTGTTGCGTATTGTGAATGGTTACATCAAGTACGTGTGTAGCATTCCATTCAAAAAGAAATTTTGAAACTCTGATCTCTATGGAAATTAGCCGGGTAGAATGGGGTGTTACATTAGTGGTATCAGAGCAAAAGTTCGGTCTGTCCGACCAAGTATGTCTGTCTGTCATATTGTGTATGACAATTAGGTGTTTTGTTTTAGTTCTAAATTGTCGTTTATGCTGCAGTGCTAGGTTGAGATGGCTAGAAGGGATGATGCTGCTTTGGCTGCTGCTCTGCAGGCCATAGCCCAAGCTGTTGGAAATCAACACAATGCTGCCGATGTGAATGCCCGTAACCTGGCAACGTTTCAGAGGGAAAACCCACCCACCTTCAAGGGTCGGTATGATCCCGATGGAGCCTTGTCGTGGCTGAATGAGATAGAGCGGATATTCCGAGTTATGGATTGCACTGCTGCCCAGCAAGTGAAGTTTGGGACGCACATGCTGGCGGAAGAGGCTGACAAGTGGTGGTTAGGGATGCTGCATAGGTTGAACACTGCTGGTGAAGAGGTTACTTGGGATGTCTTCACAAGAGAGTTTAAAAGAAAGTACTACCCTGAAGACGTTCGGGCCAAGAAAGAGGTAGAATTTCTAGAATTGAAACAGGGAAATAAGACTGTGGCTGAGTATGCAGCCAAATTTGAAGAGCTGGCTCAATTCTGTCCTTACTACGCCAATGATGCTGATTCAGAGTTCTCTAAATGTGTGAAATTTGAAAGTGGCCTGCGACCTGACATTAAGAAGGCAATTGGGTATCATGAGATACGCGATTTTGCTAGATTAGTTGACAAGAGTAGAATTTATGAAGAAGACAGTTCTGCTGCCTACAAGATTGGGAAAGAAAAGAGGAATACTCAGTTTAGGGGCAAACCATATGATGTGTCTGGGGGTAAAAATAAGTGGAAGGCAGGTGCTGGTAAGAAATTTTCTGAGGGTAAGAAGCCTAGTGGGGGAGGTGCTTCCGCTGATATAGTGTGCTACACCTGTGGCAAGCCGGGTCACAAAAGTTTCGATTGCAAGACGGAGGTAATGTGTTACCGTTGTGGGAAGAAAGGTCATATGGCGTCTAACTGTGATCGTAAGGAATCAGTGTGTTTCAATTGTGGTGAAGCTGGTCATTTCAGTTCTAAATGCACCAAACCGAAGAAAGAGAAATCCAATGGAAGAGTTTTCGCGCTAGCAGGCTCAGAGGGGCCTAATGAGATTCGAGGTACTTGTTTTATTTATGGTTTCCCTTTAATTGCCATAGTTGATACTGGTGCTACGCATTCTTTTATTGCTGCTGCTTGTGCTGAAAAGTTAAATCTAGTATTGTCTGATATGAAAAGGGAAATGGTTATCGACACTCCGGCTAAGGGTTCGGTGACTACTTCTCTATTGTGTGCTAAGTGTCCTCTGTCAGTATTTGGCAGAGATTTTCTGGTTGACCTTATATGTTTGCCTTTGGGAGGGTTGGATGTTATTCTTGGTATGGACTGGTTAGTGGATAACCATGTGCACATCAACTGTTTCAGCAAGTCTGTGAGTTTCTTTCCTCCTGAGGAGGGAGAGTCTGTTTTGTTGTCTGGGGATCAGCTGCATAAGGTAATGAAGGATGGTGGTCAACTATTTGCTTTGATGGCGTCTATGTCTGCTGAAAACCAAGCTATGGTTGAAGGATTGCAGGTGGTGTGTGAATTCCCTGAAGTGTTCCCTGATGAGATTCCTAGTGTGCCACCCGAGAGGGAAGTAGAGTTTGGGATTGACCTTGTGCCTGGTACTAGGCCTGTGTCCATGGCTCCGTACCGAATGTCAGCTTCTGAGTTATCTGAATTGAAGAAGCAGTTGGAAGAGTTACTTGAAAAGAAATTTGTGAGGCCTAGTGTGTCACCATGGGGAGCTCCGGTTTTATTAGTAAAGAAGAAAGATGGGAGTATGCGCCTGTGTGTGGATTATAGACAGTTGAACAAGGTGACTATTAAAAATAAGTACCCTCTTCTGAGAATTGACGATTTGATGGACCAGCTGGTGGGTGCTAAAGTTTTTAGTAAAATTGATTTGAGGTCAAGGTATCATCAGATTAAAGTAAAAGATGAGGACGTCCAGAAGACAGCGTTTCGAACGAGATATGGACATTATGAATACTCTGTGATGCCGTTTGGTGTCACCAATGCACCAGGAGTGTTTATGGAGTACATGAACCGTATCTTCCATAGTTACTTGGATCGGTTTGTGGTAGTTTTTATAGATGATATTCTGGTATACTCCAAGTCTGAAGAGGAGCATGCAGAGCACTTAAGATTAGTGCTTGAGGTATTGAAAGAGAAGAAGCTTTATGCTAAGTTGTCCAAATGCGAGTTCTGGCTGCGTGAGGTAAGCTTTTTGGGTCACATTATTTCTAGTGATGGCATAGCTGTAGACCCAGCTAAGGTTGATGCAGTGTTACAATGGGAGAGCCCAAAGTCTGCGACTGAGATTAGGAGTTTCTTGGGGTTGGCCGGTTACTACAGGAGGTTCATTGAGGGTTTCTCAAAGCTAGCCCTTCCGTTGACTCAATTGACGTGTAAAGGGAGAATTTTTGTTTGGGATGCTAAGTGTGAAGAGAGTTTCCAAGAGTTGAAGAAAAGATTGACAACATCTCCGGTGTTAGTGTTGCCCGTGCCGGATCAACCGTTTGTGGTATATTGTGATGCTTCCAGAATGGGCTTAGGGGGCGTATTGATGCAGGATGGGAAGGTAGTCGCTTATGCGTCCAGACAGTTGCGGACTCATGAGAAGAACTATCCTACTCATGATTTGGAATTGGCTGCTATTGTGTTTGCGCTAAAAATTTGGAGGCACTATTTGTATGGCACTAGATTCGAGGTATTCAGCGACCACAAGAGTTTGAAATACTTGTTTGATCAGAAGGAGCTGAATATGAGGCAGAGGCGTTGGTTAGAGCTGCTGAAAGACTATGATTTTGGCTTAAACTATCACCCCGGCAAAGCTAATGTCGTGGCTGATGCTTTAAGTCGAAAGACTTTGCATATGTCAACAATGATGGTAAAAGAGTTGGAATTGATTGAGCAATTCCGTGATATGAGTCTGGTTTGTGAAGTGACACCGCGGAGTGTTAAGCTGGGTATGCTGAGGATTGGTAATGACTTCTTGGTTAGTATCAGAGACGCCCAGAAATTAGATGTGAAGCTGGTTGACTTGTTAGTTGCGGGTGATCAGAATGTGGATGGGGATTTCAGGTTGGATTCCCAGGGTGTGTTGAGATTTAGAGACAGAATCTGTGTTCCCGATGATATTGAGATGAAGAAGATGATCCTTGAGGAGAGTCATAGGAGCAAGCTGAGTATTCATCCAGGGGCTACAAAGATGTATCATGACTTGAAGAAATTATTCTGGTGGCCTGGTATGAAGAAAGATGTAGCACAATTTGTGTATGCCTGTTTGACTTGCCAGAAGTCAAAGGTTGAGCACCAGAAGCCTGCGGGGTTGATGCAACCTTTAGATGTTCCGGAATGGAAATGGGATAGCATTTCCATGGATTTTGTGACTGGGTTACCGAGAACCGTTCGGGGATTTGATTCTATTTGGGTGATCGTGGATAGGTTGACGAAGTCTGCTCACTTCCTTCCTACCAACATCACGTATCCGGTAGCGAGATTGGCCGAGATATATATTAAGGTGATTGTGAAGTTGCATGGTGTCCCGAAGAGTATTGTATCGGACAGAGATCCGAGGTTTACTTCGGAGTTTTGGGGGAGCTTGCAAGAGGCATTGGGGTCCAGATTGAGGTTGAGTTCAGCCTACCATCCTCAGACTGATGGGCAGACAGAGAGAACCATTCAGTCATTGGAGGACTTATTGAGGTCGTGTGTTTTAGAGCAGGGAGGTGCGTGGGATACACACCTTTCGTTGATTGAGTTCACTTACAACAACAGCTACCATTCGAGTATAGGGATGGCTCCTTATGAGGCACTGTATGGGCGGAGGTGTAGAACTCCTTTGTGTTGGCATGAATCGGGCGAAAGTGTTGTTCTTGGACCTGAATTGGTGAGAGAAACTACAGAGAAGATAAAAATGATCAGGGAGAAAATGAAAGAGTCCCAAAGTCGGCAAAAGAGTTACCATGATAGAAGGAGAAAGGATTTGGAATTTCAGGCTGGAGAGCATGTTTTCTTGAGGGTCACGCCTATGGCTGGTGTTGGGCGTGCACTTAAAGCAAAGAAGTTGACTCCTAGATTTATTGGACCGTACCAGATCACCGAGAGGGTCGGAAAGGTTGCTTATAGGGTGGCTTTACCGCCTAACCTTTCGAACTTGCACGACGTATTTCACGTGTCGCAACTTCGGAAGTACATTCCGGACCCGTCTCATGTGATCCATATGGATGATATTGAGGTGCGGGATAATCTCACTGTGGAGACTATACCAGTGAGGATTGATGATAGAGAAGTGAAGGTGCTAAGAGGGAAAAGCATTGTTTTAGTGAAGGTGGTATGGTTGGGAGCTTCTGGCGAGAGCGTGACGTGGGAGCTGGAGAGTAGGATGCGGGAGTCCTATCCAGAGCTATTTGACTCAGGTATGAATTTCGAGGACGAAATTTCCTAAGTGGGGGAGAGTTGTAACACCCTAAAATAATTTAATTAAGTAATTGATTAAATTATTTAAAGTGTTACACTATTTTATTTTATTATGTGATGATATGGTATTTTATTTTAATTGAAGGGGATGGCGTTGGTAATACCGGAATTTCAAGTGACGGCCCAAGAGGCCCAAGCCCGTTGGCTTAGGCGCTCTTTAGACACTAGGGGTCTAGGTCGCGCCCCACTAGTGTCAAAGGAAAGAAAGAAAGTCGAAATAGAGAGGAAAAGAAAGAAAGTCGAAGAGAGGAGAAGAGAAGGAAGGGCGATTTCAAGCTTGGAGTTAGGGTTTGTGCGCCTTGCTCCTAGGTAAGGGTTCTTAATCTTCTATGATTCGATTTCCTTTCTCTATCAATTGCTTAGGTTTCGAATTTCCCTAACCCTTTCTATTTTGATCAATTCGCAATGCTCCTAGGGAAAGAGAGAAAGGGCGTGATTGTGTGAAAAGGAGGAGCTTCTTGATTTCGGTGATTTGTCGGTGCTTCGGTGGAAAAGGCTCTAGCTCGTCATAATCAAGGTTAGGGGAGTCTCACTCTATAATAGAGAATATAATAGGTTGTATGTAAACCATAGGACCCCACTTGACACTACTTGCTAATTGTTAGAATTGTTTAGGTTAGTTGGAATTGATAATTAGTGTGATTGATTTGATTTCCCTATGCTAAGGTTTGGATTTCATGTGTTAATTTTGTGCTTTGAAGTGTTCTTGATTTATATATGTGAGATTGGATGTTGCTGGAAAAAGTGCAGTGTGATTTGTGATTGTTGTGGTATTTTGAGTTTTGGAAAAATAATTGAGAATTGGTGTTTGGTTGTGATGGGGCGCCTGGGCGCCAAGTGCTGGGGGGGGGAATTGGCGCACTGGGCGCTGTTTACTGTTGCTGGGCGTGTGTGTGTTCTGGGCAGGGCGCCTGTGTTGCTGCCCTGTGGCGCCTGGGGAGGCGCCAAGTTGCTGTCTATGCTTAGGCAAGGCGCATAAATCATGTT
Organism: Astragalus membranaceus; assembly: GCA_039519185.1. Taxonomy (NCBI): domain Eukaryota; kingdom Viridiplantae; phylum Streptophyta; class Magnoliopsida; order Fabales; family Fabaceae; genus Astragalus; species Astragalus membranaceus. The sequence continues at coordinate 91,063,206 of CM076851.1, forward strand.
TTTGGGCAAACTCATTTTCTGAGCATATTTTACCGAGCCAAACTTTGTATTGACCTGACCAAATGTTATTTAAAACACTTTGGCTAAAGAATTTCTGGATTTTCACTTGTGGTTCTGAAATTGTCCGGTTGGGCATCATTTTGGCTTGTTTTAGGGGTGCCTTGTGCACACATCATTTTCTGAGCATATTTTACCGAGCCAAACTTTGTATTGACCTGACCAAATGTTATTTAAAACACTTTGGCTAAAGAATTTCTGGATTTTCACTTGTGGTTTTGAAATTGTCCGGTTGGACATCATTTTGACTTGTTTTAGGGGTGCCTTGTGCACACATCATGTTCTGAGCATATTTTACCGAGCCAAACTTTGTATTCACCTGACAAAATCATATTTTAAGTGTTTTGGCTAAAGAATTTCCAGATTTGCACTTGTGGTTTGAAAGTTGTCCTATTGGGCATCATTTTGACTTGTTTTGGGGGTGCCTTGTGCACACATCATGTTCTGAGCATATTTTACCGAGCCAAACTTTGTATTCACCTGACAAAATCATATTTTAAGTGTTTTGGCTAAAGAATTTCCAGATTTGCACTTGTGGTTTGAAAGTTGTCCTATTGGGCATCATTTTGACTTGTTTTGGGGGTGCCTTGAGCACACATCATGTTCTGAGCATATTTTACCGAGCCAAACTTTGTATTCACCTGACAAAATCATATTTTAAGTGTTTTGGCTAAAGAATTTCCAGATTTGCACTTGTGGTTTGAAAGTTGTCCTATTGGGCATCATTTTGACTTGTTTTGGGGGTGCCTTGTGCACACATCATGTTCTGAGCATATTTTACTTAGCCAATTTCTGTATTCACGTGACCAAATCCCATTTTGAACATTTTGGCTAGAGCGGTTTCAATTTTTAAGGTGGTCTACTATGTTTGTGCGTTTGGGTGTGGTGTGGGCGCCAAGTGTGGCCGCCTAGGGCGCCTAGTGGGGCGCCCGTGACTTGTGTTTGAGTTTCGGGTCTAATGGTGCTAGATTGGTCCCTAAGTGTTATCCTAGTCCTAGGGACGTGATTGTGAGGAGAAAATAATGAGTTGGTTGGTGATGAGGCCATGGGGGCTAAAACTAAGATTAATTAAAGATGTGATATAGGATACATGGACCGTGTTGTTAATAATTATGATTGTGGTTTTGTCATGGAGTCTCATGCATACATAAGGCTGCGGTCTGAGTTGTTAATTATGATAATAAGGTTGCGGTCTGAGTTCTAAATTGAAATGATAAGGCTGCGGTCTGAGTTGATAATATGATGATAAGGCTGCGGCCTGGGAAAATGGTACCACATGCATAACTGTATTGCATACATCCTCATGATAAGCATGCTAGTTGGTGATTGTATAGACTATGCTACTGTGTGACTGTGTGAGTGTGATGCTATGATGTAATATACTTCTTATTATAATCTTTATTATGTAGTTGAGACTCACCCTTCTGTTGTTGTTTACCACAGGTAGTCCTGAGTGAAGGCTTACTCCTTTCACTCCCGAGTCGGTCTGCTCTGATACGTGACACCTAGGGGGTTGGCTTAGGATTTCTAATGATATTTAATTGTTGTTGATTTTCGTGTGCATTGACCTAATGTTTCCGATGAGGCCGTTGTTTGGCATTTTGAGTTTACGTTATTTTTCCGCTGCGAGTCGTTCAAATTATTATGCGTGGATTTTGTTGGTAAAATCAAGAGTACCTTAATTTATTAAATGGTGTTGCGTATTGTGAATGGTTACATCAAGTACGTGTGTAGCATTCCATTCAAAAAGAAATTTTGAAACTCTGATCTCTATGGAAATTAGCCGGGTAGAATGGGGTGTTACACCAAACCTATATAAAATATGGTTTTGAATAAATTTTATTACTGCCTCTTGGTCTACATTAGCTAAGAGGATAGCTTCGACCCACTTAGTGAAGTAGTCGATACCTACTAATATATAACGGTGGCCTTTCGACGTAGTTGGTTTAATTTCACCAATTATATCTAAAGCCCAACCTCTAAACGGCCAAGGTTTTACTATTGAATGTAACTCACTTGCATGTACATGTTGCACCCCTGCGTGTTTTTGACATTCTTGGCATCCTTTAGCAAAATCTATTCAATCTTTAGCATAGTTGGCCAGTACACTCCTTGTCGAAATAAGAGCCACTTCATCTTGTGGCCTGCTTGGTGAGATCCACAAGCTCCACTATGAGTATTGGATATTGCTAAGTATGCCTCATTTTCACTAAGGCATTTAAGCAAAACTCCTTCAGGAGTTTTCTTGAACAATTCATTTCCAATAATCACGTAGCTTAATGCTCTATATTTGGTTTTTCGATTTGTTGTTCCCATTGGATTTTCCAAGTATTCGACAATTGGTTTTCGCCAATCATCATTCGACATATTGTCAATGGCAAAAATTTCGCCATTTTCATTTGGAGGTAGTAACAATTCTGACTTGTCTGCCCCCCCCCCCCCCCAAGTTTTGGCATTGACAATTCATCTTCAGAATAGTCTGTCGAAATTAATTTCTCCTTGATCTCTATTAATTCACTGAGTTTTGTTTGAGAAACTTTATAGCCTAAAGCAATTTGTGCCAAATCGTTTGCCTCGTGATTTTCAATTCGAGGTATATGCTCAATGTCAACATAGTCGAAGCGTTTCAATAGAGCATTGGCAGTGATGAAGTATATGATTAAATTCTCTTTAATACATTTATACTCCTTAGTTAATTGCTTCACCACTAATTCAGAGTCGCCTCTAATTTCGACAGCTTTTGCCCCCAGTTCTAGCAAAACTTCTAGTCCTGCTATCAAGGCTTCGTACTCGGCCTCATTATTAGAGCAAGGTTCTTTGATTTTAAATTTATACTTCGTTGGTATTTTTGTTGGCGAAATAATTAATATCCCAATTCCAGAACCATTTTTATGGCTCGATCCATCGAAGTATAATGTCCATGGTTGAATACTCATATGATTAACTGTCATTTCGACAATGAGTGGTTGACAATAAAATCAGCAACAATTTGCCCTTTGATAGCTTTCAAAGGTTGATATGTTAATGAATATTCAGAAAGGGCTAAAGCCCATTTACCAATTCGACTATGCAATATAGGTTTTGACAGTATATGTTTAATAATATCAAAATGAGAGTAAACATACACATCAATAGGCTTTATATATTGCTGTAATTTGGTACAAGAGAAATACAAGCAAAGGCACAATTTCTCCGTTGGATGATATCTAGTTTCAGCAACATTTAAAACCCTACTAAGGTAATATATGGCTCTTTCGACACCATTATCATCTTCTTGTGCTAACATACTATCTATTGACAGCTCTGATGCTGCTATGTACAATTTCATCACCTTATCTCTGATAGGTGGTAACAAGATAGGTGGTTTAACGAGATAAGCTTTAATCTCGTCGAAGGCTTTCTGGTGTTCTGGATCCCATTTGAACACGTCTTCCTTCTTCAGTCGAAGCAATGGCGAGAAAACTTGAGTCTTGCCACTTAGGTTTGAGATGAACTTTCTAAGGAAATTGATCTTCCCCAACAATGACTGGAGCTCCTTTTTAGTCGAAGGCGCCTTTGTTTCCATGATTGCTTTCTTCTTGTTTTGATTTATTTCAATGCCTTTTTGTGGACAACAAATCCCAAGAAATCACCTGCACGTACACAGAAGGCACATTTTATTGGATTCATTTTCAATCCATATTTTGTCATTCTTTCGAATGACTATCGAAGATGGTCTATATGACCATTTTTTGTCGAAGATTTAACAACAATATCATCTATGTACACATGCATAAATTTTTCAATAAAATCATGAAACATAGAATTCATTGCCCTCTGGTATGTTGCACCAGCATTTTTTAGGGTATTGATCTTTGGGTGTAGCATTATTTAAATCTCTAAAGTCTATGCAGACCCTTAGTGTTCCATTTTTCTTAATGACAGGAACAATATTAGCTAACCAATCAACATACATGACAGTTCTGATGAAGTTGCTTTTGAGTAGTCTTTCGATTTCTTCTTTTATCTTCGACAGAATCTGCGGTGCAAATCTTCTTGGTGTTTGCTTCACTGGTTTCTTATCTGGTCGAATGGGTAATTTCAATTCAACTACTTCTCGACGCAGTCCAGGCATTTTGTTGTAGTCCCAGGCGAAGCAATCTTTGTATTCTCCCAATAGCTCTATGGTTCGATCTCTCAAACCTTTGTCGATTTTAGCACTGATAAACGTTGGCCCTTTTATGGGGCCATCTCCTAAATCGACTTCCTCTAAGGGATCCTGAGCTTGAATCTTCTTGGTCGAGCCCATTGGGTCTTTTTCAAAGCCTAAAGGCTCATCATCGTAGATGCAGTCGAGCCTTTGGCCTTCGACCATATTATCTTCAAGGTTAACTTCATTGTTAACTTCAGTGGTTTGATTAACCATCATTTGTTGTATCTCGGCTTCCAAAGCCGCATTTTGTTTATTCTCGGCCACGTAGGCCGTAATTCGATCCCATATGTTGGGTTTAGACATCATCAACGTCTAGGGACCATCCCACCCTGTAGGCTTACAGAAGCCTCTTGGGCGGCTTGACTCACCAATCACCCCCCTCTCCCAAATAAAACCATGAGTAGGGTGTAGATCTAGTGAAGCATATACATTGTCTTGAGGGACATATGCTGTGTCAGAAGGTGTACATGGCGCAATATTCGTCAACTGCTTGTCGAAGGTTTGCTTAGTGATATGATCAACTTCAGCCAAAAAATAGCTTTGGTCGCCCTCCACATTTTCGACCAAGCCGTCTTCTCTCCAAATGAAATTCTCTGATGAAGTGTTGAAGGAACTGCCCCCACACCATGTATCCATTCTCTACCCAGCAATAAGTTAAAGTTTGCTTTGGTAGGGATAACCATGAACATGGTTAATCTCTTGACACTTCCTACCACCAAATCAACTTCTATGGCTCCAAGTGAGTAGCCAGATTTGCCTTCATAGTTGGTGAGAACAATATTATGTGGCCTTAGATCGATGTCTGACTTACCAATCTTCGCCAGCATATGTTGAGGCATTAGATTAACTGCAGCGCCTCCAACAACCAGCACTTTGTTGACACCCACATTGTTGACTTTGGCTTGAATGAACAGTGGCTTGAGGTGGTATTTCATACCCCCATCTGGTCTTTCGAAGACAGCACTCTGCTCTTCCATGCAGCCATTGTTTAACACATAGTAACAAATTGGCTTGTGTTTAGCCATGTCTTCATCGAAGTCCTTCTCGACCTCATTTATTTCTGATACCACGTCGAACTAAATAGGAAGAATTGAGACGACACATATGATGTCGAAATCGGGTTCCGAATCTGAGAAGTCAGACCCCATTTCTTCGTCATCCAAGTTAAGGCCTTCTTCAGGATTGAGGCCTTGTTTGACAACTGCAAGAGGAGGGAATATCCTCTCTGTGGCAGGCTTTCTTGGAACTTTTACATAAGAGGCTATTTGCTTTCCCTTATTTGTGTCTGGGTTTCCACTTCGCTCTACAGCAACAAACTTCATCTGGCGTTGATGTCTCCGCCATTGTGTTTTTGTCATTGGGTTTTTACCCTTGTAATTTTTGTTGTAGACATACTTGTTAGAATCATATGTCTTGTTCTGATTTATGGCACTGGAGCTTCCTTGTGCCATTTTTGGGTAGTATCCCGCATCTTTTCCTCCGGAATACACCCATCTTTCGACAGGGGATTTTGCAGAAGGCACAAATGTCTTTGCTTGCCCCCTCTGAGGTTGCCTCGTCGAAGGTGTGACTCTGTATGGGATACCTCTTTGATTAAAGCTGAACTTGGGCCTATTATCGACCCATTTATTCTTTCTCTTTGATTGAGGAGTAGAATTTTCAAGGCTTTTTGCAACCTCCTTATCGAACACTGAACTGCACCGGGGGCACAACATTACCTCAGTATTATTGATCTTGCACCTGTTGAGGAAATCAATCAGTTCCTCCTCAGCTTGTGGGTATACCACCTGCATTTGATCCTCATATTGGTCTTTAGTAACCATCTTGATATTTGCCTCAGACATTTCAGCACTGTTCGACACACTGTTGTTTCCAGCAGCGCCTTGACTAGTTTCGACAACAAGAATGTCAACTTCAGTATAATTCGCCTCTGCTGTTGACAAAGGGTTGCTGTCAATCTGCATCGAAGGCTTCAACTTATCATCAAATTTCAGTCTTCCTTCGTTTAGTGCTTTCTAAACCAAATCCCTGAAAAGAACATATCGAGAAGTGCTATGGCCTAAAAAATTGTGATATTTGCAATAACCTCTTTTCTTTTGTTGTTCTAATGGTGGTATTCTTAGGCCTTTAGGCACTAAAATCTGGCCATCAGTAACTAACAAATCAAATATTTGGTCACATTTTGTGACGTCGAAGGTATATGTTTTTGCAATATATTTATCATTTTTTGGTTCGACAGGAGTTTTCCCATCGGAAGGCCTCAATAATTTACAAGTATATGGAGGTCCAGGCTTTAATTCTGCCACATTAACCTCCTCTTCGACATCTTCATATGATATGTCGAAGTCTTGGTCACTGACATTAGTATTGACGTAAGCGACCTTTTCCTTTTTATTAAATCGACTAGTTCTGGCTTTTTCATCTTTAAGCCTTTCGATTTGTCGAACTCTGTCGGCCAATTGGGCCATATCTCTTAGGTGTAAAGTATCTAACTTTTTCCTAATAGAGTAATCTAGGCCACCAGCAGCCATTTCGACTAACTCATGTTCAGGTACCTGCGTAAAACATCTTGCTTTGAGAAGTCTAAATCTATTGAGATAATCGTCAATAGATTCTGGCATTTTGCGTCGAACACTGGCCAATTCTTTAAGGCTAATCTTGCATTGGCCCATGTAGAATTTCTCATGAAACGATTTTTCTAACTGACTCCAATTAAACATGGAATGTGGGGGTAACGTAGTGAACCATGTGAAGGCATTTTTTGTTAAAGAATTTGGAAAATACTTCATTCTCAAATTCTCATTTTGCGCTATGTCACCAGCCTCAGTCAAATACTGTGCAATGTGTTCGACAGTAGATTCGCTGGTTTCTCCAGCAAATTTTGTGAATTTAGGGATTTTCCATTCCCTAGGAAAATCTGTTTGTATCACATATTCCGACAGGGGAGATACAAAATTAGGTCTATGCAAGCCTAAGTTAAGACCATTTTGGGCTAAAATTGTTTCGACAAGATTTGCCAAATTATTTTGATTTCCAAAGTTGTTTTGCTGAACTTGTCTTATTACTTCGTCAGCGTTTTGGTTCCTATTAACTAATACCATTTCAGGCACAGGTTCTTCGACAGCCATCATTTGTCTTTGATCAATAGGAACTGCGTAGTTGGGCCTTTCGACAGGGAATTCAACAGGCCTAACATTCTGAACTTGGGGAATTCGCTGGTTGTGCACTGGTGGAGTGCCAAAGAAATCAGAAATTCGACCCATTTGTGTTGCTAACATCTGGTAACTGTCATTTGTGTTTTGAATTAATGGGTTAAACACTGTACCAATTTTGTTGTGTTAGCATATTAACCATATCGTGGTTGCTATCATCCATTTGTTGCCTTAAGGCCAACAGAGATGATGTAGTTATCGACGGCTGTGCATTTCGACTATAAATATTTTCCGGGGAATTATGTATAGGCGAAAAGCTTGAGGCTAAGTTTTCTGCATACGTAGATGCATTTGTTTGAAGCCCTACCATCATGGATGTTGGCATGCCATATGGATAATTTCTGCCATTCATGGGGAAATTAAACGGCATATTTCCGATCATGGAATTGGCCATTAAGGGACCAGTCGAATTTAAATTTGGTGGTACAGGGACCATCATATTCGACACTGGGTTAATGGTAGGAGCGGTTATAGCAGTTACACCCATAACTGTCGAAGAAGGCAGTGGAGTGGCTATTCCAGCTATGGTTGGAGAAGGAACAGGAGCAGTTACTCCTGGGGAAGATACATGAGCGATTACTCCTGAAGTATTTGCAGCGTTTGTATCATTAACTGACGCTTGGGAATGTGCATTTGATGTAGAAGCAGTATTCATATTAGAACGTGGCATTTCAGTAAGGCGCCTACCACTTCTTAAACGCATGCAAAGTATAAAATACTGGTTTAGTGTTTGATAACAAACCCAGAATTGTTTAGTAAAAACTTTTACTGTTTAGCACAAATGTCCCACTGGGCGTGCCAATTTGTTTACCGTGATTTTTGGTAAACACCGCTAGTTACACACACGTGTTGCTTGCGAGATCAACTGGAAACATATCAGAATATTTGTGGTAAAGTCTTTTACTAAAAATTATTAATGTTTGCGGTTTGTTTAAAAATGATGATGATAACTGTATACAGTGAAAAGAAAACAAGCAAAAACAAAGAACGGAGTGGAGAAGGATTTAAGTTAAGTGCGAAGAAGAAGATGAAAGTAAGTCCAGAAACTTAAATGCAGAGTAAAGTGCAAGAATCTTAAATGAATGTAAAAGACATTGCATTGAATTGAAAGGTTTGGTTCGCAGATTCATACATTCGTTCTTGATGACTCGTTTTCTCTGTTGCGGAAGTATGAGTTTTTTCAGAACTTGTGTAGAAATGAAATTGCGACCCTAAACTCTATGAGAGAACTCCTATTTATAATAAAAGAGTAAAACAATAACCGCCTAGCGGTTTTCTAAATAAAGTAACTGCTATTTCGGCTAGACAACTGCTTCATCTTTTGACCATTTATTGCTATTGCTCCCTTCGACGGCGCTCTTTGACTTGGCCTGCTATCCGGCTAACATTCTTCTTTCTGTCGAAATATTGGCCCCAGCTTTCCAATTTTCGCTAAGTTAGGAACTAAGTTGATTCTTCTTGGCTACCACTTCCCGGTGTCGAAATATTGATTTATCTTCTTGAATTTGTTAAGTCAAACCTTGTTGACTGCATTTAATTCTAGCCTGTCGAAAATGTAGGCTAACAACAGCATCTATATGAGGTCTGGCTATGCTAGTTTGCATATTTTGATGATCAAACATAGCATAGTCCCTCATTGGCCTATCTCTATCATTAATCATACCTATGGGTCCCATGTTGATGAATTGATTTCTGTGATCATCCTCAGGTTCATGATGTGAGCCAGGACCACCTCTAACTGATCCTCTATTTGAGCCTGGTATAGATCTTTCTCCTTCTCCTTGTTGAGACATTGTAATTCTGTAGCTTTGGAGTCTTTGTTTCTGGAGTCTAAGCAACTTCCTAAATCTTTTTTCTATTTCAGGATCTAATCTGAATTCTGGTGATTTGGTCCTGTGCATATGCTAGAGCACCCTGTGCTCCTGCATTCAGAAACAAAATACCAGAGTAATAAACACTAATTTACTATATATCTAAACAACAAAAATTAATGGCAATCCCCGGCAACGACGCCAAAAACTTGGTGTACTGAATGCTGTTGCATTAGAATTGTGCTTTTCAGTCACTGTCTTTAGAGTTTCATTACAAGCTCTTATGTCTAAGTTGCTAAATAAGTTCACTCCTGTATTTTAAGTATCCACAGTATCACCCTATGGACTATGCTATCCTATGTCTAGGTTTTAGCATGGTTTTAACAAAGTTTCCTTAATTAAAACACTTACCCATATTAGTTCTTATAAACCATGTCTGTATTTATAACTCTACTTGTTCTAAGTGATCAATCTCAAAATAAGTGTTGAAAGAAGTATAAAACAAGAACTAAAATGCACACATCACATATGATCACAATAACTTATTTAAAAGATCATTATAAGGTTAAAGCACCCCAACTAAAAGAGTTTAGTTCATGCTAGATATTACGAGGCATATATAAACAGAATAAATCATATTCATATATTTGATATCACAAAAGGGAAACAATAAGGTAAGAGTTTAAATGATTGGAGTTCCCTTTGTATGAAATTTCCCAGCAATGCATGTGCACCAAATGCATGTGCATCAACTCCACTGCATTCAGCTAGCACTACTTACTTGTGTGGAAGTAAAGAAAGAGTTGTCAATTCCTTTCTTACCTTCTTACAAGAGAATGAAAAACTAAATCTAAAACTATCTATATTAGTGTACGGAAATGAGAGATGAGATTATATTTTCAAGTGAGAGATGGAGGTCTTTATATAGGCTTCAAGTGGAGCTTTCTTTCACAAGAGGGTTTGCTTGATAACAAAGCTAGGGTTGCCTTTAGTCACTTCAGCCCAAAAAGTAATGCAAATCCTTCACTCAACCAAGAAGGGAGGTTCTCTAATGGATGGCCAAGTGTCCCTAGGTGAGTGCCTCTTCAAAGCTATCTTTTATGGTAGGCGCCAAAATTTGTGACTTGCATGTGCTTGCATGACTAAGCATAACATCATCAGCTGAGTGCTTGAGCATCTTGATGTTCTAGATTTTCTTCAAGCATTGTAGTCTGTTTTGAGTGCAGGTGCATCGAACAAACACATCAAAAATACCAAAATATATGCAAGATGCTAAGTTATATGCATAACCCTCTTTTAACTTTAAATGTTGTTATTTTATTTATAAAACTTTAATTACTATATATTTTTACTTAGAACTGAGCAATTATTTAGGTTTAGATGCGTAAATAACTTTATATAAAATAGAGTTATCAGATACTGATAGGGATTGCCTTGTTGATAGTGATTACCATACGCAACATTAAATCTACAGTAGCAATAACAAGCCTTGTGGCCAAAACGGTAACACAGCTGACACTGTGTGTTACCACAACCACCTCCTCTACCACCGCGACGGCCAAAATGGCCGCCACGGCCATGGGCATTGAAACCGCCACGAGAATTTTGTTGAAACCTCTGATTTTGCGAATTTCTAGAACTAGGGTTCGTGTAGTTTGCCTGAGGAACAGATTGGGAATTAGGGTTCGTATTACCTGTAGAATCAGAATTGGCCACAGATTGGGTAACATTGAGCGTCACAACCTCTTCAGTAATGCGTTGTTTCTCTATACGCTGCTCGTGTGCCAAAAGAAGCGCTTTGATCTCATCAAGATCAAACCATTCCAATTTGCTGTTGATGACGGGGGTGAGGGAATTTCACCTTTGCCAAGATTACGTCAAGTTGATCTTGCATACTAACAGACTCACCAATTGACAACAACGAATCAGAAATGGATTTCACCTTTGCCAAGAAATCAGTAATCGTAGAATTGCCTTTCTTGAGAGTGCGCAATTCAGTATGTAACTGGCGAGCCTGAGCCTTGCTTTTTGATTGAAATGTTTGGTGGATCGAATCCCAGAGCTGGAAGGTGTAACGACATCCAATAACGCTGGGAAGGATCGACGGAGACAACGAAGCTTGCAACCAAGAAAGTAACAATTGATCTTGTAGTTCCCATGCTGTGTGAGCAGGGTTTTCAATGTTGTTGAGACGATGGGTGCGCTGGACAGGCTCTATTTGTTGCAACCAGACAAGGTAATTTTTATCGTCCAACTTGACGGAAATTTTGTAGTTAAAGCTTGATAGTGGTGTGTTGCTGGTAGACGCGGCCAACAGTGTTGACGTTTGAGGGGAAGAAGACGCCATGACAAGCATAGATGCGGAAGCGAGGGAGATCAAACCACGACGGTGGGTTTCAGCCTCGTGATACCATGAAGAATTTCATATTGTGATATGTAATCTGAGTTCTTTTCATTTCTTTGTTAACTGATCTACAAAGAGATGATGATACTTATAGTATCATTTAGGATCAGATATCACAATCAGTTCACTAACAGTAACCTAACTGAACTGATTGGTTACTAACAGAATTATTGAGATAGAATAACAGACTAACAATATCCAACAAACTAATGTTGTACAGTCACTTAATGATTTAGTGACTGCACAGTATGTACAACAACAGTTTAATATTATGTAACACCTTCTATCATATATGAGTCTATTCTGTTTTATTTAAACTAGACCCAGATATAATACGTTGTTCGTCCCTAACCTATTGCATTCCAATAGAAAACGTAAAGCACTCTTAGATAAAAAAAAGACACTTCCATATTCGCTCAAAAAATTAAAATTAAAATTGCATACACTGACGGAGATTTACCCCCAATTCCTATAATTCTAGGTTTTACAATAAATGACAATAAAATAAGAAATTCGGTGAAAGAAAATGCCATGATAACAAAGTATGGTACAACTCGAAACAAACTACTGGTCAATAAACCTTGCTTAACCAATTCAGGACTAAATCGAAAATTTGAATTAATAAAGGGCCGAAGTCGTAACCCAAATAGGTACAAACGAAAAACCAAAATAAGAAAAAAATTCCAATCAAGAAACAAGTGTTTAACCCTTGAAAACTCTCTCGATTCACATCAGCAGTTGATTTTAATAATCGGCTATAAGCCTATAGAAGATTTTAAACAAAATTGTACTTCATCGAATGGGCTTTGCAAAAAGAAATACCCAACAATTCAACAACACATTCATGAACTCAGTATGTTTATCTTCTATGCTTAGATTTGCTTTGGTGAACATTTGTTTTCAGTTGATGCTTTAATAGGATTATTGGTGGCCTTTTCTAAATTTTATGTTTTGATTGGCAGTGCCTTGATTTTTTCCTTTGTTTTGTTTGTATTTTCCAATTATAAGTAGCTAGATTAAGGAAATCACTGGTATTCTCATGAACCACAGACCTATGTAAAATTGCAATTATGTTTAGATTACTTGTTCATTAGCTTTAGATTTGATCAATATATGCCTGTATTTGGTTATGATTTTTGATTTAGTGCTTTTGCTACGGGGTAGCGGCTTTTTGATATTTCTGATGATGTCCTCTGGTCGTCTTATCTCACAAGAATTTCTCTTATTCTCAGCATATGTTCCCTTATAGCGCGTTCTCTTTCTCAGCTCACTTCCTCAGTTGCTGTCTTTAGGTGTAGAACGTTGTCGTCACACGTTTTTCTCACGTTGTTCCCTCATCTCGCTGCTACCAGGTTCGCCTCGTCTTTTATTTTTAGTACTAAGATTTTTGGCTGTATGAAATCATTGATATGTTTGGTTTTCAAGAGAAAGCATTCTGTTTCTATTGAAATCTTAGTCTAGTTAAACGTGTTTTTAATTTTGGCAAAATTGTTAGTTGGATAATTATGTTTCATTTGATGAAACTATAATTGATATATAATACATCTAAATAGATGTTGGATAATTCTGTTTTATTTGATTTTAGGACTAGATTGTGTTATCAACCTTACATAATTGAGCTGTTAGTTTTGAACTGGATTTCAATAATTAAGGGTGCATTTTGTTACTTTGATTTTAACTAAAATGGTTGGCTATATTGCACATAGAAAGGTGCATTTTGGGACTTTGATTGAAGTTGAAGGGTGCATTCTACATGCATTTATTCTAGTAATGATAATCTTCAAAAACAAAAGGGACTATTATTGAATCAATAATGCTCCCTCATGGAGTTAACTAACATGAATTTTGTGTCAAGTTTGCTTTGTTGTTAGTTATTGTCACTAAACTCATAGTAAATTTAGAAGGAACTATTATTTCCATTTTAATGACCAAGTCTTATTATTTCCATTTTAATACCCAAGTCTAGTAACTGACCCTATATGTGTCTGACATGAGGTGCTTACTTGGATCATAGCCATGGATCGTAGCTGGATGCAAAGCAATCGTATGAGTGATGAGTATGCGAAAGGAGTTGAAGAGTTTCTAAATTTTTCTCAAGCAAAGCTTCCCAAAACTGTTGTCAATTTTTCTTGTCCTTGTGTTATTTGTGTTAATCAGATCCCACAATCACTTTCCGTAATAAAGGACCATCTCTTTGTTCATGGGATCTGCATGGGTTACACCACATGGATATGGCATGGATGAATCCATATGGTAACTTAAGTACAAATCATAGTTCGTGGCCCGTTCTCATTGTAATTTACAACCTTTCTCCTTGGTTGTGCATGAAACGCAAGTATGTTATGTTATCTATGATGATTTCTGGCCCAAGACAACCAGGTAATGACATAGATGTTTATCTTAGCCCGTTGGTTGAAGACTTGAGAAAAATGTGGGATCAAGGTGTGGATGTGTTTGACGGGTATTCTAATGAAACATTTAAGCTGCGGGCGATGCTATTTTGCACGATCAATGACTTCCTAGCATATGGGAACTTTTCTGGGTATAGTGTTAAAGGACATAAAGGTTGTCCTATTTGTGCAGAAGGCATGTACCACCATCAACTAAAACATGGAAGAAAAACTGTCTACCTTGGGCATCGTAAATTTCTAAGACGTAATCACCCATATCGTAGGTTGAAAAAAGCTTTCAACGGGTGCCAGGACAATGACATTGCTCCGAATGCCTTGACCGGAGAAGAAGTCTATCAAGTGGTTAAGGACATCAATGTTGTATTCGGAAAAAAGCAGAAGCAGTCAAATGAGAATACCAATTGCAAGTGGAAGAAGAGGTATGTATTCTTTGATCTTCCATATTGGTCTTGTCTTGATGTAAGACATTGTCTTGATGTCATGCACGTCGAGAAAAATGTCTGTGATAGTGTCATCGGGACGCTTCTTAACATTAAAGGCAAGACAAAGGATTGCATAAAATCTCATTTGGATTTGCTTGAGATGGGCATAAGAGAACAGTTACATCCAGTGGCAAGAGGTAAGGCACATATTTGCCTCCAGCATGTCATACCTTGTCAAAAAAAGAGAAAATATGCTTTTGCGAGTGCCTAAGGGGAATCAAAGTGCCACAAGGTTACTCTTCAAATGTAAAGAGTCTTGTCTCAATGAAAGATCTCAAATTAGTTGGCTTGAAGTCTCATGACTGCCACATGTTGATGCAACAACTACTACCTGTTGCTATACGCGGCATTGCCAAAAGATGTCCGACATACCATAACTAGGTTGTGCTTATTCTTCAATACTATATGTGGTAAAGTCATTGACCCTCAAAAATTGGACGAGTTGGAAAATGAGGCTCCTATTATCTTGTGTCAGTTGGAGATGTTTTTTCTGCCCTCATTCTTTGATATCACGACTCACTTAATTGTTCATCTAGTGAGGGAGATTAGATTATGTGGTCCCGTTTATTTAAGGTGGATGTACCCAATCGAGCGATACATGAAGATCTTGAAAGGATATGTGAAGAACCAATATCGTCCTGAAGCATCCATTGTTGAAAGATACGTTACAGAAGAAGCTATTGAGTTTTGTTCAGACTACTTGTCAGAAGCAAAACCTGTAGGGCTACCAAAGTTTCGATATGCATGGAGATGTCAGGGTAAGGGTAGAGGTATAAACATTAAGAGCATGGGTCGAGAGGAAGTGCTTCAAGCACATTTTTATATTTTGAATAACACAGATGAAGTACTACCTTACTTGTCTTCTCATCAAAAGCTAGTAAAGGCAAAAAACCCTCGAAGGGATGAATTATGGTTATTGAAAGAGCATAACAAGACATTCATGGAATGGTTTAAATCAGAGATTAATAAAGATGCAAGCGCCTCTAATACTTTGAGATGGCTAGCAAATTACCCTAACATTGATGTCTTTTGTTGGAACGGGTACAACATAAATAATTTTTCCTTTTCCACAAAGTCGCAAGATGACAAGAGTACTGTGCAAAATAGTGGTGTTATGGTCATGGTTTCTTCAATGCACTTTTCTAGTTCAAAAGATAAAAACCCCGTACTCGCATCCGTTGCTTATTTTGGTGTTATCGAAGAGATTTGGGAGCTTGATTACTGTAAATTTAAAGTGCCCATTTTTAAATGTAATTGGGTAAACAACAATGGTGGTGTATGTACCAATGAAATGGGATTTACACTAGTGGACCTTGACAAGGTAGGTCATAAGAATGAGCCTTTCATCATGGCCGACCATGCAAAACAAGTTTTCTATATCAAAGATCCTTCTAACAAAAAGTGGTCGGTGGTCCTACAAGAAAAAATAGGTAGTGATGAAATTGAAGATTCAACTCTTGCAATTTCTGAGACACCTTCTTTCTTAACACAAGTGCCTGCTTTAATGGATGATAATGAAGTTGATGATGTACATGTCACTCGCAATGATCATAATGAGGGGATTTTATGCGAAGGAGTTCTAATTAACCCATGAATGAGTATGGGTACATATATTTGGTTCTTTAATTTATATTTATACTTGGTTATCTGATTCATATTTATTCATGATTATATGATTTATATTTATATTTGGTTATCTAAATTATATTTATACTTGCTTACCTAATTCATATTTATATTTGGTTATTTATATTTGTGTTTTTTCCTTTGTTCAACAGATATCATGGGTGACTCCAACACTGACCTTCCCAAAAGAAGATGACTAGGCGTCCGACATCATTAAAGTGGTTCCTTGCTAGGCGTCCGACTGGTCAAAGGTTTAGAATGGAGTTTGATAGTGACGGCGAACCTATTGGTCCGTATGGTGACAAATTCAAGAGCTATTTAGGGGTGATTGCGCGGACAAAAGTAAGCATATTGCCCATGGCTTGGGATGAAGTGGATGAGCAGACAAAGAAGATTGTTTGGGATAGTGTTTTGGTATGTATATACACTAATGAAAGAAATCTTGGGTTTATTCATCTTTCCTTATTTCTTGTGCTAACACCACCTTATTCTTGTGTTAAGGAAACATTTGATGTTCCCAATGATGAGGAATTCAAGAAAACTTGAATGGTTTACATAGGTCTCTGTTGGAAACAGTTCAAGACAACACTTACGACCAATTATGTCTTTGGCAAGGGGGATAAGTCCGGCGAAACAACACCATTTCACAAGTATCCTAGTATATCTACTGAGACATGGACCGCATTTGTTAAAAGTCGCCTTACTTCGGAATTTGTGGTATTGTTTTCACCACAACTATTTTTGTTTCTTAAATATTATTCATTTATTATATATGATGGTGTGTGTTTTGTAACAGGTGAAAAGAGAATCTGCTCAGAAAAATCAAAGTAATAATAAATACTATCACACAGTAGGGCGGGGCAGTTATAAAAAGTTGAGGCAAGATATGAAGGAAGAGCAAGTACAAAAAATTCGTGAGGAGTCCGGTGATCCTAATTTGGAGGTGGTGCCTACATCTCCAAAGCGACATGAGCTGTGGAAGGCTGCCAATAAAAAGAAATCGGGATCTTATGTAACTGAGGAGTCAGAATCAATTGCATCTAAGATTGTAAGTAAAAATTTCAATTAATTACATATTCAATTGACCCTGATTTTAATTTATTTAATCCTAACACGCGAACATTCTTTTATTGTAGGATGATATTGTGGATTTGAGAAGCCAAGGATCCTTTGTTTCGAGAGGAAAAAAATGATATTTTAGCCACTGCCATCGGAAAACCTGACCATCCCGGTCGTGTTCGAACAGCTGGAAGAGGAGTTGGGCTAAAAAAAATACTTTGGAGGTGTTGGTCGGACGAGCTCGAGCAGTTCACAATTTGATCCAACGCAGATGATGAAACAAATGGAGCAATTGTTCGAGAAGAAAATGGAAGAACGAGTTAGCAAGGAGGTGGCAAAGGTATATGTTATATTATTATTATTAGGTGCTTGAATAATGTGGTGCAAGGAGGTGGCAAAAGGTATATGTTATATTATTATTATTAGGTGCTTGAATAATGTGGTGCAAATTAGAACCATTATTTTTGCTGACTCTGTTGTATTATTATTATGAGATACATGATAAAGAAACTGATTTGAATTTGGAACTGATGTACAGCAAATGGCTGCTATGGGTAGTTGCGGTCAAAATGCAGCTGTCCAGGTTTCCTCTCACATAAGCATTATCGGATCTAAGGGTAGCTGCTCACCATCTGATCATGTGGAGGAGCTGATTGAAACAGATTGCCTGAGAGAGATAGTCGTCAAGGGTTATGATGAGGGGAGCGTCCAAATAATGTTGGAGCATGAAGAGCATTATTGCTTTATCTCTTTCGGAGAGCTGAGCGACATGGCTTCCGGTGATAGGTGGCTTGAGATCCCACTTGGCTATATGGTGCACGTAAGTAGTATAATTTATTTCGTAATTAAATTTCTCGTGTGTCTATATATATATATATATATATATATATATATATATATATATATATATTAATTTGATAAAACTGTTTTTACGTGCTAATAGATATCTACATCGTAAATGTGCTGAAAGGAGTGTTGGTGACTTATATGGATTTATGTGTCCATATAAGATTACCTTGAAGGGCTCTTCCTCAAGCATTGTTTCTGCCTATATTCAAAACAAAATGGCCAGTAATCATACGAAAGTATATTTGGCTCCGCTTTGCAATGAGTACGTAATTGCATATTATTTGTTAGTTTCTTTGTTACATATTATTATATTTGGCTAGCTAGTTAGGTTTGCAATGAGTACGTAATTACAAATTGATAATACATTTTTCCTTTGTTAGTTTCTTTTCTTACATATTATTATCTTTACCAATATTGCAGAGACCATTGGCAACTGATTGTCTTGGTCCCCGAGCAAAATACTGTTGTCTGGATGTGTTCAGATGGTAAAAAACCAGCCAAAAGAATCAAAGACATGATTAACAAGTAAGTGGTTAATTGTTTACCATTGTTTACATTGTAATATTTTAACTATGATAAATTTTTTAAAATTAATTATTATTAACTTTTGATGTTATTAGAGCAATGGAGTCTACACTGGACACCATATGGTTGGTCCCTAAGGTAAATAAGCATAATTTACTGTATTCATTACTCTTTGCTGAGTGATAGGTGTAACATCCCCAAAATAATTAAGCTACTTATTTTGAAGTTAACCCAATTAGCTTAGTTTAGCGCTTAATTAATAATTTTATTAATTGAGTGTTAGATTGACTATTAATTGGTGTAGGATTTTTAATCGAGTAATTGATCGAAATGGGTATTTTAGGGTTTTCACCCAATTTAAGTTAATTGTTATTAATTTATATTGATTTATTTCTTTATAATAATATATATTTATATAAGTATATATATATATATATATATATATATATAGAAAGAAAGTGAAAATAAAAGAAATGAAAGAAAGAAAGAAAGGAAACGTGAAACAGAGGGAGAGAAAAGAAAGAATAGAAATGGAGAAAAGAGGAGAAGTGGGTCACGAAGGAGGAAGGAGAGAAAGGGGGGAAAATAGGCTCTTGGAAACTTCATCTTCCCTACACAAAAAATGATCACCATTCTTTCCTCTCCATGTTGATACAAGAATCACAACATATGGTTCACTCTCTCTCCATCCACCATTTTCGATTTTGAGAGAGAGTTTGATGATTGAAGCTCCAAGGAAAGAAGAGGATGGTGATTAGTGCTCCATAGAAGTCAAGTTGTTGGTTGGGTAGCTCAATCACTCAAATTTTGGAGCTTTTGGAGGAATTAAGGGTTAGGGTTGAAATTGGGGTTTAGGTAAATAGGAGCAATTGGGGGTTAGGGATGATGAATAGTGATTCATGGAGGTTGAAGGTTGAGATTGAGGTTCATGGTTCAAGATCAAAGCTTGGGAATCAATTTTGGGTTTGTGGGATGAATTGTGAAGCCTAGGAGCATATGTTGGTGTCTAGGTGAAAAGCGGATTTCTCGAGTCTCGCGAGCCGGATGTTCAAGTAGCGGAAAGTCGCGGTGTTTCGTGATTTTCATCACGATAGGTGAGTTCTACTCACGTTTAGGATTTTATGTTTCGAATTGATTGATTGAAATGAATTTAATGTTGATTGATTTGATTGATTGCTTGATGTGATCGTTTCGGTTGAATTGCGTGTAAAAATATCGTTTTGGTCGAAAAACCGTTAGATCGACGATTAACGGGTTTTGAGGAAATTGATGTTTGAGTGTCATGGATTGATATGTTTGATTGATTGTGTGACTTTGATTGGGACTGTTTTTATGGTTGTCAAATCTGTTTTCAATCGGAACGAGAATCGGAATTAAGCGGAATCGTGGTTTTCGCGCGAAACCGCCAAATTCTGCACTTGACAGACCCCCCTACTGTCAGTCCACGCGCCACTCGCGCGCCGCGCGCCACTCGCGCGCCACTTGACAGATCCTGCTGCCAGTTCGCGCGCCACTTGCGCGCCACGCGCCACTTGCGCGCCACGCGCCACTCGCGCGCCATTTGGCAGATTTCAGCAACCAAACACTGTTTTTCGTTTCGCGATAACTTTTGATCCGGGAACCCGATTGAGGTGTTCTAAGATGCGTTGGAAAGCTTATTCAGAGGCCTAACTGAATATTCTATTTTTAAGGCAAAATGAACTGTTTTTGATATTGAAAATTATGTTGAAAAGTGTCGAGTTAGTATGCGAGAGCGAATGTGGGCTTAATGTTTTTTTATCGAAAAGAAAGCGGACTATGAGTCCTATGTGATATTGTATAAATGACGCGGGATGATTGTTAAATCATCTAAACCGGTCTATGGTACGTTCTATTTATTGAACTATGTAATTGACGCGGGATGTTTATTAAGTATTCATCTAAACCGGTCTATGATTCTTGATATATATATATATATATATATATTATATCTAGTCGAGGTGACGACCTCTATGAAATAGCATACTAGGTGAGGGAAGTCATGAGCCCTTGACCTAGGCCCCTATGTTGTTACTTTTGCCTTTAGACATTGTACACCTATTGGCTACGCGGGGTTCACCTAAGCTTGCGGTAGTTGGTGACGTGCTAAATATTAAAAAGTTATGTTTGTAATTCATTAAATGAATTACCAGTAATTGTTTGTAATTCATATCGAATTACCAGTGAATAATTGCAATTCAATAACAGGATTGCCAGGTAAAGGTTTTATAAATAAACCGAGAGCATGGTTAGGGGTCTCGGTAGAACTCACTGAGATGTTTATCTCACTGTTTATGTTTTGTGGTTTTTACAAAGAAGCAGGGGAAAAGCAGATGAGAAGAGGCACAGTTAGGTGGTGTGCTTAGGAAGACAGTGAAGACTTAGTTTTCATTGTTAATGTCTTTCGCTCGAGATCTTTTTATTTCCGATTGTATAACTTGTATCAGTAAAAGTTGTAAAATCGTTTCCGCTATTTCTTTGTATTTGGATATTGGACTCTAGGTTATGAGCTTGTTATAATTATGTTCAATATCTAAAACAGGAAATTACTCTCTGATGTATGCCTAGGTGTGCACTTCCATATTTCTACATGTTAGAAATACCTGGGGTGTTACAGTTGGTATCAGAGCAGTTCGACCTTGTCGGACTTAGAGACCTAACGGTCAAATGATTAGTTAGATTGAGTCAGCTAGGGACTTAGACAATTGACTGTCAAAACCTTTTAGTATTTTGTGTGAGACGTTGAGTTTGGATCCACTCGATATTTCATGCAACGTACTGAGAATAATGACAATTAGTTGCCTCGGCCCCGAAAATGTCCGAAACCATAAACCTTAGGATTCCCAGACCTTTTGTTTCATCAGAGTATGCAGCGGAAGTAGTGGGCATCCGAATTGGTTCGAGGAAGTTGGGACGGCTGTTCAGTCGTTGGAGCCGGTTTGATCATTGAGTCATTCCGTAAGTGGTGAAAGGACTACCTAGGGATATACAAGTTAAGGAATCTTCCCGTAGAAGAAAAGTTAATGTCCTAGATTCGTTCAGGACTAGTGAGCAACATAGAACACAGATGACGCCTAGTAGTCAACCCTACTGTGTAGTATAAACTGATTCCAAGTTATGGTTCAGCCAAGTAAGATCCTTTGGAATAGTCAAGGTTCTCGGGTAGATTTTCTTTTCTAAGAAACATCCTTTTTCCAAAGTTAGGAAACCGAGATAGTAAGCCGTCACTATGCTTGCCACTTTGACAAGCAGTATCGCCCAGTATTAGATAGACCAGCTAATTTACAAAAACTCTGAGTTAGGTTCCTATCAAGAAGGGACCAGTAGTTCATGTACGTAAAGTAACCATGCCACGACGCTCCGATTAGGAGTATGTCAGTTTTTAGATGTGAGAAATTTCGCTAGTCTTCCAACTTATGTTATCCGCAACTTTTGATCCGGAACTCCGATTTAAGTATTCCGGGAGGCATTGGAAAGCTAACAAAATTGTTTACACATACCAATAGATTTGGTTTAGGTTTATCCTAGTTCCAAAAAGTAATTCTACTCTACCCAAGCCTTAGATTCTAAGTGCTAGTAGATAGAAACCATAGTTGGGTATACGACGCATGTAGCGGATTCCCAACGAGTAAGGAAAAGTTTAGTTATTTAAATGCCCAAGTAATGTTGATTGTCAACGGGTAAGTCAAGTTTCCAGGTTTGTTGACTACGACAGTTGTGATGATTTCGTCTGTATTATGTATGGAATTCGGAAGGATGGAGGACCTAAGGAATATGCAAAGTAGTTAGAATTCGTTTTTCGTATCAACACAGGATGCACTCCATGTGCGCCTGTTTGATTCCGTAAAGGAATTTTCCTATTTTATCATTTCTTTGATGCTACAAATATTCCAATACCATACGTAATCAAAACGTAAATGACTACACCTAGACTAGCCGACAATCCATCATAATAAGGATCGGTTTGTAAGGATTCTAGTGAACACTATGTTTAGGGAAGCGATTATGTTGCACCAATGAAATCCCTAGAGTATGGAAGTTCTTGTACCTTATGGTATGGGTAGTAGAGACCCTAAGAGAGGGCTAGTAGTCCGAAAGGACGAGTCATAGAATTTCAGATATAAGTTCTATCAAGATGGATAGCCAGTGTTATAGAATTTAATCTGGCTAGAAGTTTTTTTTCTTCCAAAGGTCTTTGCACAAGTTTTATGATTACAAGTTTTGTAGTCATTGAGTTCAGAGTTCAATTTATGAATTATGCTTTTGTGAAATTGCATATTGATTGAGGTTAAGTTGATTGTGACTGAATTTCCGAAGTGAATATCGGCTTGCGGCATAGTAGTCTTTAAAAAAATCAGTTTTGTGAAAATCCGCATGCTAATGTTGCTTTTGGGAATCCATGTGACTGTGATGATTCATGATTAATTAAAGTTGGGGTGTAAACCAAATGGATTAGAGTAAAGTTTCAATTTACTCTATTATAAATTCAAATGAATCTCTTTATTTTCATGATCGTTTCGGTTTTGTACCGAAGAGGAAAACGAATTTCAGGTAACAAAACTGTTTTTTCGATAGTTAAGACCCATCTGAGGATATATATTCTCGGTTAGTAAGTGGGTAAGCCTTAGGCAATTTTTGAGGACAAAAATCTTTCAAGTTGGGGTGAATGTAACATCCCCAAAATAATTAAGCTACTTATTTTAAAGTTAACCCAATTAGCTTAGTTTAGCGCTTAATTAATAATTTTATTAATTGAGTGTTAGATTGACTATTAATTGGTGTAGGATTTTTAATCGAGTAATTGATCGAAATGGGTATTTTAGGGTTTTCACCCAATTTAAGTTAATTGTTATTAATTTATATTGATTTATTTATTTATAATAATATATATTTATATAAGTATATATATATATATATATATATATATATATATATATATATATATATAGAAAGAAAGTGAAAATAAAAGAAATGAAAGAAAGAAAGAAAGGAAACGTGAAACAGAGGGAGAGAAAAGAAAGAATAGAAATGGAGAAAAGAGGAGAAGTGGGTCACGAAGGAGGAAGGAGAGAAAGGGGGGAAAATAGGCTCTTGGAAACTTCATCTTCCCTACACAAAAAATGATCACCATTCTTTCCTCTCCATGTTGATACAAGAATCACAACATATGGTTCACTCTCTCTCCATCCACCATTTTCGATTTTGAGAGAGAGTTTGATGATTGAAGCTCCAAGGAAAGAAGAGGATGGTGATTAGTGCTCCATAGAAGTCAAGTTGTTGGTTGGGTAGCTCAATCACTCAAATTTTGGAGCTTTTGGAGGAATTAAGGGTTAGGGTTGAAATTGGGGTTTAGGTAAATAGGAGCAATTGGGGGTTAGGGATGATGAATAGTGATTCATGGAGGTTGAAGGTTGAGATTGAGGTTCATGGTTCAAGATCAAAGCTTGGGAATCAATTTTGGGTTTGTGGGATGAATTGTGAAGCCTAGGAGCATATGTTGGTGTCTAGGTGAAAAGCGGATTTCTCGAGTCTCGCGAGCCGGATGTTCAAGTAGCGGAAAGTCGCGGTGTTTCGTGATTTTCATCACGATAGGTGAGTTCTACTCACGTTTAGGATTTTATGTTTCGAATTGATTGATTGAAATGAATTTAATGTTGATTGATTTGATTGATTGCTTGATGTGATCGTTTCGGTTGAATTGCGTGTAAAAATATCGTTTTGGTCGAAAAACCGTTAGATCGACGATTAACGGGTTTTGAGGAAATTGATGTTTGAGTGTCATGGATTGATATGTTTGATTGATTGTGTGACTTTGATTGGGACTGTTTTTATGGTTGTCAAATCTGTTTTCAATCGGAACGAGAATCGGAATTAAGCGGAATCGTGGTTTTCGCGCGAAACCGCCAAATTCTGCACTTGACAGACCCCCCTACTGTCAGTCCACGCGCCACTCGCGCGCCGCGCGCCACTCGCGCGCCACTTGACAGATCCTGCTGCCAGTTCGCGCGCCACTTGCGCGCCACGCGCCACTTGCGCGCCACGCGCCACTCGCGCGCCATTTGGCAGATTTCAGCAACCAAACACTGTTTTTCGTTTCGCGATAACTTTTGATCCGGGAACCCGATTGAGGTGTTCTAAGATGCGTTGGAAAGCTTATTCAGAGGCCTAACTGAATATTCTATTTTTAAGGCAAAATGAACTGTTTTTGATATTTAAAATTATGTTGAAAAGTGTCGAGTTAGTATGCGAGAGCGAATGTGGACTTAATGTTTTTTTTATCGAAAAGAAAGCGGACTATGAGTCCTATGTGATATTGTATAAATGACGCGGGATGATTGTTAAATCATCTAAACCGGTCTATGGTACGTTCTATTTATTGAACTATGTAATTGACGCAGGATGTTTATTAAGTATTCATCTAAACCGGTCTATGATTCTTGATATATATATATATATATATATTATATCTAGTCGAGGTGACGACCTCTATGAAATAGCATACTAGGTGAGGGAAGTCATGAGCCCTTGACCTAGGCCCCTATGTTGTTACTTTTGCCTTTAGACATTGTACACCTATTGGCTATGCGGGGTTCACCTAAGCTTGCGGTAGTTGGTGACGTGCTAAATATTAAAAAGTTATGTTTGTAATTCATTAAATGAATTACCAGTAATTGTTTGTAATTCATATCGAATTACCAGTGAATAATTGCAATTCAATAACAGGATTGCCAGGTAAAGGTTTTATAAATAAACCGAGAGCGTGGTTAGGGGTCTCGGTAGAACTCACTGAGATGTTTATCTCACTGTTTATGTTTTGTGGTTTTTACAGAGAAGCAGGGGAAAAGCAGATGAGAAGAGGCACAGTTAGGTGGTGTGCTTAGGAAGACAGTGAAGACTTAGTTTTCATTGTTAATGTCTTTCCCTCGAGATCTTTTTATTTCCGATTGTATAACTTGTATCAGTAAAAGTTGTAAAATCGTTTCCGCTATTTCTTTGTATTTGGATATTGGACTCTAGGTTATGAGCTTGTTATAATTATGTTCAATATCTAAAACAGGAAATTACTCTCTGATGTATGCCTAGGTGTGCACTTCCATATTTCTACATGTTAGAAATACCTGGGGTGTTACAATAGGAATTATGTTCAATGGTGCGGAAGCTAAGTTTGTATATGTGTAGGTGGCACGACAACAAAATAGGTATCATTGTGGGTACTTTGTGTTGAAGTATATGATGACGATTGTGAATGCCAGTATCATAAACAGATGGGAGGAGGTATGTAATAGTTTTAATGATATTATACGAAATATGGTGTCAAATTGAGTGATTTTGATGTTAAACTCACTGTTTTGGGAAATCTGGACATAGGTTCGGTCTTTTTGAAACTGGTAGTGTTCTGTTAATCCAAAAATTATGAGGGTTAGTGATTTAGAAACTAGACTTAATGCTGGTCATTTTGGCACCGGTTTGGTTGAATTTGGAGTTGTGTAGCTCGAGTTATAGGTCTCACAATTTAGGGTAAAATTCTGGGCTAAATCTGGATA
This sequence comes from Astragalus membranaceus, assembly GCA_039519185.1. NCBI lineage: Eukaryota > Viridiplantae > Streptophyta > Magnoliopsida > Fabales > Fabaceae > Astragalus > Astragalus membranaceus. The sequence goes on from CM076851.1 coordinate 91,089,396, forward strand.
TAAGTTCAGTATTTCGGTTGTGGTGTTTTCAATTCAACTCCGTTTCGAACTATTCTTCTTTCGTTGTAAACTAGACATAATTTTATTCAGTTTTAGCTCAGGTCCCGTATTATTTGGTTAAATTTTGGTCAATTTAGGGCTGTTTGAAGCTGAAGGACAGAAACTGTCAAACCTGAGAACCAATCTGTTTGTTTCTTTAATATTGTAGTAATTGGCCTATTGTTTTGTAAATCTAAAAGCATAGTAAGAAACTAGACATCATAATACTGTACGAAATTTGGTGTCAAATTGAGTTATTTTGATGTTAAACTCACTGTTTTGGGAAATCTGGACATAGGTTCGGTCTTTTTGAAACTGGTAGTGTTCTGTTAATCCAAAAATTATGAGGGTTAGTGATTTAGAAACTAGACTTAGGTTCAGTATTTCAGTTCTGGGCTAAATCTGGATATAGGTTCAGTATTTCGGTTGTGGTGTTTTCAATTCAACTCCGTTTCGAACTATTCTTATTCCATTGTAAACTAGACATAATTTTCTTCAGTTTTAGCTCAGGTCCCGTATTATTTGGTTAAGTTTTGGTCAATTTAGGGCCGTTTGAAGTTGAAGGACAGAAACTGTCAAACCTGAGAACCAATCTGTTTGTTTCTTTAATACTGTACTAATTGGCCTATTGTTTTGTAAATCTAAAAGATAGTAAGAAACTAGACATCATAATACTGTACGAAATTTGGTGTCAAATTGAGTGATTTTGATGTTAAACTCGCTGTTTTGGGAAATCTGGACATAGGTTCGGTCTTTTTGCACTGGCCGTGTTCTGTTAATCCAAAATTTATGAGGGTTAGTGATTTAGAAACTAGACTTAATGCTGGTCATTTTGGCACCGGTTTGGTTGAATTTGGAGCTGTGTAGATCGAGTTATAGGTCTCACAAGTTAGGGTAAAACCTGAGAACTTGTCAAACCTGAGAACCAATCTGGAGAAACTGACAAAAGCATAATTTTGAGAAGTAATTCAGAAACTGTCAGAAACCTGAGACATAATTTGGAGTTGTGAAGGACAGAAACTGTCAAACCTGAGAACCAATCTGTTTGTTTCTTTAATACTGTACTAATTGGCCTATTGTTTTGTAAATCTATAAGCATAGTCAGAAGGCATACACTCATAAATCTACAATCTGTTTGTTTCTTTAATACTGTGTCTTTTAGTTCTCATTGTGCTGAGTTTTTTTATGGACCTTTTGTAGGTATTTGATAACCAAAAGGCATACACTCATAAGGAAATTTTGGAGGTCCGCAAGCTTTGGGCGGAATTTTATTTGAAGATTCGTCCAGCAGGAAATATATGTTGATTTTCTTTTTGTGGAAAGCGTTAAGTTTGATATATATGTATTTGTTATAGTACATGAATTAGTGTCTCAGGTATTTGATATATATGTATTGGTCCAGCAGGTTTCTCAGGTTTTTTTAGCATTTTTGTTATAGGTACTTGAAACACTAGTTGCTGAATTGAAAGACATATGTATTTAGTTCTATGTTTTAGCTGATGGTGTATATATAGTTGCTGAATTGAAAGAAATATGTAGTTGCTGAATTGAATTGAAAGAAACATATTTTTGTATTATTATGAGTTGCTGTAAAAATGTTATTAGGTGATTGAAAAAAAATGGGAAGAAAATAAACAGGAAAAAACTTCTGACAAGCTTCTGATGTTTAGACTCGGTTATATAAACAACCGATTCAAAATGTCTATTTATAAATAGACAATTAGAATCGGTTGTTTATATAACTGATTCAAAAAATAGTCATTTTGACATTTAGAATCGGTTATATAAACAACAGATTCCAAATGTCTATTTATAAACTGACAATTAGAATCGGTTGCTTATATAACCGATTCAAAACATAGTCATTTTGAATCGGTTGTTTATATAACCGATTCAAAATCTCCCTGTTTGGCTTCGTATTTTGTTGTCTGAGATAGGATTTGGAATCGGGTTTTACAACAATCGATTCGGAATTACCAATTTTGAATCGGTTATTTAACCGATTCTAAATGTTATCACCTTTAGAATCGGCGGTATTCGAATCGGCAAATAACCGACTCCAAATGTGCTAAATAACCGATTCAAAAGGCCTTTTTTGTGGTAGTGATGGTTTGCTTTATATGGTGTAGTTTGACCTTTATTATCTTTTATGTTTAATGAAGGGTTTTTTTTTCACTTCTCTTTCCCTCAAACACAATGTAACACCCCGGTATTCCTAAAAAGTACAAATATCTAAATGTACTAACTATAGAACATCAGATGTATACATTCCTGTTTAGACATTGAACACCACTAAAAAATTTTCGCCGAACAACGACAAAACAGTTATAATCATAATTAAAACCACAACGGTTCCCTGTCTATCAACATCATCCTGATTTAGTGTTCAATACCATCACAAGAAAGCGCGGAAACAATTACATAACTTTTACATCAGTTAAAGTCAGAGTGTCGTGATACAAAGATAACAAGGGAAAACATAAACATAAGCATAAAAGCTAAGTCTTCGACAACCTCCCGAGTACGAATCTACTCGTGCCTCTTTGATCTCCTCTTTCCCTGTTTCTCTGTAAAACATCAACATATAAACAATGAGATACAATCTCTGTGAGTTCTACTGAGACCCCTAGCTACACTCTCGGTTCACTTATGAAACTTTTTTATCTCGTAGTTTAATTTAAAGACCCACGTGCGTTTTTAATTCAACACGACACCGGTTGCACCTGTGCTAATCCCGGTGAACCGTGTTATAGAACTTTCTTTATTTCGTAGTTTAATTTATAAACTACGCCTTTTAACTTAGTACGACACCGACTGCACCTGTTGCTAATCCCGGTGAACCCCTTTACCAATAGTACTTTCCCTAATGGTATAAGGGCCTAGGTTTAGGGCTCATGACTTCCCCGCCTACTATGTTAACCTCGTGGGTCGTCGCCCACACTCAATATAATATATATATCCACCCGCATTGGGCCGGCTCCTAAACTCGATATAGTATATATTGTAACTATCACTTGAACATTTAGTTCATTGACATTAAACCGTTACTTGAACATTTAGGTGCTTATAATAAACATTTCACGTGTTCGCTCACGTATACTATTTTACAGTTTTTCGAATTAAACATAACTTCGCAAACCATTAATAAAAACCTTTTGAAGCATTTTCAAAATCATGGTATTATAATACCAATCTCAGTGGAGAAGGGTTAGGAAAGGATTAGAAGGGGATCAGAATCGAACGGAAGTGTTTCGGGCAAGTTTTCAAAATGGAGACAGAACCATGCGCACGGTTCGTGCGCCTAGACGCACGGGTCGTGCGTGTCTATCAGATTATGGTTTTGTCCCGTTTTCTCATTTTTCATCGTTTCGATCAATTCCGATACCTGTTCCAGTTTAGTCTCAACATAAAAACAGTCCAAAGAAACCTCAAAACAACAATTCAATCATGAAATCATCAAACAACACTCAAATCTCAAAAATTAATCGTTTAGGACAAAATGCGTTAACTTTCAAAACAACGGTTTTCCAAAACTCGAATTCGACACCTCAAACTCATCATCAAAACCTAAACGTGAGTAAAACTCACCTTTGACTCGTGAATAACGATTTGGGCCGAAACACCGAATACCCTAAAACCTCAAAACGAACCCTAGAATCACCAATCCGCTCTCAAGTTCAAATCGAGCTTCAATCCGCGATCAATCCACCTTAGGTTCGCTTCTAATCACACCTAAACCATCAAAATCATCAGAAACTCGAAAACACTATCATCATCTCCTTAAAACTCTCAAAATCGAAAGTGAAACGGTGAAGGAAAAATGGAAACTTTAACTCACCTAGCTTGGAAGGATGGAAGGAGAAGCAAGGATGATGATGATTTAACTTAGGGGTGATAGGTGGTGATCTTCTTATTCTTCTTGTGTTTTTCTTCTTCTTTCTTCCTTTCCTTCTTTTCTCTTCTTTTCTCCTTTTCTCTTCTCGATTTCGTTTCCTTTTTTCTTAATTATATTTCTTTTCTTCTCTTTCTTTCATATAAACATATATATATATATATATATATATATATATATATATATATATATATATATGTTTAAGTGGTAATATGGTCAAATACCATATGGCCCTTAATTCCTTATTCCGCATTATCCGGTTAATGATCCTATGACAACCAATAATTAATTTTAGCACTCAATAAATTTACCAATGAAGTACTAAAATAATTCAATTGGGGTAACATCCAAATAATTTGATTAATTATTTTTGGGGATGTTACATTACACCCCAACTTGTGTCATACCCTAATTTTGTCCGCCTTGGTCGAAACCCTAATTTTCAAACAAAGATAAGTAAGTTAAGGTTTAGCATTCATTCATAATGTCATGAAGACCATCATTCATGCATTTCAAAGTTTCGAAAGTCATCTTAGGATTAGGGATGCATTGCATTGCCTTTTATAGCATTTTCAGAGTTTTTCAAGACCAAGGGCATTTTGGTCATTTTCGAAAAATGAGATATTTCTCAGCAAAAAATCATTTCTTGCATACATTTTAGATTTTAGGGCCATTTTAGAGTTTTGAAGTAATTCTTGAAAAGAAAATGCATTTTGAACAAGGATTAGGGTTTCTAATGATCAAAAGGGCATTTTGGTCATTCCGCCAAAAAAATTCAATTTTTCATCAAAAAATCACAGGGATCTATAAGGAATCACTTGAGGTGAGATGTGCTTGATCATACATATTTTTGGTAAATACATTGTTGATTTATGTAAAAGAAAGAAAAAGTCAAAACCGTAAAGTCAACAATGGAATATTCTTCAAGCATCTTCAAAGTGGGGCACCCAAATCAATTTTGGGATGATGGTAGCATTTATTTCTGAACCCAATGATTGATCATAGGATATGGCCCAAAATGGCAAGAATTTAGAAGAATTATCTAGAAGGGAATAAGGAATATCCCTTTGAATTTTGAAAGGTCAAGTGTAGTACAATAGTACAAGTTGCAATTCCACTCACTCTCTCTCCCTTGGCTGCGAATATCAGCTCCATATCCACCCAATTTTGATTTATTTTATTGCTTGATAATCATGTTTTGATCATAGCCTTTCATTTGAATTGTAAATGCAATCCCAACCCTCCATTTGAATTAAAATGGCATTCTTGCAATATGAACCATTTGGAAAAACATTTTGGTAAAATGATTTATCCTTCACCCTCCCTCCTTATGCTGCGCCCCTCAGCCCCCTCTCTCCTCCCTTTGTGCTTCTTGACTACCCTCAATCCTTGTGACAATTGATCCTAACCATTGATCCCAAATAAAACTCTAATCCTAGAGCACAAGTGAGATGAAGTGACATAGTTACCCTCAACTTTGAGTGGCCTCTATAAATACCATTTTGTGCTCAGCTCACAAGGACCTTTTGGCTGATCATTCACTCCTCAAAAAACCCTAGCACACTCTCTCAAAAGAGCCTCCAAAATCGTGAGCACACTCACCTTCATCCACCCATTGTTTCTTTGATTTTTCTTCACCAAATCACTTCCAATCCACTCCCATTTCGCATATCTTCTTCCTACCATCTTCAAGTTCAGATTCATACCCTCAAGAGCTTAGGATTTTGAAGGTTTTCAAGGGCTTGGTTGGTGTTCTTTTGAAGATTTGGTTGATTGGTTCACTAGCTCTCCATTTTCGCATAGTTTAGTGAAGGCTCTAGGTAAACTCTTAGAACCCTTTGCATTCATAAACTTTTTGCATCAAAAAGACTTATTTCTTTTGCATATTCATCAAAATGTAGATTAGGGGGCTGTTGGGGGAGATTTGGCATCTCACCCCTATTGAATAAGTTGTGTTATGTGATCTTTGCATATCATCATCTTTGCATCTTTGTTTCATGAATAAAATGCTTTTTTCCCCTTGATTTGGTTTCGGCCTTATGTTAGATCTTAGGGATCTTGTTTCTTCTAATTCATTTCATGTCCAAAATGTGAATAATGGTTGGATTTCAAGCATGTGTAGCTTAGGGTTCAACTTGTAGAAACTAAGGTTTTGATGTTTGTTTCATTTCCTTAATTTTTGTATGAATAAATGTATGTGATACTTGATCTTTATCTTATAATCTCATGTGCTATGTTATGTTTGTGTTTGATGTCATTTTTATGCATCAATTTATGTCATGTTTGGCATGAAATTTGTTGGTGAATATTGCTTGCAAGCATTCGGCCAAGGCCACTTTTATGACCTAGCTTTTGTTGCAATTTGATTTGTTGATTTGGTGTGTGCAAATAATTTTGTGTAAATGTGTTTCTTTAACCATTTACCAATGTACTTTACTATTCACTTAAAAAATTACCAAAAAGTTAAAAACATTTTCATTCTTACTTTTCACTTCTTACCACAAGTTTTTACCTCATTCATTAACTCTTTACTCAAAAATACAAAAAGATTTTACCATTCACTTTTTACCATTTACCTTTCACCTCTCATTAAAATATTTTCACTTGCCTTTACACTTGTTTCACTATTTGCATATCACATCATGTTTAATCACTTACCTCTTGTTGATGATTGGGTGATGTGATCCAAATACTTATGCCTAGTGCATATCCCAAGTAGAGGAGATCACCCAAAGTGAATCAATCCCTTTGTGTTTCATTTGCATAGTTAATTACTTGTCTCTTGTTGATGATTGGGTGATGTGATCCAAATACTTATGCCTAGTGCATATCCCAAGTAGGGGAGATCACCCAAAGTGAATCAATCCCTTTGTGTTTCATTTGCATAGTTAATTACTTGTCTCTTGTTGATGATTGGGTGATGTGATCCAAATACTTATGCCTAGTGCATATCCCAAGTAGGGGAGATCACCCAAAGTCAATCAATCCCTTTGTGTTTCATTTGCATAGTTAATTACTTGTCTCTTGTTGATGATTGGGTGATGTGATCCAAATACTTATGCCTAGTGCATATCCCAAGTAGGGGAGATCACCCAAAGTGAATCAATCCCTTTGTGTTTCATTTGCATAGTTAATTACTTGTCTCTTGTTGATGATTTAGTAATGTGATTCAACACTAATGCCTAGTGCATGCCCCAAGTGTTGAAGATTACTTGAAAGTGATTCAACTACTTGCATCATTTACTTACATGCTTTGCATTCATTACTTGTGTGCTCATTGTGCTTGAAAGTGTTGAATTGGTGTTCACAACTTGGTTGTTTTGATTTTCGCAAAGACTTTGTAAAGTCATAGACTTATTGCTGCTCGATAGTAACACTTCAAACCTCAAAACCATGTCGCATGTGAAAGACAATTCGTTACTCGTTAGTAACATCTACAGTTTCAAAACTTTTAGCACTCAAGTTCAAAAAACAAGTTTGTCACTCATTAGTAACAACTTCAATTTTCAAAAACCTTTTGCATTCGTAATTAAAAACATTTTTTGCATTTGCACTCAATCAATTTCAAACCCATAAAAACAATGTGAGCAAGTAATGATCACCCATAGCCTTAGCTAGTTTGATCATGAAAGCTCTCCCTTTTCCAAAAGCCATGTGAACTAGTAAGGATCACCCATAGCCTTAGCTAGTTTGATCATGAAAGTTCCTTCCTTTTTCAAACACCTTCTTCAAGGCTTCTTTTTCTCGCTCCAAGAACTACGTTGCTTTGATTCCCACTTGGGATACGTAGGAGCGAGACTTGTTCTCGTCAAGCACATCAAAAAAAATCTTCACTTTCACAACAATAAAAAACCTCCATTTTTAAAACAAACAAAAAATTTTTTCAAACCCATTGTCGTTAGTAGCTAATCAGAACCGTAGTTCGTCTAGCTATTGACATCAATGTCCTTTCTCCAAAAAGAACAATAAGTGATGACCACCCATAGCCTTTGCTAGTTTGGTCATCAAACAAATCAATCCTTTTCAAAAAGCTTTCAAAAAGAGAATAAAAACAAGTTGTTACCAACGGTCACCCAGAACCTTAGTTCGTTTGACTAGCGGTAGCGACTCCTTTTGAGTACTTAGCGGTGATTACCCATAGCCTTAGCTAGTTTAGTCACTCGCCAGTACTCGTCCTATTTCGAAAACTCACCTAAAAAGTTAAAAAACAAAAACCAAGGCAGAACTACGTAGCTCTGAGTTCTCCATTGTACCAGGAGATACGTAGGAGCGGGTCGTTACCCCCGTCGAGCTCTTTTCTAAAAAACTCTCTTTTCCCCCCTCTTTACATAAGTTTTCCATTAATTTCCCACCCATCCTCAAATAAGAATAAAATAGGCAAATCTAGGTGTTCTTCAAATCAAACATTAAAACCACACAATTTAATTATAGGTTCCCTTTCAGTAGAAAGGAGGAATGAGGTGCTAATACCTTCCCCATTCCTAACCGACCCCCGAACCCATATCTCTATTTTTCAAAAGACCACCCGCCTTTTTGTAAAAGACTTTTTTCTAATGTTTTGGTCTAAAAACTAAAATATTGGTGGCGGCTTCACAATTTTCTACGTTGTACATTGAAGAACCCTAAACGGGATTTTTCGGGCGCAACAGCTGGCGACTTCACTGGGGACATTTTTTAAAAAGACGAGGGTCAAGCCTAACTAATTAAAATGTGTGGTTTAATGTATTGTTGATTTGATTAAAACCTTGTTTGCCTTTCTTTCTTATCATCGATTGTAGGCGTATGCATTTGTGTTCTTCTATGATTCCCTGTCTCATCTTTTATTCCCTTTCTTTTATCGCTTATGCCCATGCATTCTTCCAATCCCCATGTTCCCTTCTTCTCAGCTCCCTTTCTGAAATAAGTAATGTGCGTGTTGTTGGTACCCTAGACTAGTTGTATTTGAATGATATTGAACCCTAGGGTAGACGACATGCTATTATCTGGACTGTCTGGATTTTCATCTGCAGGTGGGGTAGTTTTGAGGAAATGCCCTTCGCACACACCACTTGTATCCCGAGATTTTATGAATAGAGAAAGAGACCATAACCCAGGTCTGTTAGGGTATCTTAGGATGAGTGGATTCGAGTAGTGGGAGCCCATCAGGACCTTTGTCCGTTTGGCTACTCGCGAAAGTTTCAATCAGAGTTGTGCTCTTCCATGATACCTTGTACCTAGCAGTTTGCTGCATTTACAAGGAATTTCGTGAAAGAGACTGTGGCTCTGATGACCTTTGTGAGGGTGTGAATAGAGCTACATGAGAAGATTATCCCTAAAGTGTCTTAGATCATAGGTTCTACCCCATTTTAGGTCACAAGGGCTTTCCAAATTGTGTGCTGCATCGTGCATTCAGTTCAATCAATTTTCCCTCAGAATTTTCGAAAATCAAAAAAGATGTGCTTTTCCTTTTCAATAAAACGCCTATATGAGGTGGCATATAGTGTGAAAATTTTCAAATCACCACCTGTAAATATCCTCTTTCTGCACAAAAAAAAGGGTATCATTGCATCATTGCATCACTGCATTATCGCATCATTTGCATTGCATAAAATTCCAATTTTGAAAAAAAAAAAACCATTCATCTTGCATTCCCTTTCATTACATAAAGATAAAACAAAAAAAAAACAATTATCATCTGCATAGCATAAGCATTTCATTTATAATCATGCAAAAAATCCTCGTCGAGTTCATCCAAGACGAGGCGTTCATGCATAAGCATTATTTCAAAAAAAGAGAGACACAGCAGAACTACGCAAGCTTTGATTCCTCATTACAATGGGGATACGTAGGAGCGGGTCATACCCCGTCAAGCACATTTTTCTAAAACCTTTTTTTTCCAATAAGTCATTTGCATCTCCAAATAATTTTCAAAATCATGTTCCAAAACTAAAAAAACAAAAAAGAAAATCATTGTGAGTATCATGCATTTCATTGCACACAAAAAATGAAAACAAGAAAGCATCTCATTCATAATCATGAATAAAAATCATCATCAAATTTATTCAAAATGTAGCATTCATGCACCATTTCGTTAACCTCATCACTTTAGTTCAAATACATCATTCCTCCATACATGCATCTTTCAAAAAGGAAGGGGCATTGGCATTTCATACTTTGCCTTGCCTCTAAAAAAAATCATCATTTAGAGAAAAGCACCATTCCTGCATCTTTCATCATTCAAAAGAAAAAGGGGGCATCGGCATTTCATATCTTATCTTGCCTCTATAAAAATCATTTTGAGAAGAAGCATCATTCTTGCATCATTCGCATTGGCATTCCATATTTTGTCTTGCATTAAAAATAACAAAATTATTTAGAATAAGCCACACTCTTCGAGTGGTCATTCTCCACGCATTTGCATCATACTTGCATATCATAATTTGTTCATTCATTCATTGCATAAAATAAGAGTTGTGATGAGAAGCGAGACGTTCTTGCGAAACAATCATCCTTTCTGAAAAAGTTTATCCTTACTTGGTTGCAAACTCAAGGTGTTCCAAGGCACTCAGTTTTTCACATCAATAGCTCATTTGTATTTCCTTCAAAAAAGGGCATTACATCTCACCCATTCCATGATAAAAGACTGAAACAGTTCATCAAAAAAAAAATAGTTTTCATATCATGTCTTAACCAATATTAACTCTCTGTGAAGCGTTCTCCTAGTAAGCATGCATGCCACGTGCAGTCAGCCAATTTCCTTCATCATCATTCCCCATCCAAGTCTAGTCCCGCCCCGTCCACCCATAAAGTGCATATTCTCCCCATCAGTGCGTATTTGACTTTTGGTTCATTCTAATGCTTTAAGTCCTCCATGCTGGGGCAAGTCTGTGATCATTAATTCCCCTTGATTAATACCATTTTCCTTCAGTGCGAGTCTCTCAAAAAAAAAATAATAATAATATAATAAACAAGAAAACAAGCTCGCTAGGTTAAAAACCCGCAAAGGGCGGCCTAGGCAAAAAAGAGCGCCCGGTGGACTGAAAACTCGCAATGAGCGGTCCAGGCAAAAATTAGGGCACAAAAAAGGAAAAAAGAGCAAACACATGAAGATAGATAAATTATTGTTCTAAAGTTAAGTCTTATAGAAATAAGCAATCGGGATTTGAAATGAAGTTTGGCCATCTCCTCAAAAACCCCAAAATCCCAGAAAGTCCCTTTCCTACCCACCTTAAGCCAAGAAAATCTCAAAGAGAAAAACAAAATCCTCTCCTACCCACCGTAAAAAAAAAAAAAAAGAGCCAAAAATCCAAAAATCACCCTAGACAAGGATCACCTCAAATATCAAAAAAACAGGGCATCACCTTTTACCAGCTCACCCGAGTCAAAGAATGAAAAGAGCCAAATAAAAAAGAGACCAAGAAAAAAGGAGAAAATCAAAAAGGGATTCAAAAATGAAAACCCCAAAACAAGAGAAACAAAAGAAATATCAGTGGTGAGCTGGTACATGTTGCCACAAAACACAAGAGATCCTTGTCTCAATAAACCTTCAAACACTTCATCATTCCCATACACCCCCCTTCCATAAACCGTAAACACTTTCCTTTGACCTCGACATCCCGCCCCTCACAAACCCTTAGCCAGGAATAAAATTTCCAAACACCCTATCAAGCCATTTAACCCTCATAGACCATTAACCGTCAAATCAATGCCGAATAAAAATCATCCTCCCATCAACCTCAAACACTTCGATAAGCCCGATTACCCCTCCTCCACGAAACACCACAATCCTGAAATGTCCAGTCCGATCAATGACCGGTTGCTTTCGTTTTCTCATGTTTTAATCTTAGGACAACTAAGTTTATCTGTCTACAATGTGTTTGCTCAAAAAAAAAAAAACAAACGATCAGAAAAAAGAAAGCTGATCAAGAAAAAAACAAACCCTCGGGAAAAAGAAATGAGGGAGAAAAAACAAACAGTCAGAAAAAAGAAAGCTGACAAAATAAAAGAGGGACCTGCACTCCAAAACAGCTTCAAACTGGATTAAAACAAGGTTTAGTGATCACCAAGTGAGGCTTCTTTGACACCAAAAGTCAATACATCAGTAGAGAACCAAATATTTGCACTGAGAACGTCACTCAGATTCAAAGTAGGGGCATTCTCTTCACCACCCACCCACCCTGGTCTTGGGAAGGTCTGTTCAAATGCCCATCCCATGTCACTCCAATTGTCAATACTTCCAAAGTGAGGGCAAGTACATTCCCATTCCTTCACCTCATTCATTCCCATAAAAAACCTCACCGGGGCAATCTCTCAACCCACTATCCTAAACAATGCCTTGTCATTCTAACTGGGGCAGCTTTGTCCTTGTTATGACTGGGGCAACATCAAACTTTGTGGGGTGAGACAAAATCTCTTTTGCACCTTTCATTTCAAAAGCCGAAGCATTCCCAATTCATCATCTTCTACGCCCCTAGTTGTTGTCACCACTAGACAGGGGCAAGTTATTCACTCGTCAAAGACCTGAACTGGGGCAATTTTGTATCTCTTGGTCCCGCATAAGCTTCGGCAATAACCATGTCTGTCATTCCTTCACTTGCCATAAATGTCCATGCCCTAAACCAATTCCAAGTTAACTGACTCATTCATTCACATCTACACTCCTATGCATGCTTACTAGACAATGCTTCAAAAGAGAGAGCACAAGTTGTTTACGTGATATCTAAAATTCAGTCATCATGGAAAGAAAGAGAAAACAAGCGAGGTTGTTTGTAAATAAAAACCTTGAGAACACCAGAGTTTGAATCAAATTCAATTTTTCAACAGAATGGTCAATAATCATCTCAAGCCCTTGCATTCAAAGTCTCGCATCTCACAAAAATGTCTACCTCATGCATCTAGGCATTATAGCATATGCATCAAAGCATTACATTTGCATCTTCACATTTTGTGCATTCATCACATAGTAAAAAAAAAACGTTCCACATCAGTTGCACCATATTAATACTTGTATTTCATAGAAGAAAATAGTAGAGAAGAAAAAACAGAAATCTTTCATTGCATTGGCATCATATTAATGTTCGCACTTCATAAAAAAGGAAAAGAACAAAATCATTGCATGTCATTCGTCATTAGAGCATTACATTTTGCATCAGATTTTTTTCATAGAAAAAGCAAAGAAAGCAAAAAGAAAACAAAGAAAAGAAACCACAAAAGCAACACAAAAACATTCCCTGTCATCCAGCATTCCATATCATTCATCATTTCACAAGCATTCCTTTGTCATTCAATCATCAAACATCAGAGCATTGCATCATATTAATGTTTGCATTTCATAGAAGAAGCAAAAAGAAACAAACAGAAGTTAGAACAGGAGCATTCCATTCATCAAAGCGTCAATCACCGCATACATTTGCATTCAAACATCAAAGCAATACAGTTGCATCACATCAATACTTGCATCTCATAGAAGAAAAGAAAGCTAAAACATCCCATGTAATTCATCATTTCATGTTATCCAATATTCACATTTCAAAGGAAAAAGGAAAAGAAGAAAAAGTTTTCCATTGCATGTCATCTGCCATTTCATCAAAACGCAAGAGCATTAAATACCAAAATTTCGCATTTGCATACCAGCACTGCATCAAAAGAGCAAAAGAAAAGAATTTAGAAAACAAAAAAGGGGATTAGAAAAAAAAAAAAACAAAAGAACAGCGAAACAAATAAAATTCATACATTGCATTCATCAAACATAGAAAAATTTGTGCAAGCAAAAAGAAACTCCTGCATCACATCACATTCATCCCATCAAAAAGCAATCATGGCATTTGCATTGCATGCATTTGTTCATTTTCAGCTGCAGGTACAAAGAGAGGATGAGCACTTCGGTGTTAGCCCTCGCCCCCATATTCCAGAAAATGCTCCCCCAAGTTGGGAGAGTTCAGAATAAAAAAACAAAAAAAACAAAAAAAAAACAAGAGAAAAACAAACGATCAGAAAAGAGAAAGCTGATCATAAAAAAAAAACAAGAAAAGAATAAACAAGCAGAAAAAAGAAAGCTGCTTAAAGAAAACAAACAGCATAAACAAAGACAGAAGAATTGCGGAAAACAGAACATAAAAAGAACACACCATCTTCATATCATTCATCATTCTCATACCATTCATACCATTCATCGCTTCATGTCATCAAACAGTAGTGCATTACACTTTCAATTTGTATCTCAAGAAGAGCGAAGAAATAACAGAAAAAACATTCCACCAAAGTCAATCATTGCATTCATATGCATTCAAGTGCATGCGTTTCATGTACCAGTCAAGATAGAAGTTACCTCAGACTAGATAGTCTCAGCCCAGAGTTAGTAAACTCCATCAACCCAGAGTTAGTGAACTCCATCAATCCAGATCACAACATCGTGTACGAGCACGCGATGGATCCATCCGACTTCGTCAAGTCCTTCGGATTAGTTATGTCAACCTAAGGCATAATGGACATCCTTTGATCAAATCAGTTCCGGACCTGATGTTGATCGGCCGCTCGAGAAGGCCACCCCTAAGCTCGGACTCAACAAGAGTCCGTTAGAAGGTTTTTAGGCAACCTCCGAATTCAGGACCCCAGCGTCCCTTCAGAACCCCAGTGTTCATTCAGGATCCAAGCATCCCTTCAGGACCCAAGTGTCCATCCAGGTTACTTTCTTTACTGCTTTCTTAATAGCTTTATTTCCTGCTTTTTGAGGGCGGGCATTTCATTTAAGTAAAAAAAAAAGAGAGAAAATTCGGGTTTTCCCAAGCAGACAAAATCAGTATAATTTCTGAATTCTTTATTTCTATTTTGCCTCGGAATATGTTTCGGCCAATTCATATTCCTTGTCAAAATCCAAATAAAGAGGGGCAGCTGTCATACCCTAATTTTGTCCGCCTTGGTCGAAACCCTAATTTTCAAACAAAGATAAGTAAGTTAAGGTTTAGCATTCATTCATAATGTCATGAAGACCATCATTCATGCATTTCAAAGTTTCGAAAGTCATCTTAGGATTAGGGATGCATTGCATTGCCTTTTATAGCATTTTCAGAGTTTTTCAAGACCAAGGGCATTTTGGTCATTTTCGAAAAATGAGATATTTCTCAGCAAAAAATCATTTCTTGCATACATTTTAGATTTTAGGGCCATTTTAGAGTTTTGAAGTAATTCTTGAAAAGAAAATGCATTTTGAACAAGGATTAGGGTTTCTAATGATCAAAAGGGCATTTTGGTCATTCCGCCAAAAAAATTCAATTTTTCATCAAAAAATCACAGGGATCTATAAGGAATCACTTGAGGTGAGATGTGCTTGATCATACATATTTTTGGTAAATACATTGTTGATTTATGTAAAAGAAAGAAAAAGTCAAAACCGTAAAGTCAACAATGGAATATTCTTCAAGCATCTTCAAAGTGGGGCACCCAAATCAATTTTGGGATGATGGTAGCATTTATTTCTGAACCCAATGATTGATCATAGGATATGGCCCAAAATGGCAAGAATTTAGAAGAATTATCTAGAAGGGAATAAGGAATATCCCTTTGAATTTTGAAAGGTCAAGTGTAGTACAATAGTACAAGTTGCAATTCCACTCACTCTCTCTCCCTTGGCTGCGAATATCAGCTCCATATCCACCCAATTTTGATTTATTTTATTGCTTGATAATCATGTTTTGATCATAGCCTTTCATTTGAATTGTAAATGCAATCCCAACCCTCCATTTGAATTAAAATGGCATTCTTGCAATATGAACCATTTGGAAAAACATTTTGGTAAAATGATTTATCCTTCACCCTCCCTCCTTATGCTGCGCCCCTCAGCCCCCTCTCTCCTCCCTTTGTGCTTCTTGACTACCCTCAATCCTTGTGACAATTGATCCTAACCATTGATCCCAAATAAAACTCTAATCCTAGAGCACAAGTGAGATGAAGTGACATAGTTACCCTCAACTTTGAGTGGCCTCTATAAATACCATTTTGTGCTCAGCTCACAAGGACCTTTTGGCTGATCATTCACTCCTCAAAAAACCCTAGCACACTCTCTCAAAAGAGCCTCCAAAATCGTGAGCACACTCACCTTCATCCACCCATTGTTTCTTTGATTTTTCTTCACCAAATCACTTCCAATCCACTCCCATTTCGCATATCTTCTTCCTACCATCTTCAAGTTCAGATTCATACCCTCAAGAGCTTAGGATTTTGAAGGTTTTCAAGGGCTTGGTTGGTGTTCTTTTGAAGATTTGGTTGATTGGTTCACTAGCTCTCCATTTTCGCATAGTTTAGTGAAGGCTCTAGGTAAACTCTTAGAACCCTTTGCATTCATAAACTTTTTGCATCAAAAAGACTTATTTCTTTTGCATATTCATCAAAATGTAGATTAGGGGGCTGTTGGGGGAGATTTGGCATCTCACCCCTATTGAATAAGTTGTGTTATGTGATCTTTGCATATCATCATCTTTGCATCTTTGTTTCATGAATAAAATGCTTTTTTCCCCTTGATTTGGTTTCGGCCTTATGTTAGATCTTAGGGATCTTGTTTCTTCTAATTCATTTCATGTCCAAAATGTGAATAATGGTTGGATTTCAAGCATGTGTAGCTTAGGGTTCAACTTGTAGAAACTAAGGTTTTGATGTTTGTTTCATTTCCTTAATTTTTGTATGAATAAATGTATGTGATACTTGATCTTTATCTTATAATCTCATGTGCTATGTTATGTTTGTGTTTGATGTCATTTTTATGCATCAATTTATGTCATGTTTGGCATGAAATTTGTTGGTGAATATTGCTTGCAAGCATTCGGCCAAGGCCACTTTTATGACCTAGCTTTTGTTGCAATTTGATTTGTTGATTTGGTGTGTGCAAATAATTTTGTGTAAATGTGTTTCTTTAACCATTTACCAATGTACTTTACTATTCACTTAAAAAATTACCAAAAAGTTAAAAACATTTTCATTCTTACTTTTCACTTCTTACCACAAGTTTTTACCTCATTCATTAACTCTTTACTCAAAAATACAAAAAGATTTTACCATTCACTTTTTACCATTTACCTTTCACCTCTCATTAAAATATTTTCACTTGCCTTTACACTTGTTTCACTATTTGCATATCACATCATGTTTAATCACTTACCTCTTGTTGATGATTGGGTGATGTGATCCAAATACTTATGCCTAGTGCATATCCCAAGTAGAGGAGATCACCCAAAGTGAATCAATCCCTTTGTGTTTCATTTGCATAGTTAATTACTTGTCTCTTGTTGATGATTGGGTGATGTGATCCAAATACTTATGCCTAGTGCATATCCCAAGTAGGGGAGATCACCCAAAGTGAATCAATCCCTTTGTGTTTCATTTGCATAGTTAATTACTTGTCTCTTGTTGATGATTGGGTGATGTGATCCAAATACTTATGCCTAGTGCATATCCCAAGTAGGGGAGATCACCCAAAGTCAATCAATCCCTTTGTGTTTCATTTGCATAGTTAATTACTTGTCTCTTGTTGATGATTGGGTGATGTGATCCAAATACTTATGCCTAGTGCATATCCCAAGTAGGGGAGATCACCCAAAGTGAATCAATCCCTTTGTGTTTCATTTGCATAGTTAATTACTTGTCTCTTGTTGATGATTTAGTAATGTGATTCAACACTAATGCCTAGTGCATGCCCCAAGTGTTGAAGATTACTTGAAAGTGATTCAACTACTTGCATCATTTACTTACATGCTTTGCATTCATTACTTGTGTGCTCATTGTGCTTGAAAGTGTTGAATTGGTGTTCACAACTTGGTTGTTTTGATTTTCGCAAAGACTTTGTAAAGTCATAGACTTATTGCTGCTCGATAGTAACACTTCAAACCTCAAAACCATGTCGCATGTGAAAGACAATTCGTTACTCGTTAGTAACATCTACAGTTTCAAAACTTTTAGCACTCAAGTTCAAAAAACAAGTTTGTCACTCATTAGTAACAACTTCAATTTTCAAAAACCTTTTGCATTCGTAATTAAAAACATTTTTTGCATTTGCACTCAATCAATTTCAAACCCATAAAAACAATGTGAGCAAGTAATGATCACCCATAGCCTTAGCTAGTTTGATCATGAAAGCTCTCCCTTTTCCAAAAGCCATGTGAACTAGTAAGGATCACCCATAGCCTTAGCTAGTTTGATCATGAAAGTTCCTTCCTTTTTCAAACACCTTCTTCAAGGCTTCTTTTTCTCGCTCCAAGAACTACGTTGCTTTGATTCCCACTTGGGATACGTAGGAGCGAGACTTGTTCTCGTCAAGCACATCAAAAAAAATCTTCACTTTCACAACAATAAAAAACCTCCATTTTTAAAACAAACAAAAAATTTTTTCAAACCCATTGTCGTTAGTAGCTAATCAGAACCGTAGTTCGTCTAGCTATTGACATCAATGTCCTTTCTCCAAAAAGAACAATAAGTGATGACCACCCATAGCCTTTGCTAGTTTGGTCATCAAACAAATCAATCCTTTTCAAAAAGCTTTCAAAAAGAGAATAAAAACAAGTTGTTACCAACGGTCACCCAGAACCTTAGTTCGTTTGACTAGCGGTAGCGACTCCTTTTGAGTACTTAGCGGTGATTACCCATAGCCTTAGCTAGTTTAGTCACTCGCCAGTACTCGTCCTATTTCGAAAACTCACCTAAAAAGTTAAAAAACAAAAACCAAGGCAGAACTACGTAGCTCTGAGTTCTCCATTGTACCAGGAGATACGTAGGAGCGGGTCGTTACCCCCGTCGAGCTCTTTTCTAAAAAACTCTCTTTTCCCCCCTCTTTACATAAGTTTTCCATTAATTTCCCACCCATCCTCAAATAAGAATAAAATAGGCAAATCTAGGTGTTCTTCAAATCAAACATTAAAACCACACAATTTAATTATAGGTTCCCTTTCAGTAGAAAGGAGGAATGAGGTGCTAATACCTTCCCCATTCCTAACCGACCCCCGAACCCATATCTCTATTTTTCAAAAGACCACCCGCCTTTTTGTAAAAGACTTTTTTCTAATGTTTTGGTCTAAAAACTAAAATATTGGTGGCGGCTTCACAATTTTCTACGTTGTACATTGAAGAACCCTAAACGGGATTTTTCGGGCGCAACAACTTGAAATAATTTTGTCCTCAAAATTGAACAAAACATACCTTAAGAGAATAAATACGGATATCGAGTCCGCATATCGACCTCCAATTCCCACGTAGCTTCCTCGGTAGAAAAACCATCCCAAACCACTTTGACAATGGGAATCGTCTTCTTCCAAAGCGTTTTCTCACCACGTTCCATGATGTAACTAGGATGAGGTTGGAAAGACAAGTCCGGCCGAAGGTCAATCGTCTCAAAACACAACGGCTGACCCGGATCGGGAATGTACTTCCGCAATTGGGATACATTGAATACATCAGGAATATTGGACAATGGTGGAGGTAAAGCAATACGGTATGCTACTGGCCCAATTCGCTCGATAATTTGGAAGGGTCCAATATACCGAGGACTGAGTTTCTTCGCCCGCAATGCCCTACCGGTACCAATCGTTGGTGACAATCTTAAAAATACATGATCACCAGGCTCAAACTCTAACGACCTTCTTCTTTTATCAGCATCGCTTTTTTTCCTACTCTGGGCAGCTTTCACTCTTTCTCTGATTTGCCGGATCTTGTCGGTAGTCTCATGAACCATTTCGGGCCCTAACAACCGGTTCTCGCCGACATCCCACCAACATAATGGAGTTCTACATTTTCTTCCATACAAAGCTTCAACTGGAGCCATTCCGATACTGGAATGATAACTGTTGTTGTAGGCGAACTCCACTAATGGAAGATGATTCTCCCTTTTCCTTCTGTTATCGAGCACACAAGCCCGAAGCATATCCTCTAAAGTTTGGATAGTTCTCTCTGTCTGACAATCCGTCTGCGGGTGATAAGCGGTACTAACAAATACCTTAGTCCCCAAGGCTTGATTCAAAGATTTCCAAAATCGAGAAGTGAACTTTGGATCACGATCTGACACAATACTTGTAGGAACCCCGTGCAATCTTATTATGCTCTTCACATACTCCTCTGCTAGCTTGGAGACTTTATAGTTAGAACGAATGGGAATAAAGTGAGCAGATTTAGTCAATTGATCCACTACTACCCAAATGGAATCATTACTGGCTTGCGATCTTGGCAATCCCATAACAAAATCCATCGAGATATCTTCCCATTTCCACATTGGCACATCTAATGGTTGCAGCTGACCAGCAGGCTTCTGGTGCTTTGCCTTAACTCTTCGACAAGTTAGGCATCGAGACACAAATTCCGCAATTTCTAATTTCATCCCATGCCACCAATACATCTGTTTTAAATCTCTATACATCTTGGTGGATCCAGAATATACGGAATATTGACTCCGATGTGCTTCCTCTAACACTTGCCTTTTAATATCTTCATCATCAGGCACACAAATTCTACCGTTGAAGCAAATAACTCCATCACTATCTTCGGTAAAATGTGGCAACACTTTTTGTGATTGCAGATTCACATCAATTTCCTGTGCTAAGCGAATAGAATCCCTTAAGGAACTAGAGATCCTTATTTGGCTCAACACTAATCAGTTCCTTCCTTGCTTTGCATTCAAATTCAAGTCTCTAAAAGACTCGAACAATTCCATTTCATGCATCATTAACTCTGCCGTGTGAATAGATTTCCTGCTCAGCACATCAGCTACAACATTGGCCTTTCCTGGATGATACTTCAACTCGAAGTCATAATCCTTCAAAAATTCTACCCACCTTCTCTGCCTGTTATTCAGTTCTTTCTGATCAAACAGATACTTTAAGCTTTTGTGATCACTAAAGACTTCGAAACGAGACCCACACAGGTAATGTCTCCAAATCTTTAGTGCATACACAATAGCTGCCAGATCCAAATCATGAGTCGGATAATTCTCCTCATGAGACTTCAATTGCCTGGATGCATAAGCTACCACTTGTTGATTCTGCATGAGAACACATCCTAAACCCTTCCCAGAAGCATCGCTATAAATTTGGAACCCCAAAGACGGATCCGGAAGAATCGGGATTGGAGCAGAAGTCATCCTAGTTTTCAACTCTTGAAAACATTCTTCACAATCAGCATCCCATGTAAACGACTGACCCTTACGAGTTAACCGAGTAAGTGGAAGAACTAACTGTGAGAACCCTTGAATAAACCTCCAGTAATAACCAGCTAGACCCAAGAAACTTCTGATGTCTGTGACTGATGTTGGTCGTTCCCAGTTTAACACAGCTTCCACTTTACTGGGATCTACAGCAACTCCCGATTGGGAAATCACATGTCCCAAAAACTTTACCTCAGGCAGCCAGAAATCACACTTCGAAGGTTTCGCGTACAATTTCTTTTCTCGGAGTACATTCAGAACAATGCGGAGATATCATCAAGATATCATCTATGAAAACGACTACAAACTGATCCAAGTACGTGTGAAAGACTCGGTTCCTGTAATCCATGAATACCGCTGGAGCATTAGTCAAACCGAAGGGCATCACTACAAACTCGTAATGTCCATACCTAGTCCGGAAAGCTGTCTTCGGAATATCTAAGGCTCTAATTTTTATCTGATGATAACCCGACCTTAGATCAATTTTAGAAAACACTGTAGCACCTCGATCAAGCAAATCATCTATTCTTGGCAAGGGATATTTATTCTTGATCGTCACTTTGTTGAGTTGTCGATAATCAATGCACAATCCCATGCTACAATCTTTCTTTTTGAATAGCAACACCGGAGCACCCCATGGAGAAGCATTCGGTCGAATAAACTTCTTTGAAATCAACTCTTCAAGTTGGGATTTCAATTCCTTTAATTCTAAAGGAGACATTCGATAAGGAGCAATAGATATTGATCTTGTGGCAGGAACCAATTCTATAGAAAATTCTACCTCTCTATCTGGAGGTACAGAAGAAACTTCATCCGGAAAAACGTCCAGAAATTCATTCACAACTTGAACAGATGACAAATCTAAACCAGTTTCAGTGGATGCAGATAACATAATAACATAAGCTTCCGCACCTTGGAATAATGACTGGTTTGCTGAGGTGAAAGAGATAACTGCTTCAGAATTTGCCTTCGACAATTCGACAGATTCAGAGGCAAAACTGATAGTTCGATTGGCACAGTCGATTGTAACATGATTTGCAGTCATCCAATCCATACCCAAAACAATGTCCATACTTCTCATAGGCAAACAAATAAATTCTACTACAAAATTTCTGTTATGACAAGTAGACAATTTTGACATAGGGATTGGGTCTGGACACGACCCTTGGCAGCAGTTAAAATAGTTATCGGCTTGGATAGCGGAGATAGCGCTAGTACCAACCGATCCACACATGACTGAGCTATAAAACAATGGGTTGCACCCGAATCATATAATATACTGACGGAGTTTTTGAAAAGAGATACCACACCCCAAAGTAAATTGTCATTAGGCGTGATGGTCTGAGCATCCAGAGTGTTGACTCGTCCCTTCCTTGGAGCATCTGGTGTTTCTTTGAAACTCTTCCTTGTTGGGCACTCATTTGCATAGTGACCCTCTTCATTACAATAATAGCACCGATTAGATCTTTGTTGACACTCACCACTGTAATACCTTCTGCAATTTTTACAATTTCTAAACTTTGATGAATCAGACGATTGCACCTGCTTCCCTTTATTATTGTTTCCCTTGAATTGTCTGCTTGGAGTAGAAGATTCATCCATTTTCTTTTTACCCTTCAAATACTCTTTTCTTTCAGCATACATTTTCCTCAGATCCTCCTCAGCAAGATATGCTTGTTGCACTAAGGCAGGATAATTAACCAGAGTGTAAGAACTAAGGCCTTGGCCCACATCAGCTCGGAGACCTTCTTTAAACATTTGCATTTTCCACATATCATTTGGGGCGTACCTCCCCAACTCATAGAACTGAGATAGTCTTTCAAATTTTTCTGCATATTCCCCAACTGACATATCACCTTGTTTGAGTTTCACAAACTCAGCCTGCTTGCTTAGTCTCCTCACCGGAGGGAAATATTGTCCCATGAATAATTCTTTGAAGTTGTCCCAAGTGAGGGGAGTTCCTTGAATTCCCATCATTTATCGTGCATTATTCCACTAAGTGTGGGCATCTTCATCAAGGGCATTTGCCGCGCAAATTACCTTTTCTTCTTCACCACATTGCAAGGTTCTGAAGATTCTCTCCATTGCATCTATCCAATAATGAGCAGACATTGGATCTGATCCACCCTTGAAAACTGGGGGATTCATCTTTTGGAATCGGAAATATGTCCTGTTAGGATATTCCTGATACGGTTGAACATTAGGCTGCTGCAGAGTCATTTGTTGATGCTGCATTTGCAACATATCCTGCATCATCTTCTGCTGATTCTCAATCACATTTTGCATCCATTCGAAATATGGATCAACAGGAGGAGGGTTTCCTCTACCTCTTCCGGCCATGATTCTGCGAAATATGCACAAAGTATTAAGTTGATCAAGCTCAATGTCTAATAGCATACTAAGAAGAATCATAACCAAAGGAAGTAAAAGACTTTAACATCTAGATCCGACTAGGTCGAATTGCTTTGATACCAAATGTAACACCCTGGTATAAATACCTAAGTGTACTAACTATAATACATCAGAGGTATAAATTCCTGTTTAGACATTGAACACCACTATAAATTTTTTCGCTGAACAACGACAAAATGGTTTTAATCATAATTAAAACCACAACGGTTCCCTATCTATCAACATCATCCTGATTTAGTGTTCAATACCATCACAAGAAAGCGCGGAAACAATTACATAAATTTTACATCAGTTAATGTCATAGCGTCGTGATACAAAGATAACAAGGGAAAACATAAACATAAGCATAAAAGCTAAGTCTTCGACAACCTCCCGAGTACGAATCTACTCGTGCCTCTTTGATCTCCTCTTTTCCTGTTTCTCTGTAAAACATCAACATATAAACAATGAGATACAGTCTCAGTGAGTTCTACCGAGACCCCTAACTACACTCTCGGTTCAATTATGAAACCTTTTTATCTTGTAGTTTAATTTATAGTCCATGTGCGTTTTTAATTCAACACGACACCGGCTGCACCTGTGCTAATCCCGGTGAACCGTGTTAAAGAACTTTTTTTCTTTCGTAGTTTAATTTATAAACTACGCCTTTTAACTTAGTACAACACCGACTGCACCTGTTGCTAATCCCGATGAACCGTACCGCATAACTTTTAACATAACACCGACTGCACCTGTTACTAATCCCGGTGAACCCCTTTACCAATAGTACTTTCCCTAATGGTATAAGGGCCTAGGTTTAGGGCTCATGACTTCCCTGCCTAGTATGTTAACCTCGTGGGTCGTCACCCACACTCGATATAATATATATATCCACCCGCATTGGGCCGGCTCCTAAACTCGATATAATATATATATCTTAACTATCACTTGAACATTTAGTTCCTTGACATTAAACCGTTACTTGAACATTTAGTTCCTTATAATAAACATTTCACATGTTCGCTCACGTATTCTATTTTACGGTTTTTCGAATTAAACATAACTTCGCAAACCATTAATAAAAACCTGTTGAAACATTTTCAAAATCATGGTATTATAATACCAATCTCAGTGGAGAAGGGTTTGGAAAAGATTAGAAGGGGATCGGAATCGAACGGAAGCGTTTCGTGCAAGTTTTCAAAATGGAGACAGAACCATGCGCACGGTTCGTGCGCCTAGACGCACGAGTCGTGCGTGTCTATCAGATTATGGTTTTGTCCCTTTTTCTCGTTTTTCATCATTCCGATCAATTCCGATACCTGTTCCAGTCCAGTCTCAACATAAAAACAATCCAAAGAAACCTCAAAACAACAATTCAATGATGAAATCATCAATCAACACTCAAATCTCAAAAATTAATCGTTTAGGACAAAATACGTTAACTTTCAAAACAACGGTTTTCCAAAACTCGAATTCGACACCTCAAACTCATCATCAAAACCTAAACGTGAGTAAAACTCACCTTTGACGCGTGAATAACGGTTTGGGCCGAAACACCGAATACCCTAAAACCTCAAAACGAACCCTAGAATCACCAATCCGCTCTCAAGTTTAAATCGAGCTTCAATCCACCTTAGGTTCGCTTCTAATTACACCTAAACCATCAAAATCATCACAAACTCGAAAATACTATTCATCATCTCCCTAAAACTCTCAAAATCGAAAGTCAAAGGGTGAAGGAAAAACGGAAACTTTAACTCACCTAGCTTGGAAGGATGGAAGGAGAAGCAAAGGATGATGATGATGATGAAACTTAGGCGTGATGGGTGGTGATCTTCTTCTTCTTCTTCGCTTTTTCTGGGATGAAAAAAGAGAAGATTCAATCTGACATAATATCCTTACATGCAATGCCTTAATATTTTGAAAACTTTTAGGCTAAATTATAGTTTTGGTCCCCATATTTTCAAAAATTCAGACATTTGGTCCCCCTATTTTAAAACTCAGACATTTGGTCCCCCAATTTTAAAAAATCAAATACATTTAGTACGAAGAGGGACCAAATGTCTTTGATTTTTTAAAATTGGGGGACCAAATGTCTTTGATTTTTTAAAATTGAGGGACCAAATGTCTTTGATTATTAGCCATAAAAACTGAAAATTCATCTTGGGACTAAATGTCTTTGATTTTTTAAAATAGGGGGACCAAATGTCCGAGTTTTAAAATAGAGGGACCAAATGTCTGAATTTTTGAAAATAGGGGGACCAAAACTATAATTTAGCCAAACTTTTAAGAGGAATCAACTTTAATGCATATGTATATTATTAACATTTGGAAATAATTCATCAAATTATTTACCAAACATCATTCTATGGGCAACTTGTCAATTAATACACATATTTGAAATTGTTATGTTTTATTTAAAAATTATTATAAAATAATTCATTCAACTTTTTTTTAAAGAATAATGGTTATGTTACGTTTATGAGTTATTATTATTATTTATTAATTTTAGTATGAAAGTATTATTAATATTTATTTTTTTATCATCAATATGATTACGTTTTATATATATATATATATGGGTTAATTTCCCGTCAAAAAACTGCATATGGGTTAATCATATGATTGATGTGATACAATTAACACATATATGTATTAGTGATTTGTGAAAGTAATGATAATAAAAATAACGTCGACAGTTACATGATTTTTTTTTTCAATGTATATCAACGAAAATATTTTTCTTATTGGTTTTATAAAAACCAATCTCTCTGAAACAAAAGAGAATGAAATAAAAACATAGAACAATCTTTACAATTGTAGTGAGATTCCCAGCAGTAAAGTCAAGAAAGTGTGAGTGGGGGTTACTTTGGTTGTTTTATCTTAGGGACAGAGTTGGAGACTGCTGCACAACTAAGGCTTATTTTTCTGTTCGCGTGTCATTGCAGCAACAGAAATTATTATGATGCACTAATCTACTATATGCTTATTGATGATCCTTCTCTCTCACACACACTTACCATGATGATATTAACCATACATTAAGAGTGTCATACTCACTCCACGCATATTGCTTTAATTTTGATTCAATTTCCTGTACGTATATAACAAAACAAATATCCAATAATGCATTTTACTTTTCAATTTACGTTTCAATGAATTTTGATCCAACTGACATTCTAAAGATTTGACCCAACATTTCTCTTACCCTCTCTTCCAACTATAGCACAGAACAAGAGCTCCGCTTCTGAGTTCTTCCTTCCCACATTCTCTCTGTCGTTCTTTCTTCAAGCTCAACAGTAACCATTATCACACTTCTCTCATATTTTCTCTCTTCATTTTTTTTCCTTTACTTTCTTGAACTTATTGTTAGGTTTTTTCCTCTATTGTAGCACCGCCAAAGTAGCTCCAAAGGAAGATGTATTTAACAAGTTAAAGTATGAAGTCGCTGGATTTTGATAAAAACCCGTCGGTAATGCACAAAATTCTTGTAGTGCGCTACTTGGGCCAGGGCGTTGGAAAAAAGGCAGTGGCCAGAGTTTCCCCATCAGACTTTTGTTAAAAAGAAGACACTACAAGAATAAGCTCCGTTTCCTACTAAACTTTCCGACGAACTCTTATCCGTCGCAATTTCCGACGGATTTCCGACGAAAAAGTCGTCGCAAATGTTCAGCAAAAGAGGCGCTAAAATTCCCGCTTACGTTTGCGACGAAATTGTTTTTCGTCGCAAATTTCCGACGGATATTTTCGTCGGAAACCTCTAAAAGTCCATCGCAAAGTAACAGATCCCAAATTAAAGGGTGGCTCTTCCCACGACCTCTCATTTCACGCATTCCACTCTCACTTCTCTCTCAGTCGCCTCCCTCTCGTCTTTCACCCTCCATTGCTCACTCTCCTCCGCCATTGCTCGCTCTCCTCCGCCATTGCTCACTCTCAGTCGCCTCCCTCTCCTCCGCCATTGCTCACTCTCGCACTCAACCATCATTCTCTCTTCTCATCACAAAACACTCTCGTCTCTCCCTCTATCAATCAGCAGCGACACCTCTCTCTCTCTCAACCACCACAGCCCTCACCTCTTCCGCCGGCCATACCTCCATGACCGCCTCTACTTCACCTCCCGCCTTGCTCGAAGCACCACCACCATCAATGACCAGTGACTCTCCTCTCTCAGTCGCCTCTCGTTTCTCACTCGCTCTTCTCTCTTATTCTTCTTAAATGGTAAGGGTTTTTTCTTCTTCTCTACTTCTATTTTTGGTTGAATCAAAACCCTAACCCCTTCCATTTTTGAATGAAACCCTAAATCCCCATTTTTGGTTAGAATCAGTAGCTGTTAGGGTTTGATTTAAGTTTGATTAGTTGTTGTTGTGGATTTTGGAATCAATAGTTGTTGTTGTGAATCGAAACCCTAACCCCCTTTTGATTTTTCAAAAAATTCAAACTTGGCAGTAAAGATTCTCAGATTTGTATTTTACGTTTACATTTTCTCAGATTCTTCTATGCAGGTTTTTCAGAAATTATTTTTCTTACTCTCTTGAGAATGTTTGAATTAGGACATTTTCTACCAATCATCCCCATTACTATCGTTCCAGGGACATAATCTGCATCCTGAGAATGTTTGAGTAGATCTATATCAGTGAAGAAAAGTACTTCTCTATGTAAGTATGAACCAGTTGACACTCCAGAGCATTCTTCCAGACTTGCTAATAATAACAGTGAAAACGATGGAGCCACTCAAGCACTCATACCACATGAAAATGATGCTGGAGTTAATGAATCAGAACCAAAAAGAAGGTTTTATTTTATACTCTATCTTATAGTATCTTCATATTGACATTGGCAATAGTAATACAAATAGAAAGACAAAAACCTATATGTTTATGCATTAATTTTCTATTACAGGAAGAAGGAGAGCTACCCAGTTGAGATGAATGTGCCTCCTCCTAGGTCTGTTCGTGAGCCAAAAGTCGTAGTCCAAATTGAGACTAATGTCGACATACTTGATGATGGTTATCGCTGGCGTAAGTACGGACAGAAAGTTGTCAAAGGAAATCCAAACCCCAGGTAGTGATACTATTAGGATGTATACTGTATAGTATTCATGCATTTTTCACTTGATCTTATAAGCTAACATGCATATGATATGACATGACATTTTCTCATGGATGTCTTGTAGGAGCTACTACAAATGCACAAGTGCTGGATGTAATGTAAGGAAACATGTGGAAAGGGCTTCTTATGATCTAAAGTATGTTCTTACTACTTATGAGGGAAAACATAACCATGACATTCCTGCTCCTAAGAATAGCACTCACATTAGCTCAAGTGATGTTACTCGTGGGATTGCCAATATCTCGAAGTCTGAAACTCATCTCGCAACTCATTTCACTAGTGCAAAAATGACATTAGAATTAGACATTTAAAGTCAGGCGCCCAGATGCCTGACTACATAGGTAGACACGGTGGAAAACTTGTAAATAAGTGGCAAAACTCGCGAGTATTAAGGTCAAACGGATACACGCCTGACTTCTAAAGTGAAGAAATAGGGAAAAAATAAGACTTTAGAAGTCAGGCGTGTATTTGCCTGACTACATAAGTAGACACGGTGGCAAACTTGTAATTAAGGGTGAAATTATTTTTTTCTATTTTAGTACTTTAGAAGTCAGGCGTGATACACGCCTGATTTCTAAAGTACTAAAATAGAAAAAAAAAATTCACCCTTTATTCGCAAAACACGCGAACCCTAGCACTCTCCATTCTCACTCTCACAGAAGACTCTCCATTCTCGTACGTTGTTCTCAGCCCCGTTTCCTCTCCCTCACGAAAAAGAGCATCCATCTCCACGCCATGGGATTGCTATGGAACACTCTCCATTCTCCACGCCATGGGAGTGCTATGGAACACTCTCCATTCTCCACGCCATGGGAGTGCTATGGAAGCCTCCGAAGGAGCTGAGGCGACGGGAACTCGCTCTCTCACCGCTCTCTGGAGAAGAAGAAGGAACTGACTCTGTCACTCGCGAAACTACCCCTTTCCCATCTTCTCTTTCAGATCTCAACAACAACGCTCTTACCCACCCACTTCGCGACCCCTTTCCCTCATTTTCCGACCACCATAGACATCCAATCAAAAAACGAGTTTGATATTTGGTATCTCCTAAGCGTCCGCATGAAAACCCCTCAAGAAATTTTAAGTTCGGAGAACTCTCCACCGGAGCTCCGCCGTGACGAAATCGCACCACCGCGCCGGAGATAGAGCGTGTGTACATTTTTCTCCCTATTATGTTGTTCTTTTTCTGAGGATCTCTTTTCGTTTTCTAGGGTTTGTTGCGTATTTGATTATTGATTTTGCATGATCATTACCTGTTTCAGTTGAGTTGAAGAAGCAGATCGATAGCTATGTAGCTTTCAAGGTAACCTTTCATTTTATCTCACTTTCTGTTTCTTAAAATGTTTATGATTCTTTTTCCTTTGATTTAAGAGTATGATTTCATTGTTATTTTGATTCTGCAAAACCTACATGATCTGCTTAATTGATTGGCTCTTGCGAGATTTGTTTGTTTGAATTTGTGTTATTTATTATCTGTCTTAAGTTCGTGGATGCTGCTTTAATGGCAATATATTGCTTTCTGTATTCTCAAGATGCAATGAGAGTGGCCTTGTTTAATTTGGTCTGTATTTGGTTTTGATGCTTTCGGATTGTCATCTAAGTAGCTACTCATTTTAAAGCATAACAATATATCTAAAGGAAGTTATGGAATTTTGAAGTGCAGCTGCTATCGCTTAATTTGTTTTAAGTTATACTGAATTAATGTTTCAACACTTGATTTTTGTTTTAAAAAACATATTTGATTGGAACCAAAAAAGCTTATCTGCAACTGGTCGTAATCTACTGTATTTACAACCTCGGGTTATCAGTGTTATTTTTTTGTTTATGTGTTTCTCATACTGACCCAATTCTTCTTTGTGGTTTATTTTGCAGAGACTTGCAATCGTATTTTGCAGATCTCAGTCTTTTCCTCGCCAATTCTTTGTGTTGAATTTCCATTTTGACATAACAGTTGTCATTGTATTTTCATTTATATTTATGTTTAATAATGGCATTCCTGTTTTGATTAGGAAGCTGTTACTAATTAGGACTGTTTTGATAAGGATCAAATTGAAATCTCTATTTTTTGACAGACGATGAGGAGGAGGTTAAGGAGTCCATAGACGAATATGAGAAAGATGAACGCCTAGATTTGGAGGATAATGATCCTGAGTATGAACCTGAGGAGTATGTTGGGGTTGATTATGATGAGAAGGAAATTGAACAGGATGAGGTTCACGAGGTGGGAGATGAAGGCGAGGAAGAAGATGAAGAAAATGTTGGTGAAGAAGAGGGTGATACAGGTGAGGAAGAAGTTGAAGATGTTCATGATGAAATGGAGGGCGAAGAGGATGATGAGCATGCTGGAGAGGAGCAAGAGCATGCGGAGTTGGCTGATGTGGAGGAAGAGGAACACCGTGAAGTTGTGAAGGAAAGGCGAAAGCGGAAAGAATTTGAAGTATTTGTTGGGGGGCTAGACAAAGATGCTACTGAAGATGATTTGAGGAAGGTTTTTAGTGAAGTTGGGGTTGTTACCGAGGTCAGGCTGATGATGAACCCTCAGACTAAAAAGAATAAGGGATTTGCATTCTTGCGTTTCGAAACTGTGGAACAAGCAAAAAAGGCTGTATCAGAGCTAAAAAATCCAGTGGTAATATCTTTAGTTTCTCATTAATAGAGTAGACTTAAAACGCTAGTGCATCAAGTCACATTTTTTCCTCACTACAATTTCAGATTAATGGCAAACAATGTGGGGTGACTCCAAGTCAGGACAGTGATACCCTCTATTTGGGAAACATATGCAAGACATGGACCAAGGAAGCTGTAAGTCAAAACTTTTGAGCCAATTTTTTTTGTAGCTTCAGACCTTTAATGGCTGAGTTGTGTTCAATGGTGATATTGATTTTATCCTGAAATCTTCTAAACTTCTGACTATTAATGGAACTTCTGCTGGCAGTTAAAGGAGAAGTTGAAACATTATGGTGTTACAACTGTTGAGGATATTACTTTGGTAGAAGATTCAAACGATAAAGGAACAAATCGTGGATTTGCATTCTTGGAATTTTCCTCCCGTTCAGATGCCATGGATGCCTTTAAGCGACTTCAAAAGAGGGATGTTGTATTTGGAGTTGATAAGCCTGCAAAGGTTTCATTTGCAGATTCTTTTATTGACCCGGGTGATGAAATCATGTCGCAGGTATTTTTTCCAAATATTAATTCCTTGTTTTTCTCAAGTTATTTTTAAATGGAACCTGCGTAGTAGTATGGTTCACTGATGTTGTTGGAACATTTGGGTGTTTGAAATATCTCTTCTGATTCTTGATACTCCGCACGCTGTAAAATAGTAGTTAACTTTTTGGTTTTCTATATTATAAGATCATATTTTAACCTCATTGTTTTTAAAATTGCAGTCACATTGGCTGCAGTTTCCCACACTTTTCCCTAGTTTTTGCAATCACAGTGCAACTGTAACCCCAATTTAAATTCATGCCAACTGTTTATAGAATTTTTTTATTACTTTTATGGTTAATACATGATAATTTAATTTAATTTATAAATCAATAATTTATGTTGAACTTACTCTTAAGGGTGATCAGAATAACACATACCGGTAGTTCTTTATATGAGATTACGTATCCTTGTAGTGTTTGATATTTGGTGGTTAGGGTTTAATGTACCTCATTTTGCTGATAAAGTATGCTTAAGGATGAAGATTATGTCCGCAATCTTCTAAAAAATTATGGCGAGATTGAAAAGATTGAGCTTGCCAGGAGCATGCCAGCTTCTCGGAGGAAGGACTACGGATTTGTTACCTTTGGCTCACATGATGCTGCTGTAAAATGTGCTGAAAGTATTACTGGTACTGAGTTTGGTGAAGGTGAAAGAAAGGTGTGTCCTAGCTTTGAAGTTAACATATGTGCACCGCTAAATATGGCAGTTTATGATGCTTTAAGCTTCTTTCAGGAAAAAGTGAGGGCTAGGTTATCAAGGCCACTTCAGAGAGGTCGTGGAAAACATGTTGGTCGTGGGGACTGTCGTTCTGGTCGTGGATCTGGAATGATTTCCAGGCCTTCATGGAGCCGACCTACACCATGTAGTTTTTCCTCACGCGGGGTAAGAGGAATTGGAAGCCGTATTCCACCAATTAGGCCTGTTAGTATGAGAGATAGACGCCCTGTCATGTCTATTCCTGCAAGAAGCAGGCCACTGGCTCCTCCAGCTAGATCTTATGATAGGAGACCAGCTGGTATGTAGTCTACAAATTTTATCTTTTTTCAAGCAGATTGTTTATCAATTTTTATGATCTTTTAATGCAACTATATTGTCTTAGCTCCCACGTATTCAAAGAGTAGCGTGAAGAGAGATTCTGGTCGGAGGGAGGATCTTCCACCTCCTAGAAGTAGAGCTGCTGCAGATTATGGATCAAGGGTGGCCTCTGAAAGACGTCCATCTTATAGGGATTACCCATCACGTGGACCTGGTTACTCTGAGATTCCTAGAAGTAGGTCTCGTGCTGCACCAAGGAGAGGCTATGTGGATGATGGTTACGGCCAAAGATTTGATAGGGCTCCTCCTCTCCACCTCCTGCTCCCCATGTAAGTTATCGCGAAGGACGCCCCCGTAATTATGATGTTGTGTCTGGCTCAAAACGTTCTTATGCAGCTATGGTTAGTATTATTTCTCTACCTTTTATTTTAATTGTTTTTTTTCGATCCTAATTTTATTCAATTTGAGCTTAATTCAGTAAATGTAATTCTTCCCTTTTTATTTCTAACTAGGATGATGTTCCCCCACGATATGCGGATTCTGGTGCACGCCAATCAAGAGCTCGATTGGAATATGATTATGGTGGTAGTGCTTCACAGTGTGGAGGAGATGCCTATGGCGATAGGTTAGTGTCATCTAACATCCAAGGCTTTCTATTTTCCCACCTAACTCGATTGCCATCTTGTAATTCATTCCTTACATCTTAATCAGTAGGCTTGGAAGATCTAGTCTGGGATATGGTGGTGGCAGCAAAAGTTCTATTTCTGGTCAAGATTCACATGGGATGTATAGCAGTCAACAGGGCATGAGTTATGGAGGAGGTGGGTTTTGTCACATTTAGTCTGTTTTGTTATTGTCAACTTCTGAATTTTCTTTGCTTAACATTTTTTTGTTTTTGATGTCAGGCTCTTTTGGTGGTAGTGATGTTGGTGGTGTGTACTCATCAAGTTATGGCGGTGATTACATCTCTCGTGGAAGCGATGTAATCTTCCTGTCCTTCCTCAATCTCAACATGAAATAGTGTTATATGTGTGTAGATTTTGTTATATTCTTATCTATTATTGTTCATGTGCTTTAGGTTGGTGGCAGCTCGTATTCATCAATGTATTCTGGCAGGGGTGCGGGTGGTGGTAGCAGTTACATGGGTGGTGGTGGATCAGGATCAGGATCTTATTATTGAGGTAAGAAAACTGAACTTCTTGGTATTGCATTTTGTGAATTACGTGAGGATGCATTCAATAAAAGTGAATATATTTCTCTAGAGATTTCTCCATCCTCGAAATGGCATCTCTTATTTTTTCGCAAGGGCGGCGAAGGTTGTACACTGTGGTCACCCGTGAATTTGTCTATATGAACAGATCTGATATAATAAAGTGGCTGCTATATGATGACGACCTTTGAAGTTTATGGACTGTATGATGCCTACAAGTTGGAGACAAAGGAACTTTGCTATTTATAGCCATTTTATTTGGGAATTTGTCCCAAAATGTAGGCCATGTAAACAGCATGATGAGCTGATAATATTTGCATGCAATTGGTTGATCTCATCTGGCATGCCCCTCAAAGAACCACTTGCCCATGCAATATCATTGGAAAAATAAAGTCGCAGAAGAGGATTGAATATCATCTATTAGTGATAATTTCTGAATTTATTGAAGTTGGCATTTTAATATTTTATATACTTGTTTATATGCTCACCTTGCATGATTTGCTGCAGAGCAAACTCAAATTGTTTATAAGCAGTTCATAATGAGTATGTTATAATTTCATGATATTTAGATTAGTGGTAAATTGGTTCTAGGATATTCTTCAATGTAGAAGGTGGGTATTATTTATGGTTGTTTTACTGGGAGTATTATTTATGACCTGAGCACTGATATATGACTCCATGGCCCAATAGATAAGGCGCTGGTCTACGGGACCAGAGATCTGGGTTCGATCCCCAGTGGAGTCACTTCTTTTTAACGAAAAATTTGTATAACCAGGGTGTATAGATTAAACCAAAATTTTAAAAAAAAAATTTTAAGGTCAGGCGCAATAATGCTTGACCTTAAATCATACATACGAAGTCAAGCAATAATAAAAGCTTGACCTTAAATCATACTTACGAAGTCAGGCAATAATTAATGCTTGACTTTAAATCATACTTACGAAGTCAGGCAAGAATAAATGCTTGACTTTAAATCATACTTACGAAGTCAGGCAAGAATAAATGTTTGACTTTAAAACATACTTACGAAGTCAGGCGCAATAAATGCTTGACTTTAAATCAGACTTACGAAGTCAGGCTATCGCTTGACTTTAAAACTCCAGACATACAAAGTCGACTTAATAAAAGTCAAGCGCCCGCCTGACTTTAAATCCCCTTTTCGCCTGACTTTAAATCCCTTTTTTGCACTAGTGTTTTGATAGAAAACCTGACTTTAGCAATGAGTTTCTGAGCTCTAGTTTGATTGGAAATTTCAGTCATCATGATATGAAGTTTGGATCTTCTTCCATGTCCCAATTAAAGTATTCTTCCTTGAATAATACCATGCCTTTCGGCTCCTATGGACTGAATTGCGACAGTTTTGCTATCCCTCAAGCAGGACCTTTGACCTCAATGTTACCTGATTTTTCAATGCCACTACCATTGAATCTTCCCTCCTCATCTGGAAATTTTTGTCTTGGTGGAACTAGTTTTAACAATATGAAACCAATGGATCCTGTTCAGTCATATCTTTCAGGACAGCAGATGAAGGAGTTTGATCCAGGGTTCCTCTTGAGGCCTAAACAGGAGCAGAATGATGATGATATTTTATACAGCTCATGCATACCTCCTCTTGATCATGCAAGTGCTTCTTCACTCACTCCGCCACCATCAGAACCACCGACCAATCATCAGCCTCAGATGCAAAATTTCACTCCGCCATCAGAACCACCGACCAATAATTAGCCTGCAATGCAAAATTTTCCTCAATAATATCGTTTTTACAGATGTTAGCAGCAGCAGGTTCTAATGCCATTTTTTAGCATTTGTTGTAGGTCTCTTGTCCTATCATTACATTTGTTGTAGGTTCTAATGCCATTTTTTACATTTGTTGTAGGTTCTAATGCCAAGTTTTAAGTAACTACCTTTGAAATTTTTAAGTAACAATATATTTGAGTTTCTTTTTAACTGATCTAATAGTAACGATGCAACACTATCTAGCATTAGATGCACTTAGCTCCTCTGGTCCTGTTATTGTCATTCTACAGCTATGTAGATTGAACAAAGATCAAGGTTATTATATATCTATATTACATTAACAACAAGCACCGGTGCATGTTTTATAAATAGCTTTACTAAGTTGTGTTCAATAACTATACAAGGTGTTATGGGTGTTGCCACTTCCTTGTTTGGCACAAAAATGTTGATAAATGCTGATCTCCCGAAGGTTAATGACTACACAATCAGGTATGTGTCTCTTTCCATATACTGAAATTTATTATTTCTTATAATTTGTATAAAAATTACATTTATATGGTTCATGGTTCTTTACCAGAATGGCAGGGAATGAGCATTCACTAACTCAAACTGTTAGCCACATGTCCTAGCAAGAGCTATTGAATTTGATGATGATTAAGGATGGTCAATTATGTCATGCAATTATTGTTTGAAAAAGGTTAATCCCCACACATGTGGCACTCTGTATGCATGTAATAACTGTATACATATTTCTCTTTCAAATTCAATTCGTTTCATTTCATTTCAATTTCATTCGATTTTTTCTATTCCATGTTTCTTTGAATCTGAGAATATTGCAATTGGTTTTCTTTAGATGATGCGATGGCAATATTCCTTGCCTTACGATCACCAGAAGTAGAAGTTATTGGACTTACAACTATCTATGGCAATGTTTATACCACCCTTGCAACCAGAAATGCCTTGCATTTGGTATAGTTTATTGAGATTTTCTTTTGATTGATTCTGTGGGTGTCACTTTTGAAGGATTTGCTTATTTTCTATTGATGAAGTTGACTTTTGACTTGTGTATGTACGTGATATGCAGCTGGAGGTTGCTGGAAGAACTGATATACCAGTGGCTGAAGGATCTCATGTGACATTAACTGTAAGTTACTAAGAAGAAGAATTCATATATCTACTTTTATTATATCATTAATTCAACACAGTCAAGTAAACTAGTGTCTGATTCATCTACCAATAAAATGAAATATGCTGTTGGAAGTAGCATTGTTTCTATTTTCTGCATGCAGTTATTTAGCATTTAGTTGATAGTTTTAGGCCTAATTCTTTTTCAGGAAGACATCAGGAGGCTGAGTGTATTATCTCCCGGAGTCTTGAAGAAAACTTTGAGCTTGATACTATGGCTTACAATACCTTTATCAAATCCATGCTTGAAGCAGGTTGATATCAAGCCTCCTGCTTGCATAAGAAAGATAAAATGATGCAGCAAGCTTGCTGATGCAGTTTGTTCCATGCTGTAGGAACATTGCACTTTGCAGCTAGTATTTTTGAGTGAATGTGTTCCTCCGGTGTTGCTCCATCAATTCAAACATATAACACTATGATAAGGTTATAGTTTTTATAAGCTGTCTTGAACAGATAAAAAAATTGATATCTATCCTTTCGGTTGCTAATTTCTATACCAATTGTTCAACTGCTGGTGCAGCGTCTATGGACAAGATCAAAAGTTGGATAGAGCTGTGGAAATGTTCAACAAAGCTTGCTCATTGGTTCCTTTGGATGAAAAGACATACATGAATTTGATAGGCTATTATGGGAAAGCTGGTATTGAACTATTTTACCTTAACTAAGATGGAATTTTGATAAATCTGGATGCATTCTTGATATGTTTTTAAGAAATAATATCTGTATTGACTTGATATGTTCTTGATAACAAAACTAACTTATTTACCATAGTTTATTGACTTGATATGTTTTTAAGAAATAATATCTGTAAATTTCCATGGAAATTGAGAAAAGTAGAGACTTTGTTCCTTGATAATCTCTACTTGGAATAATTGCCATTGCCATCATGATGCACAAACTGTTTGGACTTATTTCAATACTTTGCTGAAGTTTGTTCCTGAGTTATCAGCAATTGAATTCATTCCAAGGTATAATTGTAGTTCTGATCCTTCAACAGAGTAAAATTTGGCGAATGCTAGTGCAGGTATTGGTAGTTTCAGGAGAGACAGGTTGTGGCAAAACAACGCAGCTGCCACAATTCATTCTGGAAGAAGAAATATCAAGTTTGCGTGGAGCTGACTGCAACATAATTTGTACCCAGCCTCGTCGTGTATCTGCAATTTCTGTTGCAGCTCGTATATCTGCTGAAAGGGGCGAAAATCATGGCGAAACAGTTGGATACCATATTCGTCTCGAAGCAAAACGTTCTGTTGAAACACGCCTTCTTTGTCCTGCTTCATTTTGTAGTTAGTACATAGTAGTGAAAGTAGAAAATGTTCTAAACCATATATATATATATATATATATATATATATATATATATATATATATATACATACTGGACTTGTAAGTGTTAAATATATTTGATAACAGTTCTAGGGGACAATGATTGTGGGTGAATTTAATTTTTTTTGGATGTATAATTTTGTTTTTTTTTTTATTTTTTTTTTAAAATTTCCGACGGATTTGCGACTAATTTGCGACGAAAAAGTGTCAGAGTTTGCGACGACTTTGCCACAGATACTTGCGACGGATTTCCGACAACTTTGCGACGGAGACATTTGCGACGAAAAAGTCCGTCGGAAATGATTTGCGACAAGCGATTTTGTGACGACTTTTTGTCCGTCAGAAAGTTCGTCGGAAATGTCAATTTGCGACGAAAATTGCTGTATTTCCGACGGAAATCGTCGTCGTAAATTGTCGATTTTCTTGTAGTGAGAGCCTTATCTCGCTCCTCTTTAAACCTCTTCTTCTCTTCTCCAGCCGCGGCCAGCTTCGCCTCCAGGCGTAACACCTCTGCTCCCAAACTAGGAGCCACAGCCTCGGCTGCCTCTATCTCCTCTTTCAGTTTCGAACCCTTTCGGCAGGTTGAATCATCTTCCCGAGCTCCGATATTTCCTCTCTTATGGCCTCAACGTCGACCTCGGCAAGGCAGTCCAAGCAAGTCTGGAGCTCCTTCTTCTCCTTCTCAAATCTTTCAGCGTCCTCGCGAGCTTCTGAAAGGAATTCCAAGAAAGCTATTAATTTATCAGACTTGTCCTGCAATTCACCTTCAAGCCACAAATTTTCAGCTTCGGAGCAGAGTTTACCTTCCTCCATCAGGGAGAGCTCCGAACTCCACACACTGAGCATCTGCTGACCGAGTCCCCCAACTCGGAGGCAAGCCTCGAAGTCGGCAGGAGAGACTCCACCTTCAGAATCCAAAGGATTGCAAGTTTTGGACATCTTCGCCGCACAAGGCGGAGTCGGAGGGCTACGATCCTTGCGCTCTCTGGTCAAACTTTGCGAAGCCGGTTCCAAGTCCGCATGAGCCACAAGGGGCACTCCTTGGTCAACCACGACCTCAGTAGCGACGGCTATTGGAGTTGGGGCCGAAGAAGAGCTGACTCCGGTGTCCACATTCTCGCCGGCTCGGGCAGAAGCTAGAAACTCAGCCAAGCTTGCAGGCTTGGTAAACCAATTTGTAAAAAGAAAAGAGAAAAAGCAGTCAAAACATAGACTCCAGAAAGCAAAAAAAAACTCAAGGCAGAGTTCGCAAAACTTACCCAGGGTCTTAGTCAGGTCGGCGGAAGACTTCACCTCCAAGATCTTCTTGCACTCAATCCTCCCACTCTTATTCGTAAATGCCTGAACCCAATCAGACAGCAACTTCAAGGTCAGAGCCTCTTGCCGGGTCAGATCTGTTTCTTTAAAGGAATACGACCACGTATGCAAGTCATAATGCCCACGACAGCAAGATAGTGGGAACAAAATCTTCACAACGTTACCCCTCTCATCGAGCTGGACAACCTCCTTCTTTGCGGCCTCGTTCACCGGCGCCACCAGGAAAAAACCATACTTAAAGTCCCTCACCGAGTCCGTCACGGGCTCGAAGAAGGAGAACTTGCGGTTACGACGGTAGGCCTATCTGACCAAACCTGTCCGACCCAGCCTCGGGCTGACGGAACACGTCAAAAAGAAGGAAGAAAACCCTCAAACGACATTGGCGGTCTAATGCCCGCATCACGACCTCGAAAGTATTTATAAAACCCCACGAGTTCGGGGTAAGCTGAGAAGGATCTACCTGCAGAAACCTCAACACCCTCCTCTGAAACTCCGTAAACGGGATCCTCATCCCCATCTTCTCAAAGAAAGAAGAGTAAACAAAAAACCTCACGCCGTCTACCTTGGAGCACGCGGCATCGTCTCCCGGGACTAGCTCCAAGCCCCACTCCTTCCCCTCGGCTCCTACAAATTTCTCAAACCTTCTGAGCATGCTCGGCTCACCTCGGCCAGGTCGGTAATTGTTGCGCGTGTGTTCTCTAGTCGCAATGTCAGTGCAAGTATACACGTCGTACAAGTAATAAAGTGGATAAAAAGTAAGAGATCGTTCCCACGAGGATTGTTTTACTTCCAAAGCTCAAGTCTTTAAAACACAAGTGAAACAAGTAACAAATCGACACTAAAAGTTGGTATTAAGACTAAGAACATAAATAAAGCAAGTAAATGAGAAGTGGGTGTGAATATGGAAGAGTATGAGTTGGATTGCTGCATGCAAGTAAATCTCCTCTAGTCAGACGTTATAACGTTTACACGTTAACACGTACAAATGTTATGTTACATAGACGTTATAACGTTTGAACGCTGTTGCAAAAGAGCTGTGCTTTTCAGTCACAAAACGCCAGAGCTTCAAGTACTAGAATTCCTATGTCTAGGTTCTAAGTAGGCCTACTCCTGTATTTTAAGTTCCCACAGCAATGTCCTATGAACTATTATCCATTCTATGTCTAGACTTAGATAAAAATGCCTAAATGTCTTTAGTGCACCTTTTCGTTCATATAAATCTTTGAGTTCTTTTCATAGACCATGTCTGTACCTATGAATCTACTTATTTTAAGTGGCCAGTTCAAAACAAGTTTGGAAATATTAACATGCAAAGATTTAAAACGCATAAACATCAATACTTCATAACATTAAACTAGAGGTTCATTACATGCAAAACAACAACCCAACTACCAATGTTTAGCTCATGCTGAGCATCCTTACAGAAATAAGAGGAGTTAAAATCCAAATACCGTACATAGAGAAAAGGAGACTAAACGCAAAAGATACGCCTAGGTGGCCTTCCTTCATGCACGCTGTAAAGACGTTACAACGTCTGAGCTTTACAGTAATGGTTGCGAATGAAGATGGAAATTGGGGCCTTGAGAAAATTTAAAATGAAGAAGTCTGTGTCCAGAACTTCTTTTAGAAAAACTATCCCTGAAAGATGGAGGAAGGTGGATGATGAATGGAGTCGTCTCTGTTCCGCATGGTGCACCCTTGCCTTTTTGTAGAGATAGAATAGCCATGGTCAAAAGAGGGTAACATGCTTGCTGATGTCATTCCCCACCTTCCAAGCTTGCTTGCGAGTTGACTCTGCCCTGAAGTGACACCGCACTGCTACAGTGTGTCAGCCGCGTCAGCGCTTAGGAGAGAGAAGATCTTCTTCATTTCCAGATCTTTGAACATCATTACATGCGCGCCAAAATGAGATATTACTTTCTTGCTCTGCTGCCCTTCTTTAGACGTGATGAGAGACGTTGTCACGTTCGGATTACTGCACAAACACAAGAAGCATCAAAACGCTCACAAAGGCGCCAATTGGCACCAAAATGCCTAGAACTTGTAATTTTGCCCCTTTCTAACTAAAAAGCAATAAACTAACAGAAACTTAATAGAAACAACCTAATATTGCCAGAGAACTTGCATGGTTTACTTTGAATAAGTATAAATAACCCATATAAATATGAGTTATCACACCCCCAAACTTAAACCATTGCTTGTCATCAAGCTATTGAAATACAACATATGAAAAGATGCAAGAAATTAAATACACCAACAGTTTACACCCTGCTCATCTATTTTGATCAAAAATTTTCCTCAAGGGGCTAATTTCTTCTGACTTACACTACACACTCACGCACCAATGCACAATTACATTCTAGATTCATTACTGCCCAAAGTGAGTGTGTGATCTCTGTATCAATTCTATTCCTAGCTAGGTTTAGAAGCTACCCTAGCTTATGAAAGAGTGGTTTCCATATGGTGAGAGTATAACATCTTTCAAAACAGAGAGTAGGCTAACATTTCCACATAAGACTTGAGGGTTATTTGAAGCACAACAAAGGGTCTTATCTTGGGTGCTAGGACTAGCTTTGTGCAAACTACTTTTCTAACTCACACAACACAAAACACACACAGCTGCAACCCCTCATTGCTGAGCAACTTTTCTATTGATTTTCTTCACTTTTGGTTTGGAGCTTTTGTGATTTTTTCTCCTTTGTTGATCCTTCGGATTTGACAATTTAGGATTGAGATAATTGGGGTACCCAGTGTTTGTTTTGGGAAATTGCAGCAAACACAGAGGACGTGTGGATTTTTCCACTTATTTGAAACAACACACACTTTTTGGTCTTTTTTTTTTTTTGGAGTAGACGTTATAGCGTTTATAGGAGAGACGCTACAACGTTTGATAACACAGAACACAACACACAAACACACACGGCATACGTTATAACGTTACGGGTAGACGTTACAACGTTGCACTCACACTACACAAGCACTAATCATCCTACAGTCTTTGCACCCAGCCTTAGTACAACCTGATATACCCCCAAACTTAGCTTCTACTGCTACTCTGAGTTTTTAATCAAGTTCTACCATCACCATAGTCAACCAGCACTAGCTTTGCATCAATTAGTCCTTAGCTAACTAGGTTTTCCTCAAAACAGAGTTTGTGTGGAAGCAGTAATCAATTCTATTCATTTAAGCATGCATCAGCTACTCACACACATTCACACCAAGTCATTCTTAGATTTAGCCCAAAGAGAAACATTTTTTGATGATTACTCGCGTAGGGAAGTAAACTGATTTTGCATTTGCTTTCAAGCATACACGAAACATAAAAATGATCCTCCCCCCCCCAAACAAAAAGATGAGCAGTGTCCCCACTGCTCACTGAATTTGAAAAATGAGAGAGGAACATTCACACAAAACAGAAACAAAACCACTACTGACTATTAACTCTCCAGACGTTGTAACGTCTGGACAGCTATTTATTTGTACTGAAATTGCAAACTATAACTATTCTACTGCTAAAAAGAGGGCTAACTTACTTGTTCAGAGCACCAGACCTGAGCCTTCCACTTTGTCTGGCTGGGATGCTTGCTTGCACAGTCTTCTTTTTCTTTTCTTTCTTCTTCTTCTCTCCTTCACCATCACCCGCATCAACTGAGGCTTCAGTTTCTTGGGGCTTGTTTACACTGCTCTCAGCAACTCTTTTCTTTGCTTCCTCCCATGCTTTCTGCTTTTCCAGCTCTGCAGGATGAATCTGTTGCTGCTCTTTGGGTTCCCCCTGGGCTTTTTCAACCTCTGGCTCATGAGACGTTGTAACGTCTGCAGCTTTTTCTTCAGCAACAACAGCAGGA
Organism: Astragalus membranaceus; assembly: GCA_039519185.1. Lineage (NCBI taxonomy): Eukaryota > Viridiplantae > Streptophyta > Magnoliopsida > Fabales > Fabaceae > Astragalus > Astragalus membranaceus. Next base: position 91,132,841 of record CM076851.1, read on the forward strand.
GCATTCTCTGAACCACTAGCAGCGACAAATGCTGCACTGGTGGCTGTTGCTGGCTTGTCTTTAGCAGCTTCAGATTTCTTTTTTACCTGCAACTTTTGCCTTTTGGTTGCAGGAGCATCAACTAGTTGTTCTTCTTCTTCATCATGTCTTGCTTTTTCACTTGCAGCGGCTACTTCACGCCTTTTCTTCTTCCCAAATGGACTCTGGGTGGGTACAGTCTTGAATCTTTGCCTTTTGGGTGGGGGGATGAGTTGTGGGTCTGGGTTGGTTTCAACAGCAGATGGCTTCAGACGTAGTCACGTCTGCACTGGTTACTTCTGGAATGGATGGTTGTGATGGCTCTTTAGTTGGTTCAGGTTGAGTGGGGGTTGGTTTTGAAATGGGTTGATCTTGAGGTTCAGATTGTGGTGTTTTGGGGATGTTTTGGTCATGGGTGGGTTGTTCTTTAGCTGAGGGTTGGGGTTGTTTGTCTTTTGGTGATGGAGGTGTGGGTTGGGCTGGTTCTTTGAGTGTTTGGGTTGGTGGAGAGTCAGCCTCAATACCAGTCTTATCACTGGAACTTCCTTTCTCTTCTGAATGTGTTTCTTCCTCATCATCACTTAGGATTTCCCTACTCACCTTCTTTGATTCCTCTGCATCACTCTCACTGATGCTATCCATATCAGCTGATTTAAGCTCTTCTTCCTCACTACTTACCTTCTTCTGCTCTTTCTTTGCTGGGCTCTTTCTTTTTGTGGCTGGTTTTCTTGTTTTCTTGACTTTTTCCTTCTTCACTTTCCTGAGGTTCATTGTTGATAGGAGTATGTTGTCTTCATCTTCCTCTTGCATCCAATCTGGAAGTACTGGCTCTTCAATCACCATCTTGCCTTTTGTTGTCTGAGCATTTACCTTCTTTTGCCACTCAAATTGCTCCTTGACAAACTTGGCTAGGCTGTTTTGCTGGTCCACCAGACGTCGTAACGTCTGTGCATCAACTGACGTGGTAGCATCTGCAGCTCTCTGCCTAGCTTTGAACTTTGTAGAGAATGCCCCTTGGGGTTCCTCTCTTAGCTCAGATGCTTCAATCTCCACTCCAGCTTCCATGCAGAGATCAGTGATTAAACAAGGGAAGTATAGGTATCCATCCTTCCTGTTCTGCCATTTGTTTATCTCCCTGTTGATGAGCTTACCCACCTCAATCTTATCTCTTGACATAATGGCATCAATAGCAATCAGCCTCTCTTTATCAACCCAGAGAGTGTGAGAAGTGGGTATCAAGCAATGCCTAATGAAATGAAACCAAGCACTGGCCTCATCACAAAGGTATCTCTTCAAAATTTTGAATTCATTCCCATGGTCGCCTCTTCGCTCCCAAACAGCTCCTTCAACACATATCCTTTCTTTGATTTCAGTCATCTCTGCCACTCCGTAAGTCTTTTGCTTCACCTCAACTGCCTTGCCATAGTAACCTAGCCCAAAGTAGTCATTTATGACTCTTACACCAAATTTGACTTCTTCACCTCGAACGATGGATGTGCTTGAAAGTTCTCCATCGGTTCTTTCAACGATTCCTTTATAAAAGTCATGCACCAGAGTTGCAATGTATTCCTTTCTGTGAACTACAAATTTCTGCCATCCCAATGCTGCCACTGTTGCGATAAAGTCAGGATTTGGGTTTTCCAAGCTGAATCCCCTTTCTGGCAGCAAGGCTTTCTTCTTTGAAGAAATGGAGATTTCTGGAATTGGAACTGAGGAAGAACTTGGGTTGACATTCTTTCCTTTACCAGATGATTTTACTGCAGCTTGCTTGGTTTTTGTCATGGTGATTGAATGAGCTTTCTGGAGAGTGGGGGATTTGAGATTTGAGATTTGGGATTTGGGAGAAGGGATAAGATTGCGGTTTCTGAAAGTGTATGAATGTGGTTTTGATGATTGTAACTGGTGTGTGTTCATTGGGGAGGTTTTATGGGAAGTTGAGAAATAGGTGGTGGCGTGGGTTTGGGAAAAAGGGGTAACCGTTGGAAGTGACGTCATGGTCACTTTGGCAGTCACGTCTCAAGAAATCATTTTTATTAAAAATTGTTTCGTTTGAAAACTGCTTGACTCATTTTCTTTTCTATTATTTTTTTTTTTTTCATTTAAAACTTTACCCAGGCAGCGAACGTGACAACATCCTAGACACGCAGAGACGTTATAACGTTTATATTACTTCAGCTCCCCGTCCTGCACAAAACAAAAAATTTAAAGACACAAAATTGCTGGTTAGTTAAAACCATTGGGTTGCCTCCCAAGAGCGCTTGCTTTAAGAGTCTTCAGCCAGACTATCCCCCTTTTTTTTTTTTTTTTGAATTCAGGGGTTGTTGAGAGCCACTGTGGTCTTGTCCCTAACCACATGTTCTCCATGGTAATGCTTCACTCTTTGGCCATTGACTTTGAAAATGAAATTAGTTTTCTCATCAAACAGGTCCACAGCACCATGAGGGTAGACTTTTACTAGCTTGAAAGGTCCTGACCATCTTGATTTTAACTTCCCAGGGAACAACTTTAACCTTGAATTAAACAACAAAACTGATTGTCCTTCTACTAGCTCCCTTCTTTGAATTTTCTGATCGTGCCACTTCTTGGTTTTCTCCTTATACATTTTTGAATTCTCATAGGCAGTGTGCCTGAATTCATCTAGCTCATTTAGTTGAAGGAGCCTTGCTTCTCCAGCCTTTGAATGATCTAAGTTCAGTTGCTTCAGTGCCCAATGAGCTTTGTGTTGGAGTTCAATGGGCAGGTGACAAGCTTTTCCGAAGACTAACTTGTATGGTGACATGCCCAGTGGTGTCTTAAATGCTGTCCTGTACGCCCACAATGCATCATCAAGGTGCAGGGACCAATCCCTCCTGTTTGGACCAACCATCTTCTCAAGTATTCTTTTAATTTCTCTGTTGGAAATTTCTGCTTGACCACTTGTCTGTGGGTGATAAGCTGTAGCAATCTTGTGCTTCACTCCGTACTTAGCCAATAGGTTCTCAATCAGCTTGTTACAGAAGTGAGAGCCTTCATCACTGATTATAGCTCTTGGAGTACCAAATCTTGTGAAGATGTTTTGCTTAAGGAATTTGCTGACTGATTTGGCCTCATTATTGGGCAATGCAATGGCTTCCACCCATTTTGACACATAATCCACAGCTACCAAAATGTATAAATTTCCATGAGACATAGGAAATGGCCCCATGAAGTCCATTCCCCAGACATCAAACAGTTCCACTTCAAGGATATTTGTCAATGGCATTTCTTGCTTGTTGGAGATGTTTCCAGTTCTTTGGCACTTATCACAGCTTTTCACTAATTCATGAGCATCTTTGAAGAGTGTTGGCCAATAGTATCCTGACTGTAACACCTTTGCTGCAGTTCTGGTTCCTCCAAAATGTCCTCCATAAGGTGATGCATGACATTGTTGTAATACATGGAGTTGTTCCTCTTCAGCAAGGCATCTCCTAAGCAACTGATCTTGACACATCTTATACAGATAGGGTTCATCCCAAAAATAGTGCTTCACGGTGTGGAAGAATTTTTTTCTTTGCTGATGGTTGAAATCCACAGGCACAATCTTGCTGACTAGGAAGTTAACTATATCAGCATACCAGGGAGCAGTAGCAGCAGACGTTATAACGTTTGAAGAAATTGTCATAGACGTGGTAACGTCTTCAGCTACTGTGGCTACTGTCAGCAGTTTTTCATCAGGGAAATTTTCTTTTATCTCTTCTGCACCTGTACCTGCATCAACATTCTCAAGCCTAGAAAGATGATCAGCAACTTGGTTCTCCACCTCCTTTTTATCATGAATTTCCAAGTCAAATTCTTGGAGGAGGAGAACCCATCTAATGAGTCGTGGCTTTGCATCTTTTTTAGAAATCAAATACTTGATGGCTGAGTGATCAGTAAAAACAATAACTTTTGCACCCACCAAGTATGATCGAAATTTGTCAAAAGCAAATACAACAGCCAGTAACTCTTTCTCAGTTACAGTATAATTTAACTGGGCATCATCTAAGGTTTTACTAGCATAATAGATAGAGTGAAAAATTTTGCCATACCTTTGACCCAATACAGCCCCCACAGCGTAGTCACTTGCATCACACATTAATTCAAATGGTTTGGACCAGTCAGGAGTGACTATCACAGGAGCTGTTACAAGGGCAGTCTTCAATTTCTGGAAGGCTTCATGACAATGCTCATCAAAGTTGAAGACGTTATCACGTTGCAGCAGCAGACACAAAGATTTGGAAACTTCTAATACCTTTGACAGTGGTAGGTGGAGGTAATTTGTCAATAACATCAATTTTTGCTTTATCAACCTCCAACCCTTTCTTTGAAATCTTGTGCCCTAAAACAATTCCCTCTTGAACCATAAAGTGGCATTTCTCCCAGTTGAGTACTAAGTTGGTTTCTTCACACCTTATTAAGACTCCTTCTAAGTTATCCAAGCATGCCTTGTATGAGTCTCCATAGACTGAAAAGTCATCCATGAAAACTTCCATGGATTTTTCAATAAAATCTGAGAATAAAGCCATCATACACCTCTGGAATGTTGCAGGTGCATTACACAACCCGAATGGCATCCTTCTGAAGGCAAAGGTACCATAAGGACAAGTGAATGTGGTCTTCTCTTGGTCCTCAGGCACAATAGCTATCTGGTTATATCCTGAGTAACCATCAAGGAAACAATAGAATTCTTTGCCTGGAAGTCTATCCAACATCTGGTCAATAAATGGCAGAGGAAAATGGTCATTCTTGGTTGCTTTGTTCAGCTTCCTGTAGTCCATACATATCCTCCATCCAGTCACTGTTCTTGTTGGAATCAACTCATTTTTGTCATTGGTCACCACAGTAACTCCACCCTTCTTTGGTACACATTGAACTGGGCTCACCCATGAGCTATCACTAATTGGATAAATGATTCCTGCGTCTAACCATTTGATGATTTCCTTCTTGACCACCTCTTTCATTATCGGGTTCAATCGCATTTGTCCTTCAATGCTGTTCTTTGCATTCTCTTCTAAGACAATTCTGTGCATACAGATTGTGGGACTGATACCCTTGATATCTGCCATTTGCCAACCAATGGCTTTCTTGTGCCTTTTCAAGGTGCTAATGAGATCACTTTCCTGCTCTTGTGAGAGATTAGAAGAAATGATCACAGGTAAAGAATCATTTTCCCCTAAAAAGGCATACTTCAGGTGATCGGGCAACACCTTCAATTCCAGAGTGGGTGGTTCTTCAATGTATGGTACTATCTTCTTGAGATTGGAGTCTTCTTGCCCCAAAGATTCATACTTCTTTGTCCACGCCCTGGGTATAGGGGAGTCAGACGTGACAACGTCTGTGGTTGACGTTGTAACGTTTAACGGATCAGCTTCTTCTGATAACAACTCTTGAATCTCATCATTGCCCAGAATCTTCTCCAAGTGGTCATTATCTTTATTGAATTGCTTTTGAACCACATGGTCAAGGGCAACCACAAAAGAACATTCCTCTGTGTTAGGTTCTGGATACTTGAGTGCGTTGAGGACGTTGAACTTGACTTCTTGGTCATTGACCCTCATGATTAATTCTCCTTTCTGCACATCAATGAGTGTCCTTCCAGTGGCTAGAAATGGTCGCCCCAAGATGATAGGAACTTCCTTATCTGCATCAAAATCTAAAATAACAAAATCCACTGGAAAAACAAATTTGTCAACTTTAATCAAAACATCTTCTAATATGCCTTCAGGATAAACTCTACTTTTGTCAGCTAATGTAAGACTTAAAGAAGTAGGTCTGGCAGTTCCTATACCAAGTTTTTCATAAATGGACTTGGGCATCAAGTTAATACTTGCCCCCAAGTCGCATAAGGCTTTGCCAAGGTAAAAATCTCCAATGGAGCATGGTATAGTAAAACTGCCAGGATCTTTCAGTTTTCTAGGGAGTTTATTCTGCATGATTAAGCTACATTCTTCAGTTAAAGCAATAGTTTCAAACTCCCCTAGCCTTCTTCGTTTGGTGATGATATCCTTTAGGAACTTGGCATAGTTTGGCATCTGCTGTAGAGCTTCAACCAAGGGAAGGTTTATGTGTAGCTGTTTTAGCATCTCCATGAACTTGCTGAATTGCTTGTCTTCATGAGCTTTCTTTAGTCTTTGAGGGTAGGGTGGAGGAGGATATTCAGGTACAAGCTTAGGAACAGTCTTGATTCCTGGTTCAGAGCTAGACGTTGTAACGTCTGGCTTAGACATCACAATATCTGGAATATTCTTCTCTTTTTCTCCACCTTCGTTTTTCTCTTTTTCCTTGTCTGGCACCTCAGATTCCTTAGGCATAGATGGTTCTGGATACTCAGTGCCACTTCTTAATGAGATAGCATTTACCTGTGCATTCACCACATCTTTACCATTTGACTTTGATGAAGATGGTGTTTCAGTTGTGGATGGAAGAGATCCATTCTGTCTTTGAGTAAGAGCTGAGGCTATCTGTCCAATTTGGTTCTCCAAAGTTTTGATTGAAGACTCATGGGTCTGTAAGGTCGCCCTACAATCACTTATGAAAGTTTTCATCAAGGCTTCCAAATTGCTGTTGTTGTTATTCTGCGTATACTGCTTTTGTTGTTGAGGGGGAAATCCTGGGGGTATTGCAGGAGCAGCATCGCTAGCATTCAAAGAATTGTTGTTCTTCCAACTAAAATTTGGGTGATTTCTCCAATTTGAATTGTAAAAGTTGGAGAAGGGACTGTTACCTTTGTTATGTGATACAAAGTTTACAGACTGAGGGTTATGGGGACACTCTTCGTAGACATGCCCTCCTTCACAATATACACACACTACTCCCCCAAATGGTGTTGGTTCAATAGCTGCAGCAGTCTGTGTTTCAGACGTTGCCACGTTTGGGGTACTCAAGTTTTTAATCATGTTGGTCAGAGAAGCAACCTGAGCAGAAAGGGCAGTTACTTCACTTATCTCATGGACACCAGCCTTCTTTCCGGGAGTGAATCTATCAGAAGGCCAATGGGCATTGTGAGTGGCTATGTCTTCAATAAGTCTGCATGCCTCAGAGAAAGACATGTTTAATATGACACCGCCTGATGAAGCATCAAGTATAAGCCTGGTAGGTTGATCTAGTCCATTATAAAAAGTCTCCATTTGAATAACTACAGGAATGCCATGGTGTGGGCACATTCTTAGTAATTCCTTCCATCTTTCCCAAGCCTCAAATAATGATTCCCCTTCCCTTTGTTTGAAGGAAGTGATGTCATTTCTTAACTTGGCATTTTTGTTGGGAGGGAAGTATTTTCCAAGAAATTTCTCAGCTAGCTCATCCCAAGTGTGAATTGAATTTGGCTCTAAGGAGTTCAACCAATTCTTGGCCTTATCCTTAAGAGAATATGGAAATAGCTTCAGTCGGAAGGCATCTTCTGAGACTCCAGGGATGACAAAGTTGCTACATACATCCAAAAATTGCCTTAGATGTGCATAAGGATCTTCTTGAGGAAAACCCCCAAATTGCCCTGCAGTCTGCAGCATTTGGAACATCATTGGCTTGAATTCAAAGTGACCAGTATGAATAGGTGGTCTTGCGATGCCTGTTTGTAAATGGGCAGGATTGAGTACGGCATAATCACGCATAGGCCCGTCTCTGTCATTGACCATGTCTTGTGGCCCTGCATTGATGAGTTGCTGTCTCTGCCAGTGTTCATCATCAACATAGGTTTCTGTATGAGTTTGTGGTCCACGACCACGTCCTCCAGCATCAGAGTGCCTTCCTCCTCTTGGAGTGCGTCCACCTCTAGAGCTTCTACCACCAGTACCATGTTCAGACATGATTGGTGGCTGAAATTGCTGTTGTTGTTGCTGCTTTCTTAACCTTTGTTGTCTCCTTAGTCGCCTGAAGGTTCTTTCAGGTTCTGGATAGAATTCAGGTTCAGATCCACTCCCTGGTTCTGTTGAACTAGAGCTTGAACTGGAACTAAGCATACGCTGTAACGTTTACCTGTTCACTCACAAAAACAACAAACAACACAGCAAATTTTTTTTTTCACCTAGTGTTTTAATTCTTGTTGAACAATAAAAGTTAAATACAATCCCCGGCAACGGCGCCAAAAACTTGTTTGCGCTCGTGTGTGTTATAATCGCAATATCAGTGCAAGTATACACGTCGTACAAGTAATAAAGTGGATAAAAGTAAGAGATCGTTCCCACGAGGATTGATTAACTTTCAGAATTCAAGTCTTTAAAACATAAGTGAAACAAGTAACAAATCGGCACTAAAAGTTGGTATCAAGACTAATAACATAAATAAAGCATGTGAACAAGAAGTGGTTGTGAATATGGAATAGTATGAGTTGGATTGCTGCATGCAAGTAAATCTCCTCTAGTCAGACGTTATAACGTTTACACGTTATTACACACAAATGCTATGTTGTATAGACGTTATAACGTTTGAACGCTGTTGCAAAAGAGCTGTGCTTTTCAGTCATAAAACGTCAGAGCTTCAAGTACTAGAATTCCTATGTCTAGGTTCTAAGTAGGCCTACTCCTGTATTTTAAGTTCCCACAGCAATGTCCTATGAACTATTATCCATTCTATGTCTAGACTTAGATAAAAATGCCTAAATGTCTTTAGTGCACCTTTTCATTCACATAAATCTTTGAGTTCTTTTCATAGACCATGTCTGTACCTATGAATCTACTTATTTTAAGTGATCAGTTCAAAACAAGTTTGGAAATATTAACATGCAAAGATTTAAAACGCATAATCATCAATACTTCATAACATTAAACTAGAGGTTCATTACATGCAAAACAACAACCCAACTACCAATGTTTAGCTCATGATGAGCATCCTTACAGAAATAAGAGGAGTTAAAATCCAAATACCGTACATAGAGAAAAGGAGACTAAACGCAAAAGATACGCCTAGGTGGCCTTCCTTCATGCACGCTGTAAAGACGTTACAACGTCTGAGCCTAACAGTAATGGTTGTGAATGAAGATGGAACTTGGGGCCTTGAGAAAATTTTAAAATGAAGAAGTCTGTGTCCAGAACTTCTTTTAGAAAAACTATCTCTGAAAAAATGGAGGAAGGTGGATGATGAATGGAGTCGTGTATTTTCCGCATGGTGCACCTTTGCCTTTTTGTAGAGAGAGAATAGCCATGGTCAAAAGAGGGTCACATGCTTGCTGATGTCATTCCCCACCTTCCAAGTTTGCGTGCGAGTTGACTCTGCCCTGAAGTGACACCGCACTGCTACAGTGCGTCAGCCGTGTCAGCGCTGAGGAGAGAGAAGATCTTCTTCATTTCCAGATCTTTGACCATCACTACATGCGCGCCAAAATGAGATATTATTTTCTTGCTCTGCTGCCCTTCTTCAGACGTGATGATAGACGTTGCCACGTTTGGATTACTGCACAAACACAAGAAGCATCAAAACGCTCACAAAGGCGCCAATTGGCACCAAAATGCCTAGAATTTGTAATTTAGCCCCTTTCTAACTAAAAGCAATAAACTAACAGAAACTTTACTAGAAACAACCTACTATTGCCAGAGAACTTGCATGATTTAACTTTGAATAAGTATAACTAACTCATATAAATATGAGTTATCACTTGCCAGGACCTGCCTCTTAAAAAGATAAACTACCTTGAGTCATAGTGGTATCCCCCGATGTATCCACCACTGTATCTTCACAAACATTCTCTGGAACTAAGTCACTGCACTCTTGACCGTTATCCACCATACAGCCCCTTTGACGTTTTCTGTCCGGATCAATAATCATGACATCCTCACAAGCCTTTTTACCACTTTCATTAGGTCCCGTAGACGTGGTGTTAGTGCTCTTGATATTAATAGGAAAAAACAATTGAGGATTCTTGAAAATTGCTGCCATATCACTTGAAACGGTTGCCTTATTATTTCCATTATTATTCTCCACGTTCCTTGCTTCAGTAACCACCGTGGGACCCCCTGTGTTATTATTAATTACGTGATTGGCTGGCTGATTTAAATTACCAATTTCGCGCCCATCACTCCCAGAATTTCAGCCAGCATTGAATTCCTGGCTAGGGTTCACCCAGCCGCCGTCACTAGCATCCCTTAGCCACCGTGACTTTATAGCCGCACCTCCTCTACGGTTCTCTGCCCGGAGCTCAGGCCCCCACCCCCTCACACCGTCATCAGCCCCCATCAAGAAACGTTGTTCACAGGAACTTTCCCCATGCTCTAGCCTTCCACAAATGTAACAGAACACCTCCAATCGCTCGTACTTGAAAGCCACCACTCTTGCCTCCCCACCTTGCTTGCGTATCTTCTTTGTCCTCATCAATGGTAGTGTAACATCCACCATAACACGTATGCGCATAAACGATCTCAGAAAATTAGCGGAGTTCTTTTCATCATACTCCAAGAACACACCAACAACGTTACCTAGTCCCTTGCCAACAGATTCAGACATGAAGCCAAAGGGAAGATCAACCACCTGGATCCAGAAAGGAATTTGATAAAGAGGAACGTTTTGCGGTGGAACCCCTTCCTGCACAACGCCTAGAACGAGCAGGTTCTTGTCAAAGTACCAAGGGCCTTGTTTGAGCACCTTTTGAACATCTAACTCATGATAGAACTGAAAAGCAAACACGCCTGGTTGAATCTCAGTGATCGTAACACCACGCCCTGGCCGCCAGATCTCCGCCATCCTATCCTTCATCACTGCAACCCTAATACTCCGATCAGGATGGAACCTCCCTACCAGACATAGGGCTTGCGTCGTTTCATCTCCCCCCTGACCTTCTTCAACAAACTCGATCTCACCACTTTCACGAATAGACAGATTCTCCATTGTGTTTAGTGTTTGGAAACGGAAAACAGTTACTCAGTGTGGAAAACTAGAAGACAAAATAGAAACTCTCACGCCGTCGGAGAGAAGACGACGCTCTCATAGGAGAGAAGACAATGCTCTCATACCTTAAAACCTTATTTTGTTAAAAAAAATTTATAGAACCTTCAAAAACTTAAAACTACCCATAAATAGCTTGTTGGACACTTTCTTCAATTTCCTCAATACCTATTACTCATTAAAAACAACTATGTTTGAATATACTATACTCATAAAAAAAATATTTTACTAAAGCTCTACTTAATACTCGTGGGTTTTCAAAATGCAAAAAAATATTTGTTCTTAAAGGAAAACCTCTTTGATAGGCATATTTTCTATTTTATAGATTTTAAGTGCATTTGACAAAATATAATAAACCAGAGTAAGGAATTTTATTTTTTTTGAACTAATGTCTAAGCATATACAAATATTTAATCTAGTTCATCATCTAATTAATCAAGTTTTTGAATAAGTATTCTATCCCATTTTAAAGCTAATGTCATAATTAAGTACTCTACCTAAACTATATTCTAATATAGAAGTAAGGATATAATAAAATAAAACACATAATTTTAAAGAGAAAGAAAAAAAATAACTAAGGGCAAAATATTTATATTAGTTAGTTAGTGTGTGAAGTATGAGAGGAAGTGAAAAAATAAAATGTTTAAAAAGTTGTCTACAGTACCTAAAAGTGTCAAATGTGGTTTCTTGTTTTTGAAAATAATAATAATAATAATAATAATAATAATAATAAAACAATAAACAAGAAGCAAAAGTAAGGAAAGGGAGAGAGAATAGAGAAAGATTTGGAACCTGATTCTTCAGCTTTCGAAAGTGTGTGATGAAAGTCGAGAGTGAGGCTCTCTATTTATAGGAGTAAAAGTAGGTTTGTCGGTGAAACAAAACTTATCCGTACCGGTATTTTTCTTTGTTCATCACTCTCTCAATTTTTATATCTATTTATTTTTTTTTCGATAATAATAAAGGACATATTTTTAGGTAAAAAAAAATTCTGTAGATACTATTTCGATCTTTATATTTTATGGAACTCAAATATCTAAATTTCAAAATTTTATGATAAGTTTGGACTTTTTAGTGCAGTACAAATTTACACTGATAGATACTTTTTAGCTATAATTTGATAGAGTTTTAAGCTCAAATTTTTTTGATGACCCACTATAATATTTCTCTTTGGCTCTACAAAATTATTTTTCTTAAAACCACTCTATAGATACGAAACTAATTATTATTTCATATAAGATAAATACATTGTTATAATACATACAAAGGAAGTCAAAATTTAGGGTGTTACAGTGTGCATAGGAGCTCCCGTCCTCTGACACCTTTTATTTGCTGACGATTATTTTTATTTTTCATGGCTAACCAAGTAGAAACATTTCACTAGGGACTCAATTACCTATCTTTTTCGGAGTAGAGGAAACCCTTGGCACAGGAAAGTATCTTAGTTTACCTTCAACGATTAGCAGGAAAAAGAAGGCGGATTTTAATTACCTTAAGGATCTTTTGCGAGGGAAAATTCATAGCTGGTTAGGGAAGCACCTTTCAGTGGAAATGGAGCACTTTCCTTCTCCCAACATCTTGAGGGGAGGAAATGGAGCACATGATGAAATCTTTCTGGTGGGGTTCGAGCAGGAGTCGGAGGAAGGGTATCAATTGGATGATGTCAAAGAAATTGACCACCCGGAAGGAACACGGGTATGGGTTTCCGTCATTTCTATGGTTTCAATGTGGCTATGCTAGGGAAACAACGTTGGTGTTTGTTAACCAATGATGATGCTATAGTGTCTTTGTCTTCAAAGGTAAATATTATCCTCATGGTGACTTTTCGGAGGCTCGGTTGGGTCAAAATCTCAGTTATGTTTGGCGTAGCATCCATAGTTCTCGGGTATTAGTACAAAGAGGCTTGCGATGGAAGTTCATGGGTGGGAAGAATACCAGGATTTGGCAGCAACCTTGGTTGCGGAATCTAGAGAACCCATGTGTTGTAACCCAACCTACTACAGATATTATGAATATCTGTGTTCACGATTTAATTATTTGCGAACATAGCACATGTAATACTAGTAGGATTGAGGCTATGTTTCAAAAAAGTGATGTTAAAGAAATCTTATCCATTCCTTTGCAGGACACCAATAGTGAAGACAAGATTTTCTAGAGGTACAGTCTACATGGCATGTGCACAGTCTGCAGCGCATACAAACTTCTAATGGAGGAGGTGATTGACAATAGACACTAAAGGGTTGCTGGAGGTTGGACCCTATTGTGATAAATTAAGGTTCCACATTGGGTCAAATTGCTAGCTTGGAGAGCTTTGAGACATTGTTTACCAATGAGAGACAACTTAAAAGCATTAAGAGTGGAGTATTCAATGCTTTGTCCCCATTGCGATTAAGGAGTAGAAGAAGTCTCACATGTATTTTTTAGCTATGCACAAACAAAAGCTTGTTGGATGGAGTGTGTCTTATGAACTTATATCTACCTGGCATTGGATCCTACTGCAGACTTCATAGTCATTGTTTTTAGGCTGTTGTAGAATTTCACGATAATACAATGACAACACTTCCTCATGATATTTTGGTGTATTTGGCGCAAGAGGAACAATCAAGTCTGGGAGCAGCATGCTAAATTTCCTCACACAACAGTCAAGCTCACTTTGGAACATCTCACTGATTGGGAGAATGCTCGCAGCAAGGACAACTCGCCTATCACACAATACAGCGCTCACCTCAATAGCAGCGAGAACCACCAACAGCATGAGCCCTCAAGTGCAACATCGACGCTGCACTTTTTGACACATGGGGAATGTATGGTATTGGTTGCGCCATCCGTGATGAGAAACGTAGTTTTGATAAAGCAAAGACCGTGAAATTTTGTGGTTCTCCATCCCCTAAGGAAGCATGAGCATCTTGACTACTTCACAACATCAAGTGGTTGTTGGAAGCAGGTTAGGCGACAAGTGTTGAGCTTGATATATATATACGCAAATGTGTGTGCAAGTATACACAATCGTAATAAGTAATAAAGTGAAAGTAGAGTATCATTCCCACAGGGATTTGATTAATTTACAAGTTTAAAATAAATAGTTCACTAGTGGAAGGTAACCAATAAGCAATATGGTAGGAATGCAAGAATGTAAACAAACAAAAAATAAACAAGCCAGTAAAGTTGGGGTTGAAAATATGATGAGAGAGTAGTTGGAATGCTGCCCACTAAGTAAATAACTTTTAACCGAATTATGTTATATACGAAACTGGAGCATTGGATGCTGCAACATTTGTTGCGTGCCTTTCAGCCACTATCGTCAGAGTGTCGTTACAAGTCTTATGTCTAAGCTCTAAATAAGTTCACCCATGTATATGAAGCACCCACAGTATCAACCTATGGACTATGCTATCCTATGTCTAGGTCTTAGCATGGAATAACAAAGTTTCCTTTATTAAACACTTACCCACATTATAAACTATGTCTGAATTTATAATTTGCAATCACTTTTAGCTGGTCAATTCTAAAGATGAATATGAAAGAGTTATCATGCAAGAACTAAAATGTAAACATCAATATATAACATAAAACTAGTTAAAGGATCATTACAAAGTTTATGGCATCCCAACTACAAGAGAGTTTAGCTTATGCTTAACATTACTATGGACATACAAACTAGTGTAAATAACATGTTCATATTACTGAAAAACACAAAGGAAAAGAAATAGAGTAGAAGATACACAGTTTAGTTCTCATTGCATAAATCAGCCCCGTAATGCTGCAGCATCGCTTCGCAACATCACTGTGCGGGGAGCATCCCTTGTGCAGAATGTAGTTGCGCAAAGGTGAAGGAAGAAGTTGTCAAGTTCTTCCTCTTCCAACGAAACCAGCTCCAATATGATTATTAAGTGATAAATTCTGGTCTTGGTGTGAATGAGGAGGTGAGGAGTATTTATAGGCTTCATGAGTGAGGTTTCCTTCATGGTGGGGTTTGTTTGGAGCTGAAGTTAGGGTCACTTGTATAAATTTGCTTCCAAAAAGATTTGATTTGATCTTTACTTTATCAAAGAGGAGAGGTTCAATGCGTATGGACAAGTGTCCCTAAAAAGTAAATAGCGCGGTGCTTGAGGTGAGCAACTTGGGCCACTTGCATGATGTCATCAATGACGTCAGCAGAGTAATGCTGGAGCATTTTAGTCTGCCACGAATGTTGGGGCATTTCAGTCTGCTAAGGATGCTGGAGCATCTAATACTGGGGCATCTAATGCTGTAGCATTGAACAAACACATTAAAATACAATACGGGGCACCAAAAGTGCCAAATGATTACAAATCAGTTCCTAGCCCTCTTTTACTCTAAACAACACATATTAACTACTTTAACAACAATATTACTTAGAAACTCACATTGATTTAAGTCTAGAACATATAAATAACTCTATATAAATAAGAGTTATCAACAAGCTAACAAAATTGCTCATAACTTAACTAGGGCGTCTTAAGTTCTATGCCAGTTCCAGCACTTTGAATTATATTCCTCAGTATACTATGTTACATTATTTGAATGAAATGGATCAAGGCTATTATTTTCAAAAAAATGTCACACTTAAAATATTACCTCGAAATAAGTGTCGGTTTCTTATTTTAATAAACCTTTTACAAATTTTACCCTCTAATTTTTTTTTGAGTACAAACCTCTAATTAATACTATGAGCATCACTCCCAAGTCATTATCATCGGCTTTTCATTTATGATAGTGTGAAATACCCAAATTCTTCTTTTTCTTCAACTTTACATTTTTTTCTTAATATATCTGAAATACCAAAAGCGACAATTAGTTAATTTGAGACGGCTCGAATAATGCGTTATCTTTTCATATTTTTTTATGGAATTTCATAGTGTATATATATTAGACTAGAAACCCATTTTAGTCCCTAACAATTCATTTACGGGATAAATTGGTTTTTGATAAATTTTTTGAACAAAAGTCCTTGAAAATTTCGAAACATGGAAAAAATTAGTCTCTGATATTAGATGGGTGGGGGACTAACTTGTCTATGTTTTGAAAATGTTAGGACTAATTTTTCCTAAAAAATTATCAAGGACCAATTTGTCTTAAATAAATTATCACACTAAAATGGCCATATAATCTCCCCCCTCCTCTCTCTCTCTCTCTCTCTCTCTCTCTATATATATATATATATATATAGACAAAAAATTTAAGGTGAAGGGATGACGCCTCTGTCCAAGGTAGCGAAAACCTTTGGGCTCTTTGAGTAGGTACGAAGAGAATTGTATTTATGATAAGTCCATTTTTAGTTGTCTTTTTAGCATTTATTTTAAGTAAGTTGTTTGGTATTTTAGTTCTATTTAAGAGCTATTTTACTACCTTTTGTTTTGTTTTTATTTTCAAGACAAGTATTGAGCAAAGCAAGGAAATTTAAGCTTCTAATGCATAAGGATGAAATCTCAAGGCAAAAGGGTGGAAAGAAGTACCAAAAGAACCAAGAATAGGGAAGAAATAAGGGAGTTTTATAGAGAGAAACAGCAAGAAACACAGCTGGTCGTGTTATAAAACATGGTCGTGTTTCGCGAGAAAGCTGAGGCGCCCCAAATCCAACTCTGCAGAAAACATGGCTGCTAGTGTTTCAAAACATGGCCATGTAATAAAACACGGGTGCCAGTGTTATAAAACATGGCCGTGTTTTCCCAAATTCTTCCAATTGCTGTTACTTTTCTTTCTTTACTTCTTGTAATTGTTCTTGAATCAGTCTTGATGACTCTAGGCCTATAAATAAGCACGAAATTCTGAGTGCTAGGCATGTCATTCTTACTTGTAATCCTTGCTCAAAGTTTATTGCAATTTTCTACTTCATCTCCAATTCTTGTTCTTTATTTTTGCACTTTTATTTTTATGCTTTTTATTTTCTTGCACCTTTAATTTCTGTTCTTACTTTCCAGCACTTTACTTCCAGTCCTTTATAGCTTTCTTTTACTTTCCGTCAATTACATTACGCAATTTGCAATTCTGTCATTTACAATTCTTGTCATTTATCCTTTATGTCTTTCTCTTCTTCTTCTTCTAAGTCCTTGTCTATAATGATCATGAGTGAGTAGACCCTTCTAGTCTTGGGATTGTGGGAATAATCTAATGATAGATCCCTAAACAATTCTAAGTCTAGACTCTATTTTATTAAAGTTTTATTGCTAATTTAACCTCATCGATTTTAAAGCTATAATTCAAATATCAAACGAAGTACCGAGAGGTGAAGTTTGATATTAGAACTATGAGGTTAAACAAGATGATCAAAACTTGAAAATAGTTTTGAGAGTCTTGGGACAATAAGGTTTGTACTTAAGGGGTCTTGGCAATAATCAACCATGAGAATAGGTTTTGATTATTGTTTCGAGACACACTCTTGTATTCGAGGCACACTCATGTTTCCGAAACACAAGTTACCGTTGAATACCTTGTCCTTAGAAAAGAACTTAACATAAAATAGAGGATGGTTGAGGAATTGTGAACCTCATTGTGAATGTTCTATCATTGAGATAAAACCACAATCCTAGGATGCCTTTATAATTCTGAATTTAAAACCAAAAAATATTCCTTTTACAAAAATCATTCCTTTTAGCTAATCACCATCGAGAGCGAAATCGGTAATTACAAAGTCTCTGTGGATCGATACTCTTTTACTACTAGATAGAACCGTGCACTTGCGGCCTATCAAGTTTTTGGCGCCGTTGCTGGGGACTTTGTGATATTGATTGATTTTTTGGTATCGGTTAGACTAAAAATCTTTTATTTTTTTCTGTCAATTTTTTATTCTCTTGTTCTTTGAATGCGAAGAGTCCGAAGTCTTGGAGAAATTGTTGAACCAATTCCTGAGATTGAAAGATTCTTACATAGAAGAAGAAGAGAATTGCGCAATAACCAAGAGATGGCTGCTAACGCAAATCGTGCTCTCAAAGAGTATGCTACGTCTTCAACGGCAGAGCCACATGCTGTTATTGTGCATCCAAATGTTGATGCAACCAATTTTGAGATCAAACCATCTCTTGTTTCTATGGTCCATCAGAACCAATTTTCTGGTTCTGCTACTGATGACCCAAATCTTCATCTCTCTATTTTTCTTGAATACTGTGGTACTCTGAAACTAAATGGAGTAACCGCAGAGGCCATAAGGCTTAAGCTTTTCCCTTTTTCACTAAGGGATAGAGCTAGAGCTTGGTTTCATTCATTACCAAATGAATCTGTCACCACATGGGCACAATTGAGGCAAGCATTTCTTGCTAGATTTTTTCCCCCGAGCAAAACTGCACAAATGAGGAATCAGATTACACGATTCACTCAGAATGACGGGAAATCTCTTTATGATGCTTGGGAGCGTTTCAAAGAAATGCTAAAACTATGCCCCCATCATGGCCTAGAGAGATGGTTAATAATCCATACTTTCTACAATGGATTGCTATATGCCACTAAGATGACTGTGGATGCTGCTGCGGGTGGAGCTTTGATGAATAAAAATATAGAAGAGGCTTATGCTCTAATTGAATATATGGCTCAAAACCATTATCAATGGACAAGTGAGTGAGCCACAATAGTGTCATCTCCACCCAAGAAAGAACCAGGTAAGTATGAAATTTATGCCATTGATCATCTTGCCTCTAAGGTAGATGCACTGTTCCAAAAGTTTGAAAAATTAAATGTAAGTGTTGTCTCACCTACTTCTTCTGTTCCATCTTGTGAAATTTGTGGTGTTGTTGGTCATACAGTCGTTGAATGCCAATTAGGGGCATCTGTTAATGGTGTGGTCACTAAGCAACCTAATTATTTCAACAATGCTTAAAAGGGGGATCCTTTTTCAAATACTTATAATCTTGGATGGAGGAATCATCCAAATTTTTCTTATAAAAATCCTCCACCTAATCCCTCTTTTCAACCAGCAGCTAGATCACCCCCTGGTTTTCAAAATTTTCAAAATCAAAAGGCTTTCAGTAGCCCTCAAAAATCCAATTTGGAAACTATGTTGGAAAACTTTGTGTTAACTCAAACAAAGCAAAATGAAGAGTTCAAAAATCAAACTTCTTTTTTGAATGATACTCTTATCAAGTTAACATCAAAAGTTGATTCCATAGCCACACACAACAAAATGCTAGAAACTCAAATCACTCAAGTGGCTCAACAAGTCGCTTCATCCTCTAAATCCTCCGGTGTGTTTCCTGCACAGCCTGAACCAAATCCTAAGGCACAATTAAATGCTGTTATTTTGAGAAGTGGGAAACAACTAGAGGAACCTAAGGGTCGCGATGAAGAAAAAGAGAGCGAAAAAAACAAATCATCAAGTGAGGGCATAGAAAAAGAAAAACCTTACGTTCCCCCACCACCATACAAACCACTCATACCCTTTCCCCAAAGATTAGCAAAATCCAAAGTTGAAGAGCAATTTAAAAAATTTGTGGATCTTTTGAAAAAGCTCTATATAAACATTCCTTTCACTGAAGCTTTGTCTCAAATTCCATCTTATGCTAAATTTTTGAAAGAACTATTGTCTAAGAAAAGAAAAATAGATGACAATGAGACCATCGCTTTGACGGAAGAATGTAGTGCTATCATCCAAAATAAATTGCCTCCTAATCTCAAAGATCCTGGAAGTTTTTCCATTCCATGTGTGATTGGGAGTGTGAATATTGAGAGAGCCATGTGTGATCTAGGAGCTAGTGTGAGTCTAATGCCATTATCCATTTGTAAGAGACTAGGCATAGGTGAACTCAAACCCACAAAAATGACCTTGCAATTAGCAGATCGTTCCATCAAATACCCAGCCGGCTGGAATTTTAGAGGATGTTCCTATCAAGATAGGACAATTGTATATACCAGCTGACTTTGTGGTGATGGAAATGGAAGAGGACTCTCAAGTCCCAATTCTCCTAGGGATACCTTTCCTTGCTACAGCTGGGGCCATCATTGATGTTAAAATGGTAACCTTGCTCTTAATGTGGGTAAGGAGAAAATTGAGTTTGATTTTGCTAAACTTATGAAAAGTCCTTCTCTTGAGGATTCTTGTTGCAGGGTTGATATAATAGATTATGGTGTGGAAGAATGCATCTTAGAGCCATTTTCAAGTGATGAGTTGAAAGCATGTTTCATAAGCAAGAATAAAAGTGTGGCTAAGAAAAACCAAGCTTATGTCAAATGGTTAGATGAAAATCCTTTCATTGAAAACTTGGGCATTGAATCCTTGGGTGCAAAAAAATCGGCACCTCTTGCGAAAGAAGATCCAGGTTGAAGTATTGAAAAACAAGCGTCAAGCTAGTGACGTTAAAAGAGCGTTGTGTGGGAGACAACCCACGAGTTTACCTTTGCTTTGTTTTGTTGGAATAAGAAGAAAAGCTATAAATGCTAGTCAAAGTGAGCTTTCTTACCCCTCTCATATATTCTATTCTATTTTACATTGAGGACAATGTTTGGTCCAAACATAGGGGTGTATCTTGCCCTTTTTTACTATTTTTCTTGCTTTTTGTTTTTGTTGAGTCTAGTTTGCTTGGAATAAATATCACCTCCCCTTGTTACAAGTCTTTGTGAACTTCTTAAAAACATGTTTTTTTTTAAAGGCCTCTTTTGGATAAATATTTGAGCTTCATAGCATTCATCTAGGTGGACTGGCTGGTAAAATTAATATAATTGTTTGTTTGTTGCTGCTTCTTGGGTTTTCACACGCACACACACCCTTGAGACTGGTTTTTGGTATTAGTACTATTAGGAGGATTGAAAAGACTCTAGTAATCTAGTTCTCTTGGTGACATTCACCGGATGCGAGGTTACTGGAGAAAAATGTCTGAGCTGGGGTATCAAGAACAAAAAAAAATATAGAAAAAGAAAAGAAGAAAAAAATAATAATAATTAGAATAGAACTTAACATAAAATAGCGGATGGATGAGGGATTGTGAATGGGTTTTATTAAAGTTTTATTTCTAATTTCCCCTAAACAATTCCATGAGAATAAGTTTTGTTTATTGTTTCGAGGCACACTCTTGTATTCTGAGAGGAAACATGAGTTACCGTTGTATACCTTGTCCTTAGAAAAGAACTTAACATAAAATAGAGGATGGATGATGGATTGTGAATGTTCTATCATTGAGATAAAATCACAATCCTAGGACGCCTTTATAATTCTGAATTTAAAACCAACAAATATTCCTTTTACAAAAATCATTCCTTTTAGCTAATCACCATCGAGAGCGAAATCGGTAATTACAAAGTCTCTGTGGATCGATACTCTTTTACTACTAGATAGAACAGTGCATTTGCGGCCTATCAAGTTTTTGGCGCTGTTGCCGTGGACTTTGTGATATTGATTGATTTTTTGGTATCGGTTAGACTAAGAATCTTTTTTTTTTCTGTCAATTTTTGATTCTCTTGTTCTTTGAATGCGAAGAGTCTGAAGTCTTGGAGAAATTGTTGAACCAATTCCTGAGATTGAAAGATTTTTACATAGAAGAAGAAGAGAATTGCGCAATAACCAAGAGATGGCTGCTAACGCAAATCGTGCTCTCAAAGAGTGTGCTACGCCTTCAACGGCAGAGCCACATGCTGTTATTGTGCATCCAAATGTTGATGCAACCAATTTTGAGATCAAACCATCTCTTCTTTCCATGGTCCAGCAGAACCAATTTTCTGGTTCTGCTACTGATGACCCAAATCTTCATCTCTCTATTTTTCTTGAATACTGTGGTACTCTGAAACTAAACGGAGTAACCGCAGAGGCCATAAAGCTTAAGCTTTTCCCTTTTTCACTAAAGGATAGAGCTAGAGCTTGGTTTCATTCATTACCAAATGAATCTGTCACCACATGGGCACAATTGAGGCAAGCATTCCTTGCTAGACTTTCCCCTCGAGCAAAACTGCACAAATGAGTTAGTTTTGAGCTTAGGGTAATATAGGGGAAAAAAACCGTTCTAAGCCAAAGAAAAAATAATAAAACAATACTTAAATAAAACACTTTTTAAATTATTTACCAAACTAGTTAGTTTTGAGCTTTTAATTGACATAACACCCCCCCTTTGGATCTTATACTCCCCAAAATACCTCTCTCATAAACCCGGATTTATCACAAAAAGGTATTTTCGAAACTTTTTTTTATTGCTGAAATCACCTAACCCACATAAATCTGGAACTATAAAAGTGTATTTCGGATTTATCACAGTTAGATGATTCCGGAAGTTAAAAATTTAGTCTCTTCCAGATTTATCATAACAACATAAATCCGAAAGGCATTTTATAGTTCCAGAATTATGTTGGAATGATAAATCTGGAAAGGAAAACTCAATTTTTTGCTTCCGAAATTATGAGTATTGGATACTTCCAGAAAAAATCAACAAATTACGTTCCGGAATTATATGTTAAGAGATAAATCCGAAAATTGATTTGAGGAGTCAGGGTAAAATTGGAAGTTTGGTCAATTTTGGGGGAAGGTATGTTCCCCATTTCTGCACAGCATACACGATGGCTAGAAGTTCTCTATCATAGACTGACATAGACTGTTGCCTCATCCCAAGAGACTTGCTGATATATGCAATTGGATGGTGATCTTGCATCAATACAACACCTATTCCTTTTCCTGATGCATCTGTCTCAACAACAAAAGTTTTGGAAAAATCAGGCAGAGTTAGAACAGGTGAAGAGATTAGAGCCTCCTCACTACAAAAAATATGCCTATTTTCGACGGACATTAGCGGCGGAATAGGTGTCCGTCGCAAAAACTTCCATTAGCGACGGAAGTTGCGACGATCTTAATTGATTTGTAATCATGTATGTCAAATTTCAAAAAAATTAGATACCTGTAGTTATTTTATCTAATAACACATATTTACTTATTTATTAAATAACATATTAGCCTTTGAAATAAATTAGTGTGATGGAGAGAAAGGTTCAAACCTCATACACCTACTTTTCACGCAACTACATGAGATACCCTTTCTGGGACAAGTGTGCATTTTGTTATATCATAGACATCACAAGTGTATATAATCTTGCTATGTACTTCCTCCATTTTCGTATGTAAGCAAAAGACGGTTATGCATATCCTTTAAGAAAAGTTAAAAGCATGATTCCTAAATTACCCTTATTAACTCTTCCTAAAGACTCTGGAAAAAAATGTTGAAAATCCAAAAGTTATTTGCATTAAGAAAAAAGGAGTAATTAATAAGGGTAAATTTTGTATTAGTATATTAACAAAAAAACTTTGGATTACTAATATTTGGTAACATCATATATCCGAAAACAGAAAGAGTACTTTTTTTTTGAAGATAATGAGTACTTTCAAGACTGACACTAGAGATGCTAGCTCAGTGGTAAGAGCTGTAAAATGACCATTAATGCCACTTTGATTAATAAAATTTCCCATGCTTTTTGAAACTTCAATCAATGTTATAAGAATCGAGGTTTACTTAAATAGTACGATATCCTGTTTGCAAAGTTTAAAGCAATGAAACCATCTACGAATTGAGGTTTGTTTAAGTAGTACGATATCCAGTTTGCGAAGTTTAAAGCAATAAAACCATCTGAAAGTCTCACATCTCCAATTCAGTTTTTAAAACATTAGCTGAGACTTGGTCCATTGGTCGATCTAATCATTACTTTGCCAGCAATATGTCAACCATCTGTATTCATTAATTACTGAGGAACCACATAATTGTGTTATCATTAGGAGCAAATTTCGCATTGGCCACCATCGAGTTTGTTTACTACAAGAATCAAACCTGGGAACATCGGATCAAACCCACATTCCCAAAATAGCTATGCCACTGAGCCAACGGTGTTGGTTATAATCGTGTTAACATTGAAAACATGCAATTTTTGTGTGGTATTTTTCAGGCTTTAATTTTGGATCCAACGCAAGGAACTTTAAAACAGTGCATTCGAAAGTAGTAGCATATTTAAGGCAGTCCCACACAAGTTACGATTCTAAAGAATATATTTGGATTTGAACAATGACAGTACATTAGACATTTCCATAAGGACTGCTAAGATAGAAAGTAGTGAAGTTATAGTCTGTGCTCTGATGCCTCTACCAATGTAACTAACACTAGATAGAGACGTTAACAACTATTATTTTACAATAAAAAGGAAAGTGATGAAACTTACTTACAAATTCCCTTCACTGAAAATTTCATGGGAAGTTACATATTCTGCAGCAACTACCTTTGCAACCAAAGGCAATTTACTTCAAGAAGATGCCACTCACTTGACTCACTTCCTTTCACACAGGCCTCAAAGTTCTTACACGTTGCAAAATACGAACACATTCAAAAAACTCTGAAAACTCAGAAGCTGAGAGACTTTCACTGGCATGAGCCCTGGGATTTGCATGAGAGCATGGATTCTGATAAATGACCAAGTCAAAACCACCAAATCTACTGATTAGACTCTCAAACGTTTTATTAGTCAGCTTTTGAATGCCTTCAAACTGAGCCAAAGTCCCGGTTTGTCCAGAACTGCGCCACCACCTCTCAAGAATCTTCCTCTTAGATACAGAAGTCTCAACCGAGACAACAGCTTTTAATTTAATATCAAGGCGGTGTAGGGCAATTTCCGCCCCACCAATTCCACTAAAAAGGGACAACACTGTCAATCCATTAGGAAAAATGGGCTTCAAAACGGAAAGATGATATCCTAATGTATCTGTCTGGAAACAATATTTTAGCAATTTAAGTCTTTCTGTCAAATCGCACTCACGAGTGTGATTCGAAGGGTAGCCTAAGATAAGCTCCAACTGTTCAGGCTCAATAGGACCAAGTTTGTATTTACCAGTCCAAACAAGATTCAATCCATGACAATAACGAAGAATGTCTTTCTGCTGTTGAGATGTGGGTACTCCACCAGAATCAGCTAGAATCTTTCCTAGTCTATCACAAAGTTGAGCTATTCCACCAGTTTCACAATATATGCCATTCAATTGCTTCCTTAAATCCCAAGGTGGCCACCATTTCTTTGTCCGTGGTATTGCATCCTCGATAGTCATATGTTGCTTTGGAAGGATGTGGAACCTGTTTTCAACCGGAAGATTGTGTATATAACCTTCTACTCTATTTAAGGCCGAAAAGAATTGAGAATTCACAAATTCAGGTTTAATAGCATATAGAAACTGAGACATTTTTGTCCATGAATCATATGTTATGTTTGAAACATTTCCAAATAAGAAGAAAGGAGGCTTTGCTTGCATATTAGTAAGACACCTAGATGGATTTGAATTGTAAAGACGGGCCATTCCGGCAATAACAGGATCAACCTTTTCTTCCACCCAATAAGGATCAAGGGAAGAGTTTGAATCATCATCATATTCATACTTGGGTCTCTTACTTCTATCATTTTCCATAAATTCAGAATTTCTCATGTCAGAAACAGCACCGGGAAATCCATCAATGTAATCTTCTTCCTTCACCCTTTCACCATTGGAAGTTTCCCCCAAGTTGACCTGCCTTGACTGTGAAGGTACATCGCTGAAAATCTCAGGTTTCAGTTCTTCTGTACCATACAAATCTTCATCTTTGATCCGCACAGAATAGGCAGAAGTATAGGGGTACTAGACAAAAGAAATTTCATTACTCAGTAAATACCTGAACCATTATTACTAAAGAATGACAACAGGTTTCTTCAAACTTTTGTTGATTTCATCTTTTCATACAACTAAAATCATTAAGGACTAAACACAGGCTGAATCACAAATAATGTTAGAATATACAATGAAAATATGACAACTATAATAAAATCTAACCTTATATTCCATTACATAATCGATCCCATTTTGTTCTGCAAAAATAAAGTTCGCAAGCTCTGAAATTGGAACCTCGGTACCTGAAAAACAGCCAACTTGTAAGCAATAGATGCAGAGAGTATAAGCAACCATTAGTCTTAACAAAGGATTAAGGAAAGGAATAGTCGTATTTCCAAAGTTTATATGAGGCAGCTATAGGAGTTACATCCCAATGACGTTGTTCCATAGCTATTAAGACAAATACGTTTCAAAGGTAAGACTGCAAACCCAATCTTACAGTTTCTCAGTTCACAAATTATCATCTTTTACAATTACCTAATTTATCAATTGCTGAAGATACTTCATTCTCGGAAAAGCCCATTTCAAGCAATTGAAGTGTTTTTGCCATAATTCCGAAGAGTTTTTCATTGGTCTGTAATCCCATGGGGTAAAATAATTAGATGCATAATAAAGGCATTGCAAGTAAACGTAATAAAAGGCAAATTTCTTGAGAGGAGAATAAGTAAAATTAAAAAGGATAAAGAGGATATGTAAGTTCATTGCCTTGCACAAAGAAAGAGAAACAAAGACCAGCTAATTTAAATCTAAAAATAAAGAGAGAAAAAACCTCATTAATACAAATAAACCTCTCCGACATATCATAGTATTTGTCAAAGAAACACCTTGATCGAAGTCACAAGACAAGCCATGAAATATTGGCCTCTATTTCAGTTGGATATCAAGAATGTTTTATATGGAGCAACCTCCTGGTTTGTTGCTCATGGGGAGCATAGTTTGGTATGCCAATTGCGGATGTCCTTGTATGGCCTGAAACAATCACCACATGCATGACTTGGAAAATTCAGCCAAGTTCTTTTGCAATTTGGGATGATCATCACTGTGCCTTTCAAAAATGCTCACCATCAAACAAATATATCTATCATGTAGTTTATGTAGATGACATTGTGATTACAGGTGATGACCGGGCAGGTATCAAGGCATTGAAACAAACAATGCCTATTTCAAAATTTTCAGACTAAGGAATTTGGTCTTCTCCGTTTTCTTGGGAGGACATTTGATTTCTTGAAAGTGAAAAAAGCAAAGCATTGTTGCCCATTCAAGTACAGAGGCCGAGTAACAAGCTATGGCTCATGCTACATGTGAGCTTTTGTGGTTGAAACATTTACAAGAGAAACTACATTTTTGTGAGGCTGGTCCTATGGAACTTGTGTGCGATAGCAAATTAGGTTTGCAACTCTCCTCCAATCAAGTTTGTCACGAACGACAAAGCATATAGAAATCAATTGTCATATCCTTAGAGAAAAGATTCTCTGAGACCATCTCAACTTCTTGTCAATTCTAAGGGTCAACTTGCTGATATCTCTACTAAATCTCTACGCGATCCTCTGATAACTTACATATGTCACAAGATAGATGCATATGATGTATATGCTCCACCTTGGGCAGGAGTGTTGAGATATTTATTATTATTATTATTATTATTATTATTATTATTATTATTATATCCTTTTTCCAGTATTGGGGATAATGGTTTCATGTGACTAAACACAAAGAAGTTGATGGCCACTTTAACAGAGGTAAGATCCTTCAGGGTTATTAACACCTCTTACTAGTTTGTTGATATCTTCACCAAATCTCTACGGGGACCTTGGATTGATTACATATGTAACAAGCTGGATATGTATGAAAAATATGATCCAGCTTGGAGTGAGTGTTGACAAGTCATAATTAGGATTATTCTTTGCATTTATTATCATTGATATAGTTTTCTTAGTTTCCGTTTTTCTTTTTTGAGATATTCTCTCTTGCATATAGATTTGTACATTCTCATTGTAGAAGTATAGTAACTATCTTTTGAAAAGTCACACTGATTGGGTCAAGTATCAAAACCTCATTTCCTCGTTCATAAAAGGTGATATCATCAGCTGCTTCCTTTTCCATTTTTCTAGCAATCTGGGCAGCAAAGATGAAGTCTACCAGATCAGGAACTGGCGCATCACCTGAAATAAAACAATGAGTCAGGAAATCCTTATTGAAGGAAGTAATCCACAAATGTATATGAACTTAATCTGTATGAAGTTATCAAATCGAGAGTCGAATAGTGTATTGGAAGATCTATTTCCAAATCATGAATCAAATGTTATTATTATTAATCTAAGATACAATCAACAAAAATATAACATTATTTTGAGTAAAAACAAAAGACAACACGACATAAGCTGATACATCATATGAATTTCAAAAAAAATTAAAGAACAATGTCTGTCCCTTAGTTCACCCTCATCCTCTGATATTCCGTGCTCTAATCTGCATCTGTAACTATCTCTTCAATTTCACTCTCACCCCCTAATATAATAGATTTTCCTTTCTTATCAGTCTTGGCAATTAAATTTCTTGGATCTATTAAGTAAAAAAAAACTTAGCAAGTATGAGCATGACAACATAGCAACTATAGTTAAGTTGGAGGAGACGACGACAATGTGTTTGTCGTCGTAACACATGTGTCGCCATTTTGAGGGATAGGAGGTGGTGTATCTTAAAGATCACCCTGACTCGACGATACCATATTGAATTTCACTCTTGGAGAGAAACAGTTTCTTTTTCATTTCTAGAATCTGAATTAATTACCGAGAGCAGAGCATGGCTCTGTTTTTATACTAGTTTGAATCCTAATAGCCTGTTGCTTACAATGGCACACAAGGCTCTAACTGAAGATGACTAGGGCTGAAGTCAGTTACAAGTTACAACAATCCTAACTGATTTCAGCTGTGACCAACTAACCTAAAATTACCCTTAGCTATTCGGATAAGGAAGGTTTTCACACTTCCTTTAATACGATTTGTCCATGTGATCTGTATTGATTTGGCCAGAAATTGTAACATTTTGCAACTCAACTTCTATGAATTGCACGATACTAGTAATAACACTGGATAGAAGTAATCCCGACAAGACACTTCAATTCAATGTATAACTTCAGCTTTCTGTTCATGCACCTTGTCCTGCTATTACTAGCAAGTCCAAGCATGTGGGCTGGAATAAATAATTCAAGCAAACCTATGACACATGTATATCAAATTCCGGCCCCACTTGCTTAGCTACACAAAAAGATCTATACAATGTATGTTTTCAGATCAGTTACGACAAGAAAAAACTGATAAGAAAATAAATCCGCATCATAGATCAGAAAATATATAATGATCATAAAAAGCAGAAGTGCGGGTAATATATACATTCACATACCAAGCTTATGGATTGCAAATTCAACTTCCTCCACAGAGAAATTCATCATCAGTAAGGAACCTCTTTTATCTTCAAAAACATCACTAACTTCATCAGGCTCCTGTGTGTGTGTGTGTGTGTGAGTGAGAGAGAGAGAGATTTTGTAAACAATAATCCAATTGAATCACACAAAACATGTGCTATATTAAGGAGCCTGATGAAACTGAAAAGTCAATTTTACAAACCAAATACAATAAAGACCAACTGCCAATGACAACAAGAACAAGGTGAAATATATAATGCATATGCATAGAGCCAAGAGTGTGCCCAAAAAAGTGTTATGAGCATTCCTCTTTTGAAAGACAATATCTGTTTGATATTCTGTTTGACATAAGTGCACACCTGAACATTAACGAGATTAAAGAAACAGCGGCAGATAAATGCAGGCACAAATATGTGATATTAATAGATCAGAAGAAGCAGCTGGTAATAATTAATTATAGCCAAGGATTGTAGCATGCTACATAGCAAATTTGAATATTATTCAAAATCAATTTCACATTATCAACTCATCCCCACCATGATGATGCCCTGAATAAATTTTTTAATAAGCAACATGATGTTCCATGAGGTATATAAGAAGCAAGTACCTCTTTTGGTTGGTTGGCCATGGAAACTTCTGGAGGATCCTTATCATCAAATAAACTATCCAGAGAATCAGAAGAAAGCGAATTTGATTTTTGAAGAGCCTACATAATTGCAAAGCAAGTTAAACACGTAGTTAAAACTTTTAAAAAACCATTTACTCAGAATTAAACCTTGAAGTGACAGATCGCTATGAACTCCCACAAATGTCCCTGCATCTAACAAAAATATGTGATTTTAATCCTGGCCGGTCTCATACCAAGGACTAAAAGCACACAACTTTTGTATATTTCAGGGACTTAAAATGTATAAAATTTTTGTATGGACTAAAATCAACATTACAGGGACCAAAATCATATTCATCCCGTGAATTAATAAAGAACTTTTAAGAACAAAGGTCAAATGTTCATTAAATCTTCAACCCAAACAATCTAGTGAACAGAACCAAGAAACTCTGCCCTAAAAGGCTAACAAATATTTGGGGGTGGGTAAATGGAACCAAGCTACCTCTTTTGAGTGACCTTTGGGACGAAAATTTGGGGTAGAAGAATTTGGGGCACTTCTACGCTTGCTTGTATTAAGAGAGCCTTCAAAAGAATCTGATGAGTCACAATTGGATTTATGAGCCTAATCCATTAGAGATCAATAGTCAGCAATCAGATTATTCAGACAAAAATTTGGAAATCATGTTTACTGCTGTATTAACTAATCGAATGAACAAACACAACTACTAAAGATTATTACAAATTCCTAATCTTTCAAAAAACTCGTAAAACGGAGCAGCATATCATCATTGTTCCAACTCCACTAAAAAGACACACCAACATTGGTATCCATTTCTAAGTGGCATCAAAATGGTCTTTCAATGATAAATGTAGGAGAATCAGGAGAGAATTGATTCTACTCTCCCTGATTTGATTTCATTTACTTATTATGTTAGTTGATTTCCTTTGATTTGGTTTAATTTTTTCCATTAGGAGTACTAATTATTAGGGCTATAATTATTGTAACTTTTCCTATATAACCAGTCCTAGACTGCAACAATAAACAAGAAATTATTTTCCCTATTACTTTCTACATGGTATCAACTAAAGGATTTGCTCAGACGAATGGCATCGACTACTCAAAGACTTTTGCCCATGTTGCCAAATTGGACACGGTTAGAACTCTCTCATCCTCAGTTGTCAACTTAGATTGGCTCAACCAACTTGATGTGAAAAATGTCTTTGTTAACCGTGACCTAGAGGAAGAAGTATACATCCCTTCTAGCTTCAAAAACAAGTTTGGTTCAAATGAAGTGCAAATTACAAAAATCGCTAATGATCTCAAACAATCTCCAAGGGCTTATTTTGAAAAAATCACTTGATCAGTTAAAAGTCGAGTATATGCATGGACAATCAAATGTCTAATTCTTCTGCACTAGAACCTGTGACTACCTAGTCAGATGTCTAACTCGTTGGCCAGGAAATTCAAATTGATACCCTGCAAAAGAATCTTTCAAATAAAAAAATGAACCAATAATTTTGGTCTACTTACAGAACTTAGGAGAATCTCTAATAATGCGTCGGAATTTTCTTCACCTATAAATTTAAAAGAAACTCAATCAGAACCACGGTATTAAGATTAGGAAAGTGAAATATATTAGAAGTTCATCAAATGTGCCATGGTGCAAAACCAAAGCATTTTGATCACACATAATGTACCATTCTCTTCTATCACTTTATCAACAAGACTTGGCAAGAATCCCATTCCAATAAAGAATGCCCGTACTTTGCTTCCAGATGAACTAGCAGCAATGTCCTGGTGATTATGAATAAAGAAGTTGAACACAGGTAAATGAGAAGTCGGTGAAGAGAATTATTCTTTAAGATGTTATGTGTTATGATAGTATATTATAGCATTGAGCACAAGTGATTAGTGTATTGTATATTCTTCAATTGTCACCTCTAAGCTATGAATTGTGTGTCTCTTGTTAAAATTACATTCCATATTACTTCTACTTAGGCAGAAGTGTGTTCCTAAGCCTTGTCTTCATATTACTAACTTGGATTAGATTGTGTTTTAGAAGAAAAATCACCCAATTTAATTAGTTTAGCATTCAAATATCTAATCTGTTTGTTTCTAAATTCAAATTTATTCAAGTCCAATCAAAGGCAGTTTAACTTAGAATGACTTTCAATTTTTGTTTGGTTTTTGGAGACCATAAATAAATCCTACAATACATAATAGATATAAAAAAAACAATTTAAAGTATTATATATTCCATTTCATAAATCAATCGCTACAAGTCAAAATCTAAAAAGTTCATTTCATAAGATTACTTAAAGAATAGGTGATGTGATATATTCATAAAATTATATATGCATATAAGATTATATATTTATATTTGAAAACTAATCAATCTAATAGAAAAAGTGTTTTTTTTTCTTTTTCCAGTTTATGCATTTGATTGGATCAGTCAAGTATGTGAGTTGAGATATCTGCAGCATACCCCAACATCCCTTGAAGATGTAGTATAAGATGGAAAATCAAAATCGACTTCCTCAGGTTTTGGAAACATAGCATTTTTGCCTTCTCCATTTGAATGACCTGCCATTTCACTTTCACCTGTATATTTAAGCAACAGTTTGTGAATGCTTCAACACATGAGAAATTTCTAGTGGAATGACTTGCATAAATTATACAAAAGCAATGTAACACCAACACTGTATATTAAAGACGTGTTTGGTATCTGACACCTCAATTACTTCTATTTTCTCAAATTAGTATCAGTGTATATGTGTTTCTGTATGTGCTTCATTACAAATAGTATCAGGAAAACTAGAAAACCAGTTCCATTAACTTTGCATGTGTGTAGTTTCATAATTTGTGTGAAATTTAACCTAATTGAATTTAGAAAGTGATCAGAGCTTGAATGAGAAGCAAGAACGCGAAGAACAAGAGTGGTTGTTTAACCTAACCGGTAGAGATTCATGCAGGAAAAGAAATTTAAAGAAATGTGAGTGAGAGAAATGCAGATGCAACCGGTGATTTGGGAATACCTGATCGGAGCGCATGCGAAAGAGGGTGAAGGCGCGTCGTGCACACTCGCTTTCACACCTAAGTCGAGTGGAGAGAAGTGAAACAAGGTTGGGTTACAGAAGGGAAAGCAGAAACAGTACAAAAGAGATTTACGTGTTACGGGGGACAGTAAAAGTATGTGAAAGTGAAACTCATATAGTACGTGCGTCACGTGGGTGTAAGTCAATTAGTAAAAGTTGTTATGTGGGTCCCATTACATCTCAACTGAACCGGGTAGTTTTTTTTGTTAAATATGTTTTAGGTCCCTACAAATATAGCGTGTTTTGGTTTAAGCCATTGCAAAAAAAAATTCTAGAAAAAGCTCACTGCAAATTTTTTTTTGTGCTAATAGTCCTCCTGTGGCCTCATATTGATCAAACTGACCATTTTACCTCTGATTTCTCAAAAAATATTTCCGGAATTACGTGTTTATACATAAATCCGGAACGCATTTTTTTAATTTTCGGGAATTACGTCTAAACACATAATTTCGGTACGTATTTTCTATTCCGGAATTATGTCGTTTGAGGTAATTCCGGAAATATCAATAAAAATACATTCCGGAATTATCCCATAGCACATAATTCCAGAAATATTTTTTGAGAGGTAATTCCGGAAGGCAAAAAATTAAAATTTTCGGAATCATCAAATTAGATAAATCCGGAACACATTTTTAAGGTTCCGAAATTATCCTATATACGTGTTTCCGGAAAGAGTAAAAATTTGGAGCTCTAGTGAGATTTTGGTAAAAATGATAGGGGTATTTTGGGGATAAAACGTATTATGGGGGTAAATCAAAAATCTGTATTTTGCAAGGAGTTTTTCTAAAAAAAAATTGCAGGGGGACTAAACCAAAATACTCTATATTTGCAGGGGCCTAAAATATATTTAAGCATTTTTTTTACATTTGCATAGTTTATTGAGTTAAATATGTTTTTTTTTACAATGAGTTAAATATGTTTTTATTCCCTATAAAATTTCACAATTTTGTTTTTAGTCCCTAAAAAAAATTTTGTCGACTTTTGACTCCCACAATATTTTTAGTCATTAGTTTTAGTCCATATAAAATATCACTTATATATACTCTTCAAATTTTTTTAATAATAATTTTCATACATGTTACGAACATTATAAACATCTCTTATACAAAAAAATTGGAATTTTTTAACAATGGATGAACTAGATATGAGTTTTTTAAGCACCAAAAACTCAAAAAACAAAATAAATGAAATATGGACATAGAGTGCCTTCACTAAACGTCATTCAAAAATTTGAAGGATATACATAAATTAACATTTTATAGGACTAAAACTGCCGACAAAAAATATAGTAGGGACTAAAAGTAGGGTAAAAATTTTATAAGACTAACAACAAAATTGTGAAATTTTATAAAACTAAGAATATATTTAACCCTTTTTATCTTTAATGTTTTCTTATGATTTGGATATCGCGAGTTATTCAATGTACTTCTTGGTAGGTTGGTATACCACCGATTTTTCTCATATTAGTCATTGGAATCTTTTAAGAAAATTCAATAGAGCATACAATACACAGTCGATATAACTTAATTTTACACATTCATTCAATGAGTTTTTCTTTTTAGACGTAACTTCGCCTTCCCCATGTGTGATTGTGTGACATTGCATAATGTGATCCAAATCAAGGTGGGTAGTAATATTGAGGGGCGAAGTTGGACGAATGAAGAAAATGCAATGGTTGAGGTACCAAACTTGCAACATTTAAGCTAACATTAAAAGTATAGTTGTCCAACTGAGTGCTAAAAGTTTAGTCATTATAATGTCATTCTAATTAATGATTATTTTCCTCTTTAACAATTTTAAGAAAAAAATAATTAAAATTTTGTTAAGTGCAGACAGAAGTTACATTGGACTGGAGTACCTGACATATAAGTGTTCAATTCATAAGCCTTGACACAATGTGCAATTTCAATTATTGGTTTGCCAAGCTGAATGGCTCTGTTGCAAGAAACAGTGACCTGGAGGTACTGCAACAAATGTTCATGTCTCATGTGTTATATAAACAAGAATTTAGAGAAGGAGAAATTCTTGCGTAGGTATGAACCTAACATTAAACCATTGAAACGAACAAGTGTGAGGAAAATCCCAAGACAAGAGGGTGTATATAAAGCAAAATTGGGACTCCATATTGATATTAAAGCAGGACTGTGGTACGAACTTATTTTTTATGACTGCAATTATGATATATTGAAGACATGTGGTCCATTATGTTGCATGCTCATAGGAGAATTATTGAGTAATATGTAAGGTAAATGAATAAAATGACAATAGTTGGTATCTGTACTGCCCACATTTGCGCATCATTTGCAAAGCAGTGTGGAAGGTATGAAAGACTTCATTTTTTTTAGATAAACATGAAAGACTTCATTGATGTAGAAAATATTTATACAAAGTGGGAATGAATTAAAAAAGTATATGTATTTTTATTAAATAATTAAAAAAGAAAGTATAAATAATGAGGTTTGTTTATAAGGTTCATTGAATAACTAATGTATTTAGTCTATATTTTAGACCAAATACGTTAATTATTCAATGAACCTAAAAAGTACTTTTTTGCTTATAAATAGGTCCGGAGTAGTATTTATGTTAATTAATATATTATTACTTTTCTTAATTTGTGTGTAAAAACCTTAAATGACTATCATTTTGAGACGGTTGGAGTAGTATATTGATATAGACAACTTAAATACCAAATATCACAAATATTACATTAACGAAGTTTCAATAAAACTAACAAAAGATAAAAAGGGAAACATATATGCATGACTAAGAAGTTATATTGATAGAAAATAAACAAACAAATTAGTAAGTTGGATTTTTTTTATGAATAATAGCAAGCAAAAATGAATTGATACATGAATTGCTCTTAAACTAAGCAACCAATCAAGCTAACCAAGATAACATGTTCAGCAATATAAATTCTAATTGCCAGGTCGAGATGTGCTACTCTTTGAAAGAATATGAAGCACTTCTTATTTTTAGGGATAAATACATTTCAGTTTCACCAACACTTAATGCACAAAAATGTTGATACCACTATGAAGTTCTCTATTTAGAAAAGTTGAAGGCAATATGGACTAACTAAATTTTGAACTATCAGTAATCAGCTACAACATGTCTTGAGGTAATACAGAACTGTGAATAATAGAGAGTATAAGCTGAGATGGGATTTGGATATTCAGAATGGGAATCCAATGATTGAATGGATTCTGTTGTGATGACTGAATGATTGGATATTTTCTCATAGGCCATCTTACTCTACTAATAGGTAAGTTAGTTACAATTAAGGAGTATTCTAATGGCCCGATCTTCTAGAATAGTGCTGCATGATACAACACGTGTTCCTCTAGCCAATGATTGAAAATACCAATTTGTCTTATATAAAAATGCAAAACAGAAATGCAAGAGAAATTTCTAATAGAAATGAAATTGAAATGCATTACAGGACAATAACAGAGAAAAGAAAGTGCAAATTATTTGGCACTTGTTACACTATGGTTACTGTTAACATGCCAATAATGGAGATTAAACAATTTTTTCATAATAGAGGTTAAAAGATCATTTTACTGCCACATAACTTAGAAATAGCAAGACTAAAGTTAAAAGTCTACCATATATTCAACCTATATTACATGAGTACCAAAATCAAATAGAAAACCTAATTTCAAACCAGTAAAACTTTCAAACCAAAATAGATATTGAGATGGGTTTTCCACCCACAACTTTCTTACACCAATTGTGATATGTCAACTAAAAATCAGCTCATTTAGATCACTAGAACTCAGATTGGAGCCATCTAACCAAAATAATGAATTTAAGGCTTAAACAAGACCAAATCTCAAAACCAATACAAAAAATGACACAAACCCTTTACCACAGTTCATATAGGTAAAATGGACTTCTATGCAAAAGGATACAACAGTTCAAGTAGTATCATTCACATTTGACTTTTACGTTCCAAAATCAAGCAAACTAATAGCTAATACAAGTTTATTTATATATCTAAATACTGCATGAGCTAGGAAACAGTACATGACATTTTAAAGGGAAAGCCTTTAACTCTTTAGAAATTGTCTAGTGACACAAGTTATACTTTCAAGAAAGAAACTCAATAAGATATTAGCATACCCGTAGTCTTGTGCGGCTTTCAGAAATAACATTCCTCAAGCCTATTAAGCAATTTTGTTTTTGCCCTTACATTGATCACCACGACCTCTCGAGCAACCAGAATCAGGTGAATCGCTTTTACCAGGATATATGGTCTTACCAAATAGACGAATTGGACCACAACCAACTTTTGTGTTGTTGTCAAAGGAGTTAAGACTACTATCACTAGTGCAAAAATGACATTAGAATTAGACATTTAAAGTCAGGCGCCCAGATGCCTGACTACATAGGTAGACACGGTGGCAAACTTGTAAATAAGTGGCAAAATTCGCGAGTATTAAGGTCAAGCGGATACACGCCTGACTTCTAAAGTGAAGAAAGAGGGAAAAAATAAGACTTTAGAAGTCAGGCATGTATGCGCCTGACTACATAAGTGACACGGTGGCAAACTTGTAATTGGGAATGGATTTTTTTTTCTTCTGTTCTAATACTTTAGACGTCATGCGTCTATTCTCGCTTGACCTCTAAAGTACTTTAGAAGTCGGGCATATACACGCCTGACCTCTAAAGTACTAAAATAAAATAAAAAAATTTCACCCTCTCAAATCAGAACACTCTCTCCTCGATCTCCATTCTCACTCTCACTCTCAACCCTAATCCTTCTTCTTCTCTAATCCTTTTTCTTCACTCCCTCGCCCCCTCACCCCCTCACCGTCACCCACACTCCCTCACCGTCACCCTCACTCCCTCACTCCCCCTCACCGTGAAACTCAGAACACTCTCCACGCCATTCTCAAGCCGTCCTTTCGCGTCCTCACGCCTCACTCCGAGAACGCCGCCCTCCACCTCGCCTCGCCTCGCCTCGCCTCGCCGTGCACCACTCCACCCTCCGGCGCGCGTCTTTTCCGTTGCTCTCTCCACTTCAGTTTCACGCTCAACGCTCACGCCCAACGCTCACGCTCAACGCTCACGCTCACGCCCTCTGCTTCTGAGTTTCACGCTAAACTCCTCTTCCATTTTCCAGGCAAGTCTCCCTCTCTCTCTCTCCCTCTCCCTCTCCCTCTCCCTGTGTCTCTCTCTCTCTGTCGCTCTCTCTGCCTCTCTTTCTAGGTTTTTTTTGATACTGTTCTGAATCCCCTATTGCAACGAGCGTGTTGCACAGCTCCTATCTAATTCCTAATTTCTCAGTTTGAAACATGTGTGTTGCAAACCCTAGTTTTTTTGATTTGAACACGGGTCAGATCCAGAAGTCGCAAACCCTAGTTTTTTTGATTTGAACATGGGTCAGTTTGATGATGCTTATGAGTATAGGCGTGTTGTTGAAATGGAAATCTTCCTGTTTGATTTTGATGAGTCTGAAATGAAATCTGAATCGTGACTTTTGTTTGACTTTCAATTTAATGAACTCATCAATATCATAACAGTTCTTTGATTGGAATAGCTTCTGTGTGTGATGATGATTCTATTGGAAACTCTTGGATACACATAATCCTTCTAATGTGATAGTTGTTTTTATCAATAAAATCTCATTCATTTGTTTGACATACTAATGTGATAGTTGTTTTTATGTTATTGTGATAGTTTAAGATTGCTATAGCTGTAAATATCATTCATTCATTTGTTTGACATGAATTCAGGGAGTTTAAGGAAGCCAACAAGGTGGACAGGGAGTTGAATGGTGTAGAATTAATACGGTGATGAGTGCTGGTTGAGTTTTTCTTGTGAGTCTTGTGCTTGAGGAGACAAAATTAGAGTTCATTTGTTAAGTTGATGCATATGGATGTGCTCGATGAAGATAAGTGTGTTTGGATTTTTAGAAAGGTTGGAATGTTTGTTTTTTGTTTGATTTCCTGACATCGTTGGTTCTTGGTGTAGGTAATGGAATGACATTGTGATGAAGCCATGACATATGATTCAGTTTCTTCACACAATCACAAGTTAGAATACGCTCAAGCTTTTGTGAAGAAAGGGTATATTATGTCTTACATCTTTAGAGCCAAATCCAAGTTAGAAAGGGTAACTATACATTCAACTTCCAACTATCTATGATCAGTTTCAGATATATATGATATGATGTGATTAGAATTTTAATTAATGCTATAGGCATACTTGTGGAAAATCTGGATGCTGATAGTGCAATGAAGTCGTATTTGAGAAAAATGGATCAGGCGGCTGCAGATTCTGCAAAGATGAAGTTCCCAGATAACTGCATTGTGTTATATGACATCGTTTCTGTATTGCTTAAGTTTGCCAATCCATTTGGTATGTGAGAATGAATTCACATGCTTTGCTATCAGTCTTCTTTATTATTCTTTAATTTTTAACTTTATTCTTTATTAATAAACATTTACTGAAACATATTTTAATGGTTCTTTCACTTGATGCAAACAGATGCTTGTTTTGGATCAGCTGGTAATAAAAAGAAACAGCACGACACAGAAAACCCATCAAACAAAGATTGTCCAGACAAATATACGGCTGGATTTTTGCCACCAAATTATGAAACCTTTCATCAATTTATCAAGTCTACATATGTACATACTCTTGGCCTTTCAGGAGTGGGTATGTGACCATATATATATATATATATATATATATATATATATATATATATATATATATATATATATATATATATATATATATATATATATGTGTGTGTGTGTGTGTAATTTTTTATCTTACGTTACGGGTGCTACTTACTTTTTTAATAATTGAAATTCCATGATATATATAATTATTTAACATGAATGCATCTCAGAGTTGAAGGACGTAAAGACTGCAAAAAATAAGCACCAATGGAGTGGTCAGCTGTTGAAGAAATTAATGGAAAGGCCATATGCTGCATTCACAGGAAGAGGTGGTCGACCAATGGATAAATAACAGTGGTGATATTCTCAGAGCCAACCAAAATTCAGAGTTTGGTGAAGAACTACTCACAGTTTGTTTCCTTCCCCATCTATACATGGCAAGAAAAATCAAAAACAGTGGAGGTAAGTTGAAGGAGTGGCAAATGATATCTGCTCTTTGTCATCACTATTTAAGTAATTAATTTGGAAATTGGCAGGTGGAAGAGGAAGAAGAACCTAAAGAAGGAGAAGAACCGAAAGCAGAGGTAACTAGTGTGTAATTTTTGGATGAGGTAACTAGTGTGTCCTTTTATGGCAGTGATTATAATTCGTCATGAAAGTACATAGACAGTTCTTTGATTGTGGTTTGTTCTCCATTTGACAGAAGTATTTTTTATTTGCAGGGATATGTCAATAAATATGGCAACTCTTGATATGCTAGCCCAAACGCCTTTTGTACAGTTTCTGATCAGTTTGGCTGATCCCAATTCCCAAAAACATCCGTCTGAGGCTATCTGTTTCAAAGTCAAGGTTTATTTGGAATGTTAGAATTCTCTTTCAAGATGTTTGCTTCATGTTTTTTCTGTGCTTTCTCTTGCTTGTTCCATTCTGGAGTAAACTGCCATGAATTGCATGGTTTATAAGGATATCTCATTTTAGTTAATTTGCATGATTATATTTAATTGTTTAGCAATATTTGGTTTGGCTTTCTAGTGCCTGAAAATTTTAGGAAGCAACCTGGAAAGACTGCTAGGGCTGATGCTGTTTTTTTCCTTTCATGCATCTCTGAAATCTGGACATTATTGTAGATATACTGGTGTCCCGTTCTGTGGAGTGAAACAAATTGCTGACATAGCAAGAGACTAGGGTTTTAGGAGTTGCAATATCTCAGACAGGTTTTTATGTCCCAATTGTCACCGATAGCATATCAGCATTTATATCTTCCTCTATTTCATCTGTGTTTCTTGTTTTGTTCATTATTTACCAAATTACCATGGAGAAATTTTGCAAAATAGTAGCAAGTTGATGTCTCATATTATTTATCAACACACAATATGATATCTGCTCTTATTATTATTTGTAGTGCCTAATTGATTTTGCCACTTCATTGGTGTTGAGCTAATCTGGGAGGTCAAGTGTTACATATAGTTTAAGTGTATCTGCAATGTCACATATATAGGGCTAAGTATAAACTTAACTGTGAAGTAGTTTACTTTGAACTTGTGAACTTATTAACTGTGAGTATTATTTATGAACTGGGCAATGATATATGACTCTATGGCCCAATGGATAAGGCGCTGGTCTGCGGAACCAGAGATCTGGGTTCGATCCCCAGTGGAGTCGCTTCTTTTTAACGAAAAATTTGTATAACCAGGGTGTATAGATTAAACCAAAATTTAAAAAAAAAAAAAAAACTTTTAAGGTCAGGCGCAATAATGCTTGACCTTAAAAGGGACTTACGAAGTCAGGCAAGAATTTATGCTTGACTTTAAAAGGGACTTACGAAGTCAAGCAAGAATTTATGCTTGACGTTAAAAGGTACTTACGAAGTCAGGCAAGAATAAATGCTTGACTTTAAAAGGTACTTACGAAGTCAAGCAAGAATTTATGCTTGACGTTAAAAGGTACTTACGAAGTCAGGCAAGAATAAATGCTTGACTTTAAAACATACTTACGAAGTCAGGCGCAATAAATGTTTGACTTTAAAACATACTTACGAAGTCAGGCTATCGCTTGACTTTAAAACTCCAGACATACAAAGTCGACTTAATAAAAGTCAAGCGCCCGCCTGACTTTAAATCCCCTTTTCGCCTGACTTTAAATCCCTTTTTTGCACTAGTGTTATATCGCTATGATCGGAAGAGAATACACCAGATTGAGAACTAGCAAGGGTTACCTTTGTTGGGGCAGTTGTCAACCCTTGCATTGAACTGTTCCTAGAGGAACTAATACTCATATCCTGACAAGGCTCATTAATCACTAAGCTAGAAAAGGAATTATGCGTGGATCCCTGAATGCCAATAGGAGAAATATCATAACTCAACAATGTTTGATTCCTGGGGTCTCCTCCCCCTCTATGATGATCGACTTTAAGCTTTTTGTTGGGAGGAATGGTAGTCCGAGTGTGGAGGCTAGGAAACAGGTTTAACTTCCCAGGGACTCACTCGCTCTGCATTCTTCAAGGCTTTAGGTTCATCCCATTCAACCTGTGATATATATTGAGATGAGAATTCAATATCAGTCAAATAAAATATATAATAAATTATAATATTTATATCTATGTGTCAACGATTTCTTATTAACTGGAAAACATCAGATTTAAAAGTTTCACATTTCACAAATCATTTGAGAGTATGGTGTTCTCTAACGACTACATGTTATGTTAGTTCATTTTATTTTGCTTAAGTATGCATAGGTGGTTTGTGCATCAGTATGACACTTCCTTACATAATATATACTATAGGCCCTGATAGCACGGGATTGATGACGGAGGTGATGAGAGGGTTGGATAGGGGTGAGGCATGAGTGATCGGCGTGACCCTGTGGGAAGTAATAAACCCTTGAGTCCAGCTTCGGGATTCATCTCTCTAGGGAAAGCGAGAGAAAGAGAAACAGAAACAGATGAATTCAGACAGAACAGTAGTTATCTAATGGTTAGACAGAAATGAGTTGAGCTGAGTTGAGTTGAATCGAACTTGTGAAGGAGCTTTGCACTTCGGTTCGGTAGCTGTTGCAAAGAAAAGGCTTTGGAGAAGTTAAATTAAATTCAAAAAATAGTTATCTTATCTTATCTTATCTTATCTTTGTTATTGTACCCTTTGTATCTTATCTTTGTTATGGTTAGAGAAAAGCGAGGAAGAGACGTTAGTTTGTTCGGACTTCGGAGTTGGAGGAGGAGGATATACAGAGGAGAGAGACGTTAGTTAATTTAATTGAATTCAAAAATTAGTTAACCATATCTTATTTTAACCGTTAAAGAAACCACCAACCCGTGAGTAATAATTTAAATACAAAGTTGAACTCACTCCTCTTGATTGGGTTTCAAGTTTCAACTTTGATATATTTATTAGCCAACTTTTTTTATCTGGATGCTCTAGACATCGAATCACGGATCATCTAGGAAAATATACAAGCCTGGAAATACATCTTAATCTTAGTGCAATAATATTACAACTGTTTGAGAAATAACTAGTATAGAATTTGGAACCAAAAATACCAGTGAAACAGCCTTCAGATTCTCCAAGTGTACGGCTCATCGTATCCATAAGACTTCCGAAATCCGAACGCGGTGAGTTCCATCAAAGAAGAAAGATAAAAGAGAAGGCAAATGCCATCTGATTGTTAATTGTTTTGTTCCAGCACCCTTTTTTTCTCCCTCTCTCTTTCATCTCATTTCTCAACCGTAGATATCTTTTTCTTCAAAATTCTTGCTGAAAAGAGAATTGTGCCCGGCTTATAATTATGCCGCGCCAAAATGTCTCTGTTGCAAGAAACAGTGACCTGGAGGTACTGCAACAAATGTTCATGTGTTATATAAGCAAGGACTTACAGGAGAAACTCTTGCTTATGTATGAGTATGTATGAACGTAACATTAAACC
The DNA here is from genome assembly GCA_039519185.1 of Astragalus membranaceus. Lineage (NCBI taxonomy): Eukaryota > Viridiplantae > Streptophyta > Magnoliopsida > Fabales > Fabaceae > Astragalus > Astragalus membranaceus. Next base: position 91,176,004 of record CM076851.1, read on the forward strand.
ATTGAAATGAACAAGCGTGAGAAAAATCCCAAGACAAGGGATGTATCTAAAGCAAAATTGGGATTCCATATTGATATGAAAGCGGAATGTGGTACAAACTTATTTTTTTATGACTGCAATCATGATATATTGAAGACATGTGGTCCACTATGTTCGTTCTCATAGGAGAATTATTGAGTAATATGTAAGGTAAATGAGAAAATGACAATAGCTGGTATATGTACTGCCCACATTTGCGCATCATTTGCAAAGCAGTGTGGAACGTGTGAAAGATTTCATTGATGTAGAAAAGTTATATACCAAGTGGGAAAAAAGGAAGGCTAAATGGTTAGATTTCAAATCTGCATTACAATATCTTAGTGTGCTACGAACAAGTTGATCTGTGTATGTGTGTTACACATTTGACTCACAAAGTTGACTGCAACACTTAGCTCTAGTGCGATGGCCCAGAGCAGGTGGAATACCAAGTGTTTGATCATGTGTTGGCTTTTGATGCTATGTATGGTAACAATAGGAGAGGAGTATCTTATACAAATTTTCGTTGGTGGTATTATCTAGTGTTGACCACCAAAATTAGTAAGTAGTATTCGCCAGTGTGGAGAAAGCCTTGATTCATTTCTATATGCACAAACAAAAATACAAGAAAGACACGGTATGGTATCATATCATAATCATAATCAAAATAGTCTTAACGCGAAGGAGTCATTGATTCGGTTGTTACATATTTTCCAAGAACACATAACAGGAAATATAACAATGGAAATCTTGAAGAAAAAAAAACATAACAGAAGTACATAAAACATAGGATGCGGAAATTTTAGCGAGTTCAACAGCATATTGGATATAGACTTGTGTATTGATTCGCATACAGTCGAAATATAAAGAGATTACACTGTTTCATTTAAAGCTTTCTGTATCAACACCGCCGAGAGATCCATCCTCGGGCATGCCTTGTTTCAATCAAGTGAAAGCAATAAAAAAGATAGATAATAAACCCAACTTCCCAATTGTGATAATTCATCTATCTCAAGCAAATTTTAAGGATGAGATCCATTTTTAACGAAACTGCTTCCTTTGCCCTGTAGAGATCTTGGATCGAGTGGGATACTCCCAACCTTTAAAAACCCAGAAGACTCGGCAAATCCATTAACTTTGACTTGCATTGAGCCTACTGTGACAACATTAATTGGTTCTGTATTTGTATTAGCAACACCAACACTTGATGGCTTAGTCTCTACCTCTACCTGTCTTGGGGTGATAGTGACTGAACCAATCTTTAAGACAGAAGAAATGTCTTCTTTGTCAACTACACCTTTCTCAGCCATTCCAACCACAGATGTAGTGCCGTTGATATCAGAGCTACTGACAATATGCTCAGCACTTGAAACTGAAGTATGCTTCAAGCTATCAAATTCACCATTGTTCTTTGAATTTTTTTCATCACTGACCGGAGGAATTTCAACGACAAAATTCAGCTTCCGAGGTGGCTCAGGTGCTGGTGCTGGTGCTGGTACTGATAATGGACTTCCAAAATTCTTAATTAGCAACTTAGCTTTCTCATCCTGCATGATTTTCTGACGGTTTTCATAATATATAAAGTCATCGAGCAAAGATGTCTTTGAAGTATAATTTTTGAATATCTTCAGCATTTCCAGACCTTTTCTATACAATATCTGCTCAAGAGGAATAGGAATTTCATGGTCAAAATCTTATTGAAAGAGCGGAGAAAAAGTGCACACCGGACTGAAAGTCTCGTTAAGTTAACAAAATAAAAGATATACAAAATACATTTACTTCAATCATGACAATCAAGTCAAAAAGTATGACAATTTAAAAGCCTCGACACAATCAGGAATGTATGTGATTAGGTGGGTGAGGGGTATAGCTCTTAATAAGATAATTCAAACTATCTTTTCAGAGAAAACAAATTCTATGCAAATAAAAATTCATATATTATTAATGTAAAATGTTTATTGGAACACTTGTCAATTAGACATTGATGTGAAACTGCTGGACAGAGAATTATATATACCTCTTGTGTGTCTCTGCTATTAGTTACAGGCTTGCTCTCATTGTTCTCTAGTATAATATGCCTAAAATTTGCATTTGGCACATCTTTTATTATGTGCCACTTCAGAGGGAAGCTCCCACTCCATTTATCTTGCTGCCAGAAGTCCATATCCTTATTGAAGTCAACAGGACCAACCATCTCAGCAACTCCACAAAATTGACCACTGGCATTAACCTAAATTGAGAAAAGAAGTCAGTATGGCCAATAAAAGGAAACAAACTTAAATTTGCACACAAATTGTGCAAATTTCAGATATACAGATTGGAAAGAAATGCATATAATAACAATGGGAACTCACAGAAAAGAAAAGAAAGATAGGACAGCCTCCAGATTTTCCAGCAGCTATTCTCCTAGCGTCTTCATAAGCACTATGCAGCTTCTTGTTTCCATGAGGCGTTGAAGACCACACATTATACTTAATGCTTTTGTGCACATCATCCTCACTATATGATTTAATAACAAAAAACTTTGCATTTTCTTTGTCAATAGGGAAATCCTCCCTGTTATATTGATCAGTATAAATATCGATGTTCTCTTGTGTGTTAGTAGCATCTCCTGCCTTGGTTGTATAGGCTTTGACAGCCAGCTGATGTTTCGGCCTACTAATTCTAGGGCCTCGATTTTGTTCACCCAATACGTCATAGCTTCCATTTACATCAATGGGCGCTTTGCCCACATGAAACTTTGGTCTCAGTTTAGCAACTGCAGACTGTCCATTAGCATTGGATCCATAATGAGAAAATCCATTACTCAAATGGGAAGCTACTTTCAATTGATTACGATGGGACAAAATATTTCCATTGGAAACAGTATCTACAGACTGGAATGGAACATCAGCGCTTCTGGCCTACAAAATCAAACAGGCAAATATAACTATTAAACATAATCAAGAAAAACTCAAATAAGAGCAAATTTACTTCCATATATTGAAAAAAAAAAAACAAGCCGCCAAATACAATAATACAATATCTTCAGTAGATTTGAAACATAAAAGACCACTACAAAGATCACAAAGTAATACATTCCCTACAGGTGTGTCCTTTTTAAAAAAGTATAAGTGGCATAGACATGTCAACTTCAAATTCAAATATAGCTCAAAAGCTATGAAGCCTGGATACCGGATACGATACGGGATACGACACGATACGGATACGGGGATACGGGAAAATTTTGAAAATCAAGATACGACACGGCTGGGATACTTTAATAAAAAATTAAATTAAAATTTAAATATATAAAAACATAACAAAAAATAGAATAGAATAGAAACACAAATAGAAAAAAACAAAGATGAAAAACTGAAATATTACATTTTATAAACATGAAAAAAAACTGCCGAAATAGATAAAAAAAATCACACAAAATATATGGATGAAAGGAAGAGGACATCCGACACACCTATGTATGAGTGACTAGTCATAAAAAGTAATGGTGGACAAGTAACTGAGACCACCCGAAATCGTATAATACGAATAGTCAGTGGCAGAAATAGATGACTTTTTATAGACTAAGATATTCATATTAGTACGTAATTGATCAATAAAACATAAGCATATCATTAGTCAATATATATTCATCACATTGTAGAAATAAATACTTGTGATCTTATCAAGTAGAGATAGTTACGTATATTTATCCCACTCATATCACAATGTATTATTTCTTCTATTAGTGTATTACGAAAAAACATATAATTTTGTCTTTTAGTTATTGAGGTATTAAAGTGTATCATATATGAGTGACAATCATGTGCTTAGTTGGTAAGAAGTATCGAAAAAGTATCTGAGAAGTATCCTTAGTTGGTAAGAAGTATCAAAGATGTATCTGAAAAGTATCGAGTCAAATATTTTTTAAAAAGAATTAAAAAATTATTAGATACTCTTTGGGTACGTATCGAGAAGTATCGGGTGCGTATCGGTATCGGATACGTATCCGACACGGATACGTCTCCATTTTTGAAGTATCGGGGCTTCATAGCTCAAAAGGGTAAGATTTCTACCTGGTGGAGAGGCGGTGAAGACAAATTAAGAAAACCACTGTTAGACTTAGAAACACTTCCAATTGTCAAATCTTTCTTTGTCCCAACATTAGTTCTTGGCCCCTCAGGTGCCCTGACCATGGAACTTGTCTGATTTGATAATGGTTTTGAAGAACTCCTAGTAAAAGCACCAGAAGTTGAATTGAACTTATGTTTCAAACCTCTTCCATCAGGTCTACTGACAGAAGCACTGTTATCAAACAATGAGTCAACAGAACTATCAAAGAAATTGTCTGGTTGAACAACAGGAATATAAGCTGGCGAAGAAATAGGGTTTTGATAATTGGGGAGGGAGTAATACTGTTGTGCTCCTCCAAATGAACCGTCAACTCCTATTATAGCACCAGGAATATAAGGATTGTATGGATTGTATGGAGACTGTGCAAATCCATAGCTAGGTGTGTAATATACATAAGGAAAACTTTCATCTTGTGCACCCTGGCAAAGAAACAAGCATTAAAATCAGCTGTCAGTCCAACACATGACACGCACACACACACACACAGGCAGAGGAGAACTAACTCACCGTGTACTGAATATCAAGACCATCTACACCAAAAATCCTATGGTGGTCCTCCCATTCCCCGGGTGACTCGAATCCTGGCCACAATAAATATAACTAGTTAACATGTGATGTATATGGAACGTACCCAAAATCCAAACATATAATAATTTAGAATTTACCTGTACAATAATACCCATAATTGATGGCAGCCGGGTAATACAAGTTCTGATCGACAACAAACTCAGGGGCTCCTTCGTTAAACATGTCTTCGAATAGTTCAATAATTCAAAATTTGGGCTTGTCGAGCGTGACTTTAAATCAGCACCTTTGATCTGAAAGTCAAAAGAACAATGAGAAAATTGATCGCCGCACAAACTAAGAGATGGCATAAAAGTGGCTAGAATACAATAATGTCAAGTTATCATAGTAAAGGAGACCCAAACCTAATGTATCAAAAATAAACAAAGAAATACAGGTTACCAAAAAACTATAAAATTACCAAATAAGCATTTTCATTTCGAGTTTAAAAAAAATCATAAATTTCCAAACCAGAACTTCCACAGCTGCAAAAAGCCATAATATGAAGTATAGGCAAACATAGCAATCCAAAAATATTAAAATGGAAAACTGCATTAGGCAGAGATGAGAGGTTTTATTAACCAGCAGCAGATTAAATACACACAGTATTAAAAACAAACAATCACAAAGTACTTTGAAATCCATGATTAATACTATACAAATTCCAACAGACATGAAAGAGCTAACAAATGAACTAAGCACAACTGCATGCCAAGAGAAATCAAATTAAACCCATTGCCCTTGCACTGTAAAAACAGTAACGATTGAATACGTTCTTGCAAGTTGTGAAAAAGGATCTCATTAGTCAATGACTCACTACCAGATACGATACACACAAATACCATTATTATAGTATAATGAAGTATAAACAATCACAGTAAGCTGAGGTTCATAACGAAAAACAGACCAAGTGAACCTATGCTAGTGCTATGCCTCACAGTGTCTGGTATTTGAGTGTGTATTAACATAAAGCCGATGATGGTAAAGAAACTCGAATATTTAAGTGTGTATTATTAACATACTTAAATATTTGTAAATTGTGCGGAAATAACTATAAAATTTCATGTGTAAAAAAAAACTATAAAATTTCTAATTCCGAAAACCTGTTAAAGGATAAGATCAACGCGGTTTGACCTTCAAACACGGAAACAGCTCAGTAACTTACCAATTAAGAAACCAAATTAGCTACAAAAACAACCCATCTCCTCTTCCCCTACCCCTAGAAACGAGAAAACCCATTCCCAAACATGCAATCAAGTACTCGTAAAACTGTAAAACCTAAAACGCATAAACAAGAGAGTAAACCAAGCTACCCTAAATTCTCCACTCGAGTCCTTACTATCATTCAAGTAACACAACTTCAATCGCCGAATAGGAAGAGTAAAGAATCGATACACAGAAAGAGAGTAAAGAAGACAAGAAAAAGCGAAAGGAGGATTTTATTATTTACCTAAAAAAGAGGGGAATCAAGCCCTGATTGTCACGAAACGTCTTCTGATATTGAAATTGAAGAAGCCCGATAATGAAAGAAGAGCGTTGTGGAACATTCTGATGGCGTTCCTACTACCAAACCCTAAACATCGACTAAAAGGGGGGAAGAAGAAAGAAGAAAGAAGAGAGCCCTTAACCTTTGAAAAAGGCGGTTTCGGTGTATGAGAAAAACCAAAAAGAAAATTAATCAGAATTCAGAAGAGAGTGTGTGTGTGTATTTTTTTGGTCAATTAGATATTAGATAGTGTGTAAATGAAAGAGCGAGAGACGTGCAAATTAAGATTCCCCCACCCACCTACTTAAGATACGAAGCGCTTTGTAATTTATTTATTTTTTGGAATTAATTGGTGACTTGGTGTACATGTGTACAAGATTTTTAATTATTAATATTAAAAAAATATTTGTCGATCATGAAATCACGTGTCATAAAAATTGCTACAAAAATTGTTACAACATGAACCGATAAAAGTACATAACATGGGTGACTTTCAACATAGCGAGATAAAGTCAAATTTTTTATAATGTGTCATTACGTGATTGGTTGACGCTATAAAAAATCTTATATAGCGATGATGTAAATAAATTAAATCCTCTTTTTTATTTTTGATAAGCAATTGATTTATTGAAAAGATTACTATCAATGCTCAATCCCAAACATAAAAATCAAAATCAGAAATTGTTAACATATGTGAAGGCGTTATTCCGTCAAGAAAATAAAAAATAAATCAAAGCTACAGTCTCTTCCCACCTCATACACAAACTAGCTCTAAGAGATACAAATAACGTGGTTCACAATCGATTCAAGCTTGGTCTCTTCTCCCTTAAAAATAGCGTTATTTTGAGCTAACCAAATACACCAACAAATTGTCATCTATAGTAAAAATTTAACTCTCTTTGTCTTTTTACTTTTACACAAATCACCAAATCATAGACAATATTAAAAAAGAATATATGAAGGAGGCGTCTGAATGTCCAACCACCTCTCAACATCCTGTCACACCCTCTTAGCCAAATTGTAATACTCTTCTTAAAACCCTCTTTATATTAATATATTAATAAGTGTAAATGTCGACGTTTAAGTTGCTTGCTTGCTCTCTACGTATAGTTACGTTGACCGTCATGACCTATGGAAATTGAGTTTAATTTAGTATAGGGTTTTACGATCACTACCGATCACACAATGTATGAAGTGGTTAGTTACTAATTGACTAATTGGTGATTACCAATTGACTAATTTTTTTAATGATAAGTCACAATATAATTAGTAGATAGTGTACGATATGTATACACCTATTGTATATATAAATTAAACTAATGAAATTATCTGATGGAAATTCGTATATGCAACTATACGTATAGTGTCTCCGTAATGCCTGCGGGCTCCCTGACAGGAGGCCACGGAAGGTGGAGGAGGGTCAAAGTAATTCGAACATTTTTCTTGTATAAACACATTAATCCAACGGAAATAACTAGTGAAAGGTTTGGTTATCCTCATTTAATATTCTCAAATTTAACGGAAAATTAGTTTTGTTTATCAAATTTATCATTCCTTGGAACTAACAACTTCTTTAAGTTTGTCGAAAATTGTTGAAATTAATTGGAATTGAATATCTTGAAAAATGTTTCACATTGCCTAATTTGGTAAAGGAAGAGGGAGATCAAGATTATATTGATGAGCCCAAGTTCTTCTTTACAAGATATGTCACTCGAAAACACTTTAAATTTGTATGACTTTTTTCTTCATCTTATGCTCTTGTCTTAGAGTGTTGTGAGGTGTACTTAGATATTTACTTTGGCGAGTGTAGGTGTCATGGGGTCATTGGCAGTATGATAGAGGTCTATGTGTTTTACAAATTTTCACATAGTGTTATTCTCTGGTTGTCATTAACTAACAATTTGTGGTTTTTCTATAGTTTACGAGCTTGCACGTTAAATTATTGTGTTTCGATTGTGCTCATTTTATTTCTCTATGATGTTTTTCTAACACTCCCTTTAGGCGCTCAAAAGCCCGTTGGTGGGATCTATCCATATAAAAGAATATTCCTTCAACAATTCAATGAGGGTTCCATTTTTCGTACCCCGGCCTTTTAACATCATACCTCCACGTTATTTTTTATTCCTAGATTGCCCCTGTCACAAATTAACCAACGGATTTATCTAATTGAATGGTAAATCCGTTTTGGGAAAAAAAAAACCAAAATGGATTTATCATTTAATCAGATAAATCCGTTTTTAAAAAACTGAGTAACGGATTTAAGTTAAAAAAACATAAATCTGTTAAGTAAAATTAAAACGACGGATTTACATCAGAGAATCTTAAATCCGTTTTGTTAACTTACTGCAACGGATTTATCTATTTATTAGATAAATCTGTTTTGAAAAAAAACAAAACGGATTTATCTAATAAGTAGATAAATCTGTTTTGGTTATTTTCGTCTTGGTTAATGTGCCCCAACGGATAGATTTTTAACGGTGTAGATCGCACCGACAATATCAACGACACATAATCATTGATGGCTGCTAAAAATACCCACACTCACCCTCATATTTTCACACCAACATTTCACTCAGTTTTTCTTCTTTCACACCCACACACCAAAATGAACACTGAATTCACTTATATAACAAGCCTAAATATATTCAACTATTTGTATAGTTTGTACCTGTCCTCTGAGAATATTAGATGCTACATGAGCATCAAATCCGATAAGAAGTGAACCATCCATAGGTCCAACATACTGCTGGTCTCAACCTCTACTAAGCACCACTGTAAATAAAAAATAAAAGAAAAATTTAAAAAACTAATACACTAGGGACTTAAGGTAAATTCGTTACCATTTTTTAAAAAATAACCTACGGAAGTAACATAAATTCGTTAGTTATTTTTTTGAAAAAATTGAACGGTGAATTTACCTTAAATCTGTTACCAATTTTGTTGAAAAATGTCAACTGCTGATTTACGTAAATCTGTTTAGCCAATTCAAATAACAACTGCGAATTTACATACTTCCGTTTCTAAAAATGCTGGATTTATACGGAATTATGTAAATCCGTTGTTAAAAAAATGGCATGCGAATTTACATACTTCCTTGGCGACGGATTTAGGTACTTTTGTGAGGGAAATTTTTTCGAACTTACTTTTTGCAAAAACGGAAGTAACTGAAGAATGAAAAACAGATTTATGTTTTTGTTAACTTTGGAGGGCATTTTTGGTTTTTTTACACAGATTGTGGGTGGGGGGGATGATGTTTAAGGGTGGGGTACCAAAAATGGGACCCTTCAATGAGGGGTGAAGTAATTGAGGCATTAACACGTGACGTTGTTGTACGTAGTGTGAATAATTTAGGCTAAAAAATTGGTTTTCGGGCAACCTACTCCGATTGTAATGAAACCACAGCCAATAAATCCGAAAAAAATTAGGCATCAAGACTTCCCAAATTCTATCGTTTACTATTTTTTATTAATTTTTTGAATTTTTCATAAATTACAAAAAATCTAAAAAAAATTGCATAACCTTATTTTGGTTTTACTAGATTTTTAGTGGTGTTTTTATAATTTTTAGATTAGTTTTGACTCTTTAACGGATTTTTAGTAGGGTTTTTATAATCATTTTTTAAAAATTAAAAAAAATCACTTTTAAATACCCAACGGATTTACCTATTTATTAGATAAATCCGTTTTGAATATTTCCAAAACGGATTTAGCTATTATTAGATAAATCCGTTATTAAAAAATAACAAAACGGATAAATCCGTTTTAATAGATAAATCCGTTTTTAATAGATTTATCTATTTACCTATTTACCTATTTAATAGATAAATCCGTTTTTGTTATTTTTTAATAACAAATTTATCTATAGTGGGGGTAAATCCGTTATAACAGATAAATCCGTTTTTGGTTTTTTTCCCAAAACGGATTTATCATATCTTTAAAATAGATAAATCCGTTAGTTGTAACTCTGAGGGGCATTCTGGGAATATCATATTTTGTGGGGGTATATGGGGGAACTGTGGGGGTACACCAAAAAAACCCATTTTTTTTTGGACATTACTTTCCCCACACCCCCTCCTACTCTTTCACACCCCCTCCTACTCTTTCACACCCCCTAACTTCTAAAAACCCTAAACTACCCTCAACTTAAAAAAAAAAAAACCCTCACACCCTCACACCCCTCACACCCCTCACTCCTCTCACTTTCCCTTTCACTCTCCTCTCATTCGAACCCTTCCCTTTCACTCTCCCTCTCACTCAACTTCTCACAACTCACTCAATCTCACCCAATCTCCCACTCAATCTTCTCCACAAACACCCTCAAGACCACCTGGGTTTTGTTCGCGTCCTCTCACTCTCTCTAATCGTTCCATTTTCATTCAGGTAACCCTCTCTCCCTTCTGTACATTTAAGTTTTTTTTTTCTGTGCATCTGCTGTGTTCGCATGACCTCATGCGAACACGTGAAAACGAAGGTGTTCGAATGAGGTCATGCGAACACCGTTCGAATGAGGCCATGCGAACACCCGTTCGAATGGGGTTGTTCGAACACGTGCGAATGCTTTTGTTCGAACAGGTGCGAATGATGCTGTTCGAACAGGTGTGACAGTATTGTTCCTGTTATATTGCTGGTTATGTTGCTTAATTGGTTTAATGGTTGTTGTTTCAGATATGGTGAGGCATCGTGGCGGTAGTTCGCAACAGCCGGAGCGTAGGCCACCCCCGACGGCTTCCGAACGCAAACGGAGGCAAGATGGAGCTGAACCTTCACGGAGGCAAGATGGAGCTGAACCTTCCCGGAGGGGTAGGCGTAGGGACAGATTAGACGTCCCTCCTCCCCCACCGGAGGTTGATGATATTGGCCGGGATGTTGAGCGTGATGCTCAATTTCCGGCATATGAGCTGGCCGGCCCTTCTGGTCATGCACATGAGGAGGGAGGTGCTCAACATGAGGAGGATGTTGAGCCTCAGGAGCCTGCTGCTGCTCCTAGGGCTACATTCCCATTCCCTAGTGGACCTGTTGATGGTTCTGTCTTGCCCACATACGGGTCTCATATTTTGACTGAGTTCTATGCTGGCCGGGTAAGTTATTGTTATATAATAGCGAGTTGTCAATTTTGTTTCTTATTTTGTTGAACATATTGGCTTATTGTGCCGGTGTCATTTGTCAATGCAGGTTCGGCCGGACATAACTACGATTCCACATGGACCGGTTAACCTTGTGGTCCATGCTAGGATCAGGGAGACTCTTATCCTATCGGGGTTGTTCCCTCTCATAGGACTTGGTTTTCCCCTCACTCACAAGGGGCTGCTGAACGCATTCATAGAGCGTTGGCAGCCGGATACATCATCATTCCACCTTCCTGTGGGTGAGATGTCTATCACCCTTGATGATGTATCCCAGCTGCTACACATCCCCATCACGGGCCAGTTCTATGACATGCCTGACTGGACTTCGTGGCAGGGAGAGCAGCTGCTGATTGACTATTTGGGGGCCACCCCCCAAGATGCCGCTGAACAGACTTCTGCGCGAGGGTTGTCAGTTGGTTTTGTATGGCTGAGGGATCATGTCTACCACCCATCCATAGCTGAGCAGAGGTGGCATCATGCTGCTAGGGCCTATTTGCTCTATCTTTTGGGCTGCACATTGTTCGCAGACAAGTCAGGAAGCAAGGTTAAGCTTGGCTACCTAGGTATGCTTCTTGATTTGAACAATGTTGGAGACTACTGCTGGGGGGCAATGGCCCTTGCCCATCTTTATGATCAGCTGAATGATGCTTCAAGAAAGAAGACGAAGAAGATGGCTGGTCATATGGCTCTACTACAGGTATAAAACTTACTTTTTTTTTATAAGTTTACTTTAGGTTTACTTTCAGATTTATAATCAACCAATGATATGTTCATTACAGGGTTGGATTTTTGAGCACTTCCAGAGTGCCAATTTTACATCTTGGGTGGTGCACCCAGAATATGTTGAGAGTATGCCACGGGCGAAGAAATGGCTGTGTAGGGATGGCCCCGGGGCCATCAAGTCACACACCATCAGACTGTGCCTTGACCGGCTACACCGTGAGGAGGTCACCTGGGACCCCTACACAGGCCATAGGCAGGAGAGACCCTTTGAGGAGCTGGGCAGGTTCAGAGGGTTCATCCGGAGTGCTGGCTGTATGGTGAGCCATTTGCCGGATAGAGTGGTCAGACAGTTTGGCCAGGTACAGCACATCCCGGAGGAGCCCAGACCTGCAAATCGGGCCGTCTGTACTCTCACGGAGTGTGATGAGAGGTGGACACAGTTCCAGGACCACTTGGTGGCGCGGGGGCCTCCCTGTGTGCCGTACTCCTCAAACACGGTGCCGGGCTACTTTCCATGGTTTTCTAGGGTCTCACATCCCTTTGCCTTCCCTGAAAATTATGTAGAGCTTGTGGATGAGCCGGATGTCAGTGTGGTACGTGTTTTTTATGTTAATTACAGTAATAAGTTTCTTCTACTTATTTAAATCTACTTAATTTAAATAATGTTATGTTATTTGTTTGACAGATGCTGCCAGAGCTCCTGGATATGGTGGATGAGATGGATGGGACCATCAATGATAATGTCCCAGAGCCAACCAGGAGCGTCTTTCAGCGCATCAAGAGGTTGCTCAACCCCTTCCGTAGGCTTAGGAGGAGGATCGTCAATGTGTATCAGAGGAGGGGGCGTAACACCCAGTAGGGGGGATATTTGTATAATTTAACTGTTTGGAACTTTTGTATAATTTAACTACTTTTGATATTATTAAGTATTTTTGTGATGTCATCTACTTAATTTGGCACAAATTTATTGCCTTTTTATTACAAACCATAACCATACATGAAATACGAAAGACATGAAATACGAAAGACATAAAACCAACATAAGCAAACAACTAACTAAGAAACTAGTGTTTCGGTCGTCCCTGTTCCAGCAGATAAATGATCTCTTCTGGAGTGCGTATTGTGTCCACGTACAACTCTAAGACTTGTCGCCCCATCGGAAGTGTAGCATGATATTCCATCATGGTCCCAACGTCGTCATCGTTGCGGATCTCCATAACTGAAAAATAGCCAGTCCCGTAATCAAGACGGTTGTACTTTCGGTAACGTATACGCTCCACGTCTTTCCGCCACGCTCCCTCTGGACGAATCTTCCTCTCAGCCTTTTCCTTCAGTTGGGCGAAGGTGATGTCCTTACTCATCCTGCAGAATACATGGTTAGGACAACGAAACATAACACCATGTTCGTCGGTGGTGACAGCCCCATGGTGATGAAGGGCCGTTAGGAATTTGGTGGATGAGTACTGGGTTGAGCACAATTGCCATTCCATTTCAGCTTGGTTGTAGCTGTCAAGAGGGAGAGTAGGTTTTGGTGAAGAAGCAGATTAGGGTTTGGTGAAGAAGGTCTGAGGATGTGAACCCCCTTTTATAATAGGCATGGTGAAATGTCAGCCGTTGATTTCATTTTTAGATCACAAATCTGAGCCGTTTAAATTCTATCCGTTCAGACACATTTTCCAAAGGGATTGACATCCACTCCTTTATCTGACACACATTTGACTGATTGTAAGCCGTTGATCAAAACTGTCGGTGGAATCTGAGACGTCCAATATCTATCGCTCTGCAACACTGGTTCGAACAGCCTCATGCGAACATATTCGCATGATCACATTCGAACCTGTTCGCATGACCCCATTCGAACAGGTGAAAAACACCCAAGAGGGTGTGTCCCCATATTTAACACACGCGAATGGCCTCGTGCGAACTTGTTCGAAGGCCCGTGTTCGAACAGGTGAAAATTCGTGAAAAAAAAGAGGTTTGGCCTGGCCTTTTGGTCATTTCACACCCTTATGGGGTGTGTTTTGAGTAGGAGGGGCTGTGGGAAAAGCAAACGCCTTTTTTTTAGAGTCAAGCCCAACTCCATCAACTGATAAGACGTAACCCAAGTAGGCGATGGAGTTATGGGCAAAATTATATTTGGACAATTTAAGGAAAAATTGATTATCAGTATAAAACAATCTCAAGGTGAGTGAAATGAACTTCCAAGGTACGACTATAGACCAATAATATATCGTCAAAAAAACACTGACGAATTGATGTAAGTAGGGTTTAAAAAGGAGGTTCATGCTAAAGTGGGGGGGGGGGGGGAGCATTGTACATAACAAACAACATAAGCAAAATTTGAAATGACCAAGATGAGTGTGAAACACAATTTTTTATTTCGCATTTATTAACGTGTATATGACAGAAACCCAAATAGAGGTCTAGCTTTGAGAACAATGAGTGCCATATATCATCCAAGCTCATCAATTATCAAAATGGGAAGATGATTCTTGATAGTGATGGCGCTTAAGGCGCTGTAATCAACACAAAAGCAACACATGTCATCTTTTTTGTGAGCTTATAGAACATAAGAAGAGGAGGCGCTAATGTTAACTTGGTTGATGCCTTGGTCGAGCATATATCCTTTGTTTAAGCTTCGATTTCCTTTTTTATAAAAACTAAGGGTCCGTTTGGTGTACAGGATAGGATGGAGACATGATAGGATAGAGAACAGGATAGAGACATGATAAGTAGTTATCTTATCATGTGTTTGATATGCACATGATAACAAACAGGATAGCAATACTTTATCATAGCCTGTATTTGGTACGCACTAAATAATGACTTGATATGATATATGTCATATCCAAATGACAAAATTGTCCTTGTGAAGAAATTACATTTATTTTTTTAAAAAATAACATATAATATTTTTAAATATTATTAATTATCAAAATCTACTAAAAAATTAAAATAATTAAAGAAATCATTTTATACAAATCTTAAAAAATTATTTATTTTGACAGATTAAATAAGTAATATTTATAAATTAACAAAATTGACATGCACATAAGTAGAAATATAATAAACAACTTCAAATTATAAAAAGTTGTACAAGTAACTAAATAATTCTATATATTACTTAATAAAACTGTCTCACACACACAGACACATACACACACACATATATATATATATATATATATATATATATATATATATATATATATATATATATATATATATATATGTTATAGAATAATCAAAACTCTAGCAACCAAAGAATGAGAGAATGAGAGAATTTTGGAGTCTTTGTATTTCTCTTTCACAAGTGTATCTTTACATATGGGGGTGAGTCCTTATTTATAGGGTGGTGAAGGACAAGTGAGTAGTCAACCATAAAGGCCACTACACAAAGATAATAAAGGAGATGATGGGAGAAGAGAAATGGACATCCAATATCCAATAATATTCATAACACTCCCCCTTGGATGTCCATTGAGGATATGCCTCATTAAAACCTTACTAGAAAAAAACACAGTGGGAAAAATCTAGTGAAGGAAAAAGAGTACAATATCCTTTTACAAAATTTATTTATTTCTCCCCCTCATCCAGACAATCATTTTTGTGACGGCGAAGACCAATCTTTTGTACCAGTCGTTCAAAAATTCTGCTTGGGAGCGATTTTGTGAAAAGGTCCGCAAGATTATCACATGAACGAATTTGTTGAATGCTTATATCACCATTCTTCTGAAGATCATGAGTGAAGAAGAATTTTGGAGAAATATGCTTTGTTCGATCTCCTTTAATGTAACCTTCTTTCAACTGAGCAATGCATGCAGTATTATCTTCATAGATTGTTGTTGCATCTATTCTTCCGGAAGACAAACCACAAGTCTCTTGTATGTGTTGAATCAGAGACCTTAACCAAACACATTCCCGACTTGCTTCATGTAGTGCTAAAAGTTCTGCATGATTTGATGATGTTGCTGTTATGGTCTGTTTCACAGATCTCCATGAAATTGCTGTACCACCACAAGTAAACAAGTAACCTGTTTGTGATCTGTCACTATGAGGATCTGACAAATAACCTGCATCTGCATAACCTGTTAATTCTAAATTGGGTACTTTGGAATAAAACAACCCCATGTTCATTGTACCTCTAAGGTAACGAAGTATATGCTTGACTCCATTCCAATGTCTTCGTGTGGGTGAAGAACTATATCTTGCTAATAGATTGACAGAAAATGATATATCAGGGCGCGTATAATTAGCAAGGTACATCAGTGCTCCAATTGCACTGAGATATGGTACTTCAGGACCAAGTGGTTCTTCACCCTCTTCTCGAGGTCTAAAGGGATCTTTCTCCACATCCAGTGATCTAACAACCATAGGAGTAGATAACGGATGAGATTTGTCCATGTAGAAACGTTTTAAAGCTTTTGCTATATAAGCCTCTTGATGTACAAAAATTCCATTTTTCAAATGCTCAATTTGTAATCCTAGACAAAAATTTGTCTTTCCCAAATCCTTCATCTCAAATTCTTTCTTTAAGCAATCTATAGCTTTTGGAATCTCTTCAGGAGTTCCAATAATATTTATGTCATCAACATATACAGCAATGATAGCAAATTCTTTTCCAGATCTTTTTATAAAAATACATGGACAAATAGGGTCATTTGTATATCCCTCCTTTAGCAAATATTCGCTGAGGCGATTATACCACATGCGTCCAGATTGTTTTAGCCCGTAGAGAGATTTATTCAATTTGATGGAGTAGTCATCTCGAGATCCCGGACTATGTGCCTCAGGCAAGTTAAATCCTTCAGGGAGCTTCATGTAAATGTCACTATCGAGTGAGCCATATAAATAGGCTGTGATAACATCCATCATGTGCAAATTAAGCCCTTCATATGCTACAAGGCTAATTAAGTACCGAAAAGTACTTGCATCTATAACAGGTGAATATGTTTCATCAAAATCAATGTCAGGTCTTTGTGAAAACCCTTGAGCAACAAGTCGAGCTTTGTATCTTGCAATTTCACCATTCTCATTTCGTTTTCGCACAAAGACCCATTTGTATCCAACCGGTTTCACACCTTCAGGTGTTCGGACTACAGGTCCAAAAACTTTTCGCTTGTAAAGCGAGTTTAATTCTGCTTCAATTGCATCTTTCCATTTTGGCCAATTCTCACTTTGTCTACAATCTTTAATGGATTTTGGTTCATGATCCTCATTGCCATTTATCACATTTAGCGCTATATGATATGAAAAAGCATCATCAACGTTGACATCCTGTCGGTTCCATTGTACTCCATTAGTGACATAATTTATTGAGATCTCTTTATTTTCATGACTTTCAGGTACCTGATCAATCTCTTCTGGGACTGAAATGTCAATTATGTCTGTAGACTCTTTGAGAGTTTCTATATCCTCCTCTGGACCATCTTTCTTTTTAGCTCATTTTCTTGTTCGAGGATTTTTATCTTTGGAACCGACTGGTCTACCACGTTTCAGTCGTGGTTGGGACTCATTTGCAATATTAGATTGCCCAACAGGGACATCTATTTTTATTGGAGCATTAGCAGCTGGTATATATGATTTTGTCACACCTTTTGGATCAGTGAATGCATTTGGTAATTGATTTGCTAAGCTTTGCAAATGAATTATCTCTTGAACTTCAAGTTCACATTGTTTAGTTCGAGGATCAAGATGAGACAATGACGATACATTCCAACTGATCTCTCTTTCCAACTGCTTATTCTCTCCCCCTAATGCTGGAAAATTTGATTCATCAAAATGACAATCAGCAAATCGAGCTGTAAATAAATCTCCTGTTGTTGGTTCAAGATATTTTATAATAGATGGGGATTCATATCCAACATATATTCCCAACCTTCTTTGAGGACCCATCTTAGTGCGTTGTGGTGGAGAAATTGGAACGTACACCGCACATCCAAAAATTCTAAGATGGGAAATATTAGGTTCTTGACCAAAAACTAACTGTAAAGGGGAAGAGTCGTGATAACTTGTTGGCCTGATGCGAATCAATGTTGCAGCATGCAAAATTGCATGTCCCCAAGTGGAAATGGGAAGTTTGCATCTCATGAGAAGTGGTCTTGCAATTAACTTTATACGTTTAATAAATGATTCTGCAAGTCCATTTTGTGTATGAACATGTGGTACAGAATGTTCAATGTCAATTCCAATGGAGGCACAATATTTATTAAATGCTTGAGATGAAAACTCAACAGCATTGTCAAGACGTATTTTCTTGACAGGATAATCAGGGAAGTGAGCTCTTATTCGAATTAGTTGAGCTAGCAATCTCGCAAATGCTTGGTTGCGAGTTGACAACAGGCAAACATGTGACCATTTAGTTGATGCATCAATTAAAACCATAAAATATCTAAATGGTCCACATGGTGGATGTATTGGCCCACAAATATCACCATGTATTCGTTCTAAAAAGTTGAGAGATTCACTTCTATTTTTTGTTGGTGATGGTCTAATTATCAACTTCCCTTGTGAACAAGAAGTGCATGAGAACTTATTGGATTGAAGAATCTCCTGGTTCTTCAATTGATGACCACATGAGTTTTCAATTATTTTTCGCATCATTATGAATCCGGGATGGCCCAGCCGGTCATGCAAAACAACAAATTTTTTGTGATTTGTAAATTTCTCGTTTACAACAACGTGTGCTTCAATTGGACTGATATAAGTGTAGTACAAACCAGAGGAAAAGGCGGGCAGCTTTTCCACTACACTTATTTTTTCCAAAGTATGTCTTGTTATATAGAGATATTCAATATCTCCTTCATCTCTTGTTTCAATATGATATCCATTTAAACGGATATCTTTGAAACTTAATAAATTTCTACTAGACTTGGGGGAATATAATGCATTCTCAACGTGTAAATTTGTTCCCCGGGATAACATTATATTAGCTCTTCCGGAGCCTTCAATTATCTTTGAAGAGCCACATATAGTACTAACATTGATTTCTCGCTTCACTAAATAAGAGAACTATTTTGCATCTTTTAAAATTGTATGAGTAGTTCCGCTATCGACAGGACACGTATCTCCATTATTGATGCTAGTGTCAATACTCATTCTATCCAAAGAAGAAAAGAATATGATAAGAGAGAAGCATGAGAAAGAATAAAAATTTTATGATTGAATTATTATCGAACATAATCTATAGAAGTTGAAAACACACTTAAATATAAAGCTTTATTATTATTAGCATAGGATATTCAAAACATCATAGAAAATTCAAAGACACTCTCAAACTTTATTATTATTGTGATATTTAGGAAAATCTACTTCTTGACTATATCTCCATCCACAATAAGGTGACCAATATTTCCATCAGGGTCAGCAAAGAAATCAGCAACATCCAAATGAGTAGCATCTGTATTACCATCATCTTCATAAGCAAAATGACTCTCAATCCTTTTATCTTTATTTTTAATTGATTGTTGATAGAGATCAACAAGATGTTTTGGTGTACGACAAGTACGACTCCAATGACCTTTTCCTCCACAACGATAGCAAATATTTTCATTACTTTTGCTACTCTGCCCACCTTTTTCATTCTTTCCAACATTTTTCCACTTCTGGTGAAAAGACGTGTTCTTGTAATTTCCACTGTGACTATGATCAAGACCGTGACCACGACCATAGCCATGACCACGGCCACGACCACGACCACGAGTTTGTCCATAGTGATCGTGTGTTGCTACATTCACTTCTGGGAATGGAACAGTGCCAGTGCGACGAGCTTCATGATTTTTCATCAAAAGTTCATTATTTTGCTCGGCCACAAGAAGGCAAGAAATCAAGTCAGAATATTTCTGAAAGCCTTTTTCTCGATATTGCTGCTGCAGGAGCACATTGGATGCATGAAAAGTGGAGAATGTTTTTTCTAACATATCTTCATCAGTCACTTTTTCTCCACATAATTGTAATTGGGAAGTGATTCTAAATAGTGCAGAATTATAGGCAGTTACACTTTTAAAATCTTGTAAACGCAAATGCATCCAATCATAACGAGCTTTTGGGAGGATAATAGATTTTTGGTGCTCATATCTTTCCTTTAAACCGTTCCAAAGGACATGTGGGTCTTTTACCGTAAGGTATTCATTTTTAAGGTCCTCATGGAGATGGTGGCGAAGAAAAATCATGGCTTTTGCCTTTTGTTGATTAGATGCTTTATTTCCTTCTTTAATAGTATCTCCGTGCCCTTCGGCATTCAAATGAATTTCAGCATCTAGAGCCCATGGCAAGTAATTCTTTCCCGAAATGTCAAGAGCCTCAAAATCAAGTTTTGTAAGGTTCGACATATTTAGTACTATCATAAGAGTGTGAAATTGAACAATTTAGATCAAATATAGTATTGTGAAGAAAAACCAAAAACTATATATATATATATATATATATATATATATATATATATATATATATATATATATATATCACTTAATCTCTCAGATATGTAACTATAGATCAAAATTGGTAAAATCAACATTTTTTTAAGCAACTTATTGATTTGATATGGTTCTCATATTAAAAGAATATAAATCATTCATCATTAAAAAAAACTTTGGCAATATTGTTAAAACTCTTCTAGGTAATATTCATTCCCCCAGTCTCCTCATATTCACTAGTGCAAAAAAGGGATTTAAAGTCAGGCAAAAAGGGGATTTAAAGTCAGGCGCCCGCTTGACTTTTATTAAGTCGACTTTGTATGTAAGGAGTTTTAAAGTCAAGCGATTGCCTGACTTCGTAAGTATGATTTAAAGTCAAGCATTTATTATTATCTGACTTCGTAAGTATGATTTAAAGTCAAGCACGTATTATTGCCTGACTTCGTAAGTATGTTTTAAAGTCAAGCATTTATGGCCTGACTTCGTAAGTTTTTTTTTTTTTCAAATAGTCAGGCATTATTGCGCCTGACTTTAAAAGTTTTTTTTTTTCAAATAGTCAGGCATTATTGCGCCTGACTTTAAAAGTTTTTTTTTTCAAATTTTGGTTTAATCTCCTATATACACCCTGGTTATACGATTTTGGTTTAATCTTCCTACATTTACACCCAAAACACATTAAAAGTACAAAATTACTATATAATAACTTTTATTAAGTTACTCTATACAAATTTACAAATATTATTCATCATAAGTAGTCTTAATTCATCAAATAAAACATGAATGATATAGTTTCATAATACTACTAGTTTTCAAACTAAAACTAAATATAAAATATCTAAGTTGAAGTGTGAAAGGTACAAGTTTTTGCACTTAACAAGGAATCTGAGAGGAAGAAAACCCTTGCACTTATGTTGTTGTTTTCTTCAGTGATTTGATTTCTTCTCTTTGTTTCAAGCACAAATCCTTCAACTTCTCTACCTGCAAATTTAACAAATCAAAAGTGGCTCAGATTGATTTGAACATCTTCATGAAACACTTGAGAAGAAAGAAATAAAAGCATGCAATAACTATCAGACTTTTAGATAATAATAATAACTTTGTGACTTCAAATTAACTTCTGCATATCAATCTCTTCAAAAATTCACTAATTCAACTTATCTACTGCATATCAATCTCTTCAAAAATTCACTAATTCAACTTATCTACAAATATCATGAACATAAACTCAGTTTTCTGTTTTATATGAATCTTATTCCAAAAAGAGAAAGCGAAAATAGAGAATAAGATGGAAACTGAATTTGAAGAAAAGTTATTCAAAATAAGATTCATATACCAAACATTTTAAAATCAAAGCTCAAGCAAACCCTAGAAAAAAGTACCTCAATGGAGTGATTTCCTTCTGCGATTTCAGTTCAGTATTCTGTCCTGTTCTTCTTCTTCTTCCTTTGTTATTTTATCTTTGGCTAAATCTGAATCCAATGGAAAAGATAGAGGGTGAGCATTAATTTGTTAGAGCATCAAAACCTGAAGATAGGGGAAAGCACAGACAACGTAAGCATTACTGTTAAGTGTGTAAATTAGTGAATGTGTATATCAAATTATACAGGCAGCAGATTAAAAACACAATAGTATACCTTTGTCATAAACCTTAGTCCTAATGGTCCACTCCATCAAATTAGGCTCTATAACAACACTGCAAATAACAAGGCCATTAGTCAAAGGAAAGAAACTAAAGTTAACTGCTATAGCATACCAAAATTATTTTTTTCCTTTCTCCCCACAATCTATCAAAAACATGGTTGCACTTGGTATTGAACCTGTTGAACATACAGCACACAACATTCATAAGTAGTTTGTTCTTTTGTCTTCTAGCACTACTCATTATTATGTTACTCAAAAACTTAAAAATTAACATTTATGATCTCTCTAAATGAATACATGAATATATACTTTCAAGCTGCTGGTATTTTATCGGGAATATACATTTCCTTTGTAAAGAGGATAATAACTTAATAAATACCTAATAGAACCAGCACACAGAATAAGAGATGAAACTGGAAATTACTCTTGTATTAATAATATAGAGAAACTTAGTGTGAGATGCTACCTAATAGAAACTCATATTACTACTTATTTCCTTTGTGAATTACGAGCATTACCTACATGGTATGAAAACTGGCCAAGTGCTTCAATAAAGGGCATAGACTCAATATCCCCTGCATTAAAGAGAAATCATTGTGATCAATTTAATTAAATGAAGGCTTCACAATACTATTTCCTCTCACTATTTGCGAAATAGAAGCCACTATGAATGAACCTTTGAATTATAATAATACTGCATGCAAAGATAAAACCAACTTACCAGGATGAATGTCAAATCCAAAAACCTGTGCAGGGCAAGATAAATGCTTGAATTATCAGTGACAGGAATATGAAAATGTTTATTGTATTTATTAAGTTTAACCAACTAGGAAGCTACCTCACTAACACGGCTTTGCAAAGCCAAGGCCAAGACTTCGCGTCCCTGATTATCAATGTTGCAACTTTCAATCCTTGATCACGTGGTGTAGGTTTTTGATTTCTTATGTCAAATGAAGAGGTGTTAAGCCTGATAGAGGAAACATGAAATGTTTGATCCCAACAACTGAACAACTTGAAGAATAACTCAATAATATAATTATAATTATATTATATTAAAGTAAGAAATAAAGGTTGCAAACATCATTGCACCTCAGTCTCCAACAAATAGATTGTTAGTCGTATATTAACTCAATTGTAGTGTATTTGTGAGTTGTCTACTTCTAAGCTACTTACTTAAAGGCATAATCAAAGTATCATCATGCCTTGATAATAAAAGATGTAGTGGTGGACATGAAAAAGGCAAGGCCAAAGTGAAATTGAGAAGAAATCTGAGTAGAAAAACAATTATAAATTACAATAAGAAATCACATGAAAAATGCAGACTACATAATAAATTAATTCATTGTCTCTTGAAGTTGATTTGTTCTTACATTTCTCTTTAATATGAGTGTGTGATGCTACCTATCAATATTTGCTAATATGCAATAAAAATAAGTATGTTATTCATATATATTTGATATTATGTATCATGTATTGTAGCTGAGAAACTTATGGGCAATCATAAGTGTAATACCCTAATTTTGTCCTATCAAAAAAAGAGAAATTTTATTTATTTTTTGAGAAAAATAATATTCTTCTTTTCATGCCATGTTTTATTTTATTTTTAGTTTGCTACAAGTTTTAATTTTTGAAAAAATAATAATAATCTTTTTTATGTCATGTATTATTTTCTTGTTTTTATTGCTATGGGTTTTAATCACCACAAATATTTTGTTTAGAAGTAAAGAAACAAAAAATGAGCCAAGGAGGAAATAAGGGGGGTTTGTCAAAAAAAAAGAGAATGGAGGTGCAATTGGATTGGCCCATCTAAAACCCAACCCAATTCCTAAACCCTAGCCCAATTCACCTTCACACTCCTCCACCCAACCCATGACCCATATCCAACCCACAACCCATAACCCAACTCATCACAAAACCCTAATTCCCCTCCTCCTAACCCTAATTCGAATCCCCCCCTTTTACCCTAAAAACCATCCACATTCACTCTCCCCCTAACCCAAAAATCCATCCACATTCATCCCCAAAACCCAAAAAAAATTCGGCCACCCCCCTATTATCCCATGGTCAAAGCCCCACCTTCTCCCTTCCACACTCCACCTCTCCTCTTTTCTCTCAATTCCACTTTCCCACACTTCCCACTTCCCCATTTTTCCCTTCCCAACACACTCAACCCCTCTCTCTCTCCCTCAATATTCGACCCCCTCTCTCTCTCCCTCAATATTCGACCCCCTCTCTCTCTCCCTTACACATCACTTTCTCTCAATTACACTCCACCCTTCCCATCACTCCCTCTCTCTTTTCTCTCACTCTCTTTCCCTTTCTCTTTCCTCCCTCACCTACGGCCATTCCCCTCTCTATCACACCCACATTTTATTTTTTTTCTTTCTTCCCCTTCACCAAACTTCCTCATCCATTCCTCTCCCTATCACACACTTCACACATGGCACTCTCTTCTCCATGCCCATACCTTCAACCATCATCTCCCCTCATCTCACATGTCTTCTCTTTTTTTCCCCTTCAACAACTCCCCCAAACCTCCATCATATCAAAAAATCATCATCACTATCCAAGATGAAGAAGCAAAATCGAAGGAAGCAAGATTTTTTTTGTATAAATAGGGGTCCTTACCTTAGAAGGGGGGACGAATTTGGACTCTTAGAAAAAAAAAGGAGAATCTAAAAAATTTAGGGTTTCTCTTAGAAAATCTTCTTCCCCTTCTTTTCTTCCTTCTTAGTTTTTTTTTTAGTTTAAAATTTTGGTGTATTGAAGAGATCCGAAGAAGAAAGCTTGGATTTGTTCAAGGTACTAAAATGTAATATTTTTATTATTGTTCACGTTTTTTAGATATTATTATTGTTGTTTTTTTTAAAATTTTAGTTACTGTTTTTGTTATGTAAATATTATTATTGTTTTTTTTATAAATTCTAGTTGTTCTTGTTATTTAGCCTAGTTACCTTTTTGTATATTTATTTGCTGTTTTTATTATTTAGTGTAGTTGCTTTCTTATTAGAATTTTATTGTTGTCTTTTTATTATTTAGTTTAGAGGCTGTTTTTATATTATATTTTTGCTATTGGTTATTTATTTTGTTGTTTGTTATATTATTCTAATTTTCGGACTAAAAAAAAAAGAAAGAAAAAAATGTTGTGCCTTTTTTAAATAAATTATACTATTTTCGGTTTAAAAAAAAAGTGATAAAAAAAATATGTTGTTTCTTTAAAAATAAATTATACTATTTTCGGTTAAAAAAAAAGTGATAAAAAAAAAATATGTTGTTTCTTTAAAAATAAATTATACTATTTTCGGATTAAAAAAAGGGTGATAAAAAAAAAATATGTTGTTTCTTTAAAAATAAATTATACTATTTTCGGATTAAAAAAAGGGTGATAAAAAAAAATGTGTTGTTTCTTTAAAAATAAATTATTCTAACTTTCAGATTTTTTAAAAAAAAATGATAAAAAAAAGGATATGTTGTTTTTATAACAATTACTACTTTCAGATTTTTAAAAAAAAAAATGATAAAAAAAAAAGATATGTTGTTTTTATAACAATTACTATTTTCGGATTTAAAATAAACCAAAAACAAAAAAAAATGTGTGTTCCCTTTATAACAATTACTATTTTCCGGATAAAAAAAAGAGTGATAAAAAAATGTGTTCCTTTTTTATTTTTCGGTTTTAAATAAAGCCTTTTTTCAACTACTAAAAAATATTTTTTTAAAAAAAAATATAAATGGTTACTAGTGTCACTACTCTTTTCTAAAAAAAAAAAATAAATAATATAATAACAAAATCTTTTTTTAAAAAAAAAAAAAAAGTAAAAAGGCCCCCCTTTTTATCAAATAATAACTATGACAAAAAAAAAAACAACAAAAGAATTTTTCTCCATAATCCGCTTTCAAAATACCACTTTTTAGGCTAGGTTTGTTTTTTTTAAGAGAAAAAAAAAGCGCTTCAAGAATCACGCATTCTAGGGTAGAATAGTAAAAAAGGGTAATAAACCAATCAATCATTTTAGCGTCAAAACGCTATTTGCACCCGCGGCAACCTTTTTAAAAAAAAAGCACCAAAACGCTATTTGCACCCCGCGTTCTCTTAAAACAGCAAACCCATCCTTTTTTTTTTACTACAAGCCCATCTTTTCAAACACAACCTAGTTCACAAAAAAAAAAACGATTTGGTCACGCTATTCACACCTCCTTTTTTTAATACAAACCCCTTTATTATTTGCACCCCCCTTTTATCACCTATTCCGTTTTTATTCACCACGTGATGCTTCCGAACCGTTCTTTTTTTTTTCTTCTTTCTTTTGAAAAATCGAATTCGCGCAAAAAAAAATAGGTTGTCTATAGCGGTCACTCTGGGCCCGACTCGTTTGAACGCTGTAAACACCTCCTTTTTCAAATAAGCCATTTATGACAACCACTCTGGATTTATCTGTTTGGTCACCATGAACGGCCTCTAGTTTTCCCAAACTTTTCAAAAAAAAGTAAAAAAATACCAACACACAAATTTTTTTCTAACCAAGAACTACGTAGCTTTGATTTCTCCATCGCACCCGGAGATACGTAGGAGCGGGGGCCCACTCCCGTCGAGCGCAAAAAACTAAAATTTTTATTAAGTCTTCTTTTTCCGTTTTTTTGCAAATAACAAAAAAGGGTAAATTAAAGTGTTTTCTTTAAAACTATTTTTTTCTACACATTTAATTAAAAGGTAACCTTTTTAGGATGTTGCGGGGTGCTAGCACCTTCCCCGCACTTAATCGACCCCCGAACCCAAAAACAAAGGTTTTTTCAATGTTTTCCTAAAAATAAATATTGATGGCGGCTCCATTGTTCAAATGCAACGAAGGATCCCTCCTCCGGATTCTTCGGTCGCTACAGCTGGCGACTCCGCTGGGGACATTTTTTTAGAGGGTCAAGCCTAATTTAGTTAAATGTGTAAATTATTAATTTATTACTTTATTTACCCTTAGTCTTTATATTCGCATACTGAACCTTAGGGTAGAAGACTTTTATACTGCTATTTGTTTTCTTGCAAACCTTAGGGTAGAAGACTTTTATATCGCTATCTGTTTGCTCTTTTGCAGTTTGGGTAGTTTAGGTTGCTTATATCACACACATCACCTACACCTATTTATTCACACGCTCCTGAGTGGGGCCCTATACCCGGGTCTGAAAAATAAACTTAGGACGAGCGGAGATGATTAGTGACAGTCATTCTGGATTTATCTGTCTGACTCTCATGAAAATCTCAACCAGAGTATGCTCTTTCGCGGCATCCCACACCAGGTAGCTCGCTATCGTTGTGGGTCATA
Source organism: Astragalus membranaceus (assembly GCA_039519185.1). NCBI lineage: Eukaryota > Viridiplantae > Streptophyta > Magnoliopsida > Fabales > Fabaceae > Astragalus > Astragalus membranaceus. The sequence continues at coordinate 91,203,400 of CM076851.1, forward strand.
TCGTGAAAGGGATTTTAGCTCTGGAAACCTTTGTGAGGAAGTGAATAGAACTACCTGAGAGGTTGATCACATAAGTGACCCTAGACCGTGACCTATATGAAAGACATAACCTGTTTAGGACACAAAAGCAATTCACCTACCCGCTGCATCATCACAAAAACTTTTTTCAAAAAAAAATCAAACAATGAAAACCATTTACTCTTTTTTCCTTTACGTATATTTTATGTGACATGGTTAATGTTCCTCAATTTTTGAATCACCAAAATATGCTTTTATTAACGCATGTAACGTCTTTTTTTAATTCATCATACATCATCATTATTTCACAAAAAAATATATACAAAAAAAATCCTCACATTGCATGCTCTTCATCTCATTTAGGTTTGCCGGGAATTGTAAGAGGTTCGAAAGTTTTGTCATAAGCAAGGCAATATGGGATCAAACTGTGAAGCAATCCAAACTCTGAACTACCCTATAGTGAAGCAGCCTAATCTGACAAGTCTAAGGGAATGTGCTGGTCGGTTGCCGCCCATCGAGCGCAGGTCTTTTGATAGAGTGTATGGGAAGATTATTATGTTACTACAATTGGACGTGCAAACGGATGCCATTGCCGCTTTGAGCCAGTTCTACGACTCTTCATTAAGATGCTTCACCTTCAAAAATTTCCAGATGGCACCTACCCTGGAAGAATATACACAGATCTTCGGCTTTCCTCAACAAGACAATGGACCCTACCAGTATCAGGGACAATACTACACAGATGAGAAACTCGCCTCAATGTTACAAACTAGCAAAGAGAACTTGAAGCTCCGGAAGAAAAATCGAAATGGCATTGCAGGATTCCCACAAGAGTATCTGGAAAGCCAAATGAAGTCCTTCGCCGACGCTAGAAGTTGGGGTCCTTTTAAGCAGGTGTTAGCTTTGACTATTTTCGGCATTGTCCTATTTCCACGCCTTGAAAGATATGTGGACACAACAGCTATTGGCGTCTTCTTATCCTTCAAGGATCCGATTCCAGCCATGCTTGCAGACACTTACTGTACTTTCACTCATTATAGTGAGCTAAGGGGAAAGAGGATATCCTGCTGCCTGCACGCCTTGTATGTTTGGCTTCTCACCCATGCTTTCGTTAACAAAGTCAGAGTAGAAGGCCCAATTGAAGACGCCAGAGGGTGTGATGTGAAGACAATGAACACTGGTGAATGGTTGCAAGTGCTGGGGGGCCTTCATGAATATAAGGTTCGTTGGCACCCATCATGGTGGAAAGAGAGGCCCACAGTAGTTTTTCAATGTGGAAGCTTCCAAAATGTCCCACTCATGGGAACAAGAGGATGCATAAATTACAATCCTTCTCTAACTCTAAGACAGCTGGGGTACCCCATGCGAAATCCGCCCACCGAAGACATGTTAATCCCTTTTTACCTCCATGAGGGAAGCCTAAAAGAGGTTGACATGCTCCGGAAGATTTCTCAAGCGTGGAACATGGTCGTCCGCAAGGGACAAGAGCTTACTAAGAAGAGCGGCGATAAGGAAACCACCTTTCGTCAATGGCTCCAAAAGAGGATCCAAGACACCCGATTGCCTTACCAAAGTGCACTACGGGTTGAGGAAGAAATACCAGAACCTACCCTTCCCACTGTCGAAGATTTAGATAAGCTTAAAATGGCATTGTCAAAAGCCGAGGAAGAAAAGAAGGGCTTACAGGCAGAGTTAGAGCAAGTGCTCCTAAAGAACCAGAAGTTGGAGGAAGAGAATGCAAGTAAGTCAGTAGCCATTGAAGACGGCCGCAAGCAGCTCAAGATCGAACAAAAGAACAAACTAGAGGTTCAAAGGTACCTAAGAGGAGCGAAAGAGGAAATAAAACGTTGCAACCTGAAAATGGACAAAGCCATCGATGATACATGCAAGTGGAGGAAGTTATGGGAAGAATCAATGATGGCTGAAAAGACCGCACAGAGCCTACTAATGGCATCAAAGAGAGAGTCCCGGATGATGGCAGCCGAGTTTGAAGAGCAAGTGAAAAGTATCAAGCGGGATAAAGATACCATTGAAGAGATACTCCGAGAATACCAGCAAGCCTTAAGAAGGGAACATGAAAAATCTGATGAGCTGAACGACCATATCAGATATCAAGAGGAGGTCTACCACCAGCTGAAGACAGAAAGCATCTATTGGGAGAACCGCTTTGTGGAGTTGGTCAGCAAGATAGAAAACCATGAAGTCTTCATAGAGTTGAAGAACGAAAGCTTATACTGGAAAGACAGATTCTCAAAGCTGGCATGGCTGGCCGATCAAGCTATCATAGGAATCCCCAGACGTCTGAAGGAGGCTAACGCGGCAATGCACCCGTTTAACACCCCGGTCCAAGTTTCCGAATTCATGGAGTTTTGCGAGATTCTGATTGCCGAACTCCGGGAGAAGGCTGGCAGCACTACTAGTAGAAAAAGAGAGAGAAGTGGAAAAATGAAAGCCATATGTATTTGAGTGAAATTTAAAGAACATTGTACTTTTCTTTTCGATGTTTTATTTCCAAAATATTGTACTTTCCTCCGTCAATGAAGTTTGTTTGTCTCACATGCTGATCCTTTATCTTGAAAATATTGTGGAACCTTAATCTGTGTACTTATGACAAATCAGGATGTGCTTGCAATTCCCGACCTAAAACAATAAGACTCATGCACACATGCATCATTCGCATTTTCATCCATTCATATACTCATACATATACTCATAACATGTGTCCCACCAACAGAGTAAAAGACAAGCTGGTGCGTCAACATCGCTACTGGACTCGTTCTCAGGCCAGAAACATGGAAGAAAATCAGGACAATCCGCCTCAAGATATCCCGGATCAAGGCAATCCACATCAGAACCTAGGCAATCAAGAGCTTAGGGCAGAAATAGATGGGATGAGAGAACAGATGACTGAAATCTTGAAGGTTCTACAAGCTTTGAAGGGCCAAGACACAAGTGAAGATGCCTCCGCTGGGAACACAGAAAACCAAGTTACCAACCCTCCTCCTCCCAATGGACTCGGGATCCCGCATACAGTGCACCATACTGGGCCTAATGGCCAAGGTTACATATGGCCTCCTTACGGACTTCCACAAGGTTACACACCTCCAACAGTCGATGCTAGTCCCTCAGGAGTCGCGGGCCAACAACAGCTTACATCAACGGGTCACGACGGTAATCCGGGGGCACCACAAGTTCAAAACCCGACCCCCGTCGTCATACCACAAGGACTCCCACTTGGCTGCCCTCCACCGCCGATAGCTAACGCTCAAGCTCAGGGTTCCAACCTCAGGGATCCCACCCATTCACATACCCCAAATGTGAACCCAGCCATAGTTCCGATGATGCATCCTTACTATGGTATGGGTGGGCTTCCTCACGACTACTCTATGGAGAACCCTCAAGCCCAAGGAAAGCTGCAAATGCTGGAAGAAAGGTTGAGAGCGGTTGAAGGATTCAGTGTTGGTGCAAGAAATGCACAAGATTTATGTCTCGTCCCAAACGTGGTCATTCCCCCTAAGTTTAAAGTACCAGATTTTGATAAATACAGAGGAGCAACATGTCCGGCAAGCCACCTAACTATGTATTGCAGGAAGATGGCTGCATTCGCAAATGACGATAAGCTGCTTATCCACTACTTCCAAGACAGCTTAGCTGGGGCCGCTTCAATTTGGTATATGCAGTTGACACCCACTCATATTCGGTGTTGGAAGGATCTCGCTGATGCTTTCCTTAAGCAGTATAAGTACAACACTGATATGGCTCCTGATAGGACTCAGCTACAAAACATGACTAAAAGGGATAATGAGTCCATCAAAGAATATGCTCAGCGTTGGAGAGGACTAGCAGCACAGGTAGCACCGCCTCTTTTTGAAAGGGAAATGGTATCTTTGTTCATGGAAACTCTTCCTTCACCCTTCTATGAAAAACTGATCGGGAGCGTATCGTCAAGTTTCTCGGACATGGTCGTTATTGGAGAAAGGCTGGAGAACGGAATGAGGAATGGGAAAATCGCTTATACCCCCCCCCCCCCGGAAACACTAACCAGAGAAAGCCCTTCTCCGGATTTCCTAAAAAGAAAGAAGGAGAAGCCAATGCCATCACAGGAACCGGAAAAACTTCCTACTCCAATCCCTCTCACACCAATCCGTTCTCAGCACAAACACTACCTACCCCACCTACCCAAAATAACCAAGGCCATAAAACACAAAACTACTCAGTCGGAAAGTTCGTCCACTTTGATCCAATCCCAATGTCATACTCCGACCTATTCCGCCACCTGCTCAGCCATAATTTAATCACCACCCGCCCAATGAGACAGATCCAGCCCCCTTTTCCTAGAGGCTTCGACCCAAACACCACATGCGAATTTCATTCGGGAACGGTCGGCCATTCCATAGAAAATTGCAAAGCATTGAAGTATGTCGTCCAAGATCTAATCGCCTCGGGCTGGTTGAACTTCAAGGAAAATGGTCCTAATGTGGCTACCAACCCATTACCAGGACATGGGATGCCCTCAACTAATGCAATTGAAGATTCTGCAGAACCATCCCTAATCAGGAGGGTAGAATGCATCCAGACACCCCTGGAAGTGATTCATGCTAACCTGTGTTCCTTTGGGATTATTGAGAGAGAATGCACTGGAAAGGATCCATGCAATGACCATCACTGCATTGGAAATTGTGAGGCGTTTAAACAAGTGCTTCAGGACCTGTTGGACCGACATGTAATACAAGTGGGCTTTCAAAAGAGGGAGGACCAGGTGTCAACTATCCTATCGAGCAATGGCCAGAACAAGGATACTCGGAAGCCGCTAGAGATCCACTATACTAAGGACTCCAAGTCGTCCCTGGGTATGCCTAAACCAATCACTATCCAAGTGCCAGCTCCCTTCCCCTACAACGACACCAAAGCAGTCCCCTGGAACTACAATGCGAAAGTCCAAGTGGAAGGTCCTCAGAGCAATCCTGATGTCACAAATGTCTCGGGAAGCAGCGGAATAACTCGGAGCGGGCGCATCTATGCCCCTGAAAGACCCAGAGGAGGAGAATCAAATGAAAGAGGAAAGATCGATAAAGGCAAAGACAAAGAAGTGGAGCCATCTGACAAAAATACGGGCAAGAAGGTACTATCTGAACAAGAAGCCAATGAGTTTTTAAAGATTATGGGGCAGAGCGAGTACAAGGTAGTGGATCAGCTGAATCAGACTCCCGCTAAGATATCCCTGCTATCGCTATTACTCAATTCTGAAACCCACCGAGCAACACTAATGAAGGTGCTGAATGAAGCCCATGTCACTCCCGACATCACAGTTGGTCAGTTTGACGGGATCGTCGGAAATATCGTTGCAAACAATTACCTCACCTTCACAGATGATGAGATCCCCGTCGAGGGAAGAGGGCACAACAAGGCTTTGCATATCTCCGTGAAATGTGGAGAATACTCTCTAGCTCGAGTACTCATCGATAACGGATCGTCCCTGAATGTACTACCCAAATCAACCATGAACAAGCTAGACGTAGACTGTTCATACATGAAACCCAGTTCTACACTGGTCAGGGCATTCGATGGGTCTAAAAGAGAGGTTATCGGAGAGATGGAGTTACCTGTACAGGTAGGTCCAGAAGTCTTCATAGTGAGTTTCCAAGTGATGGACATCAATCCGTCTTACAGTTGTCTTCTGGGAAGACCATGGATCCATACGGCAGGGGCTGTGCCCTCTTCTCTACACCAAAAGCTCAAGTTCATAGTCAACAACAAATTGGTGGTCGTTTCAGGAGAAGAAGAGCTGCTAGTCAATAAGCCGTTTCCTATACGTTATGTTGAGGCTGCAGAAGAATCTTTCGAGACCGCCTTCCAAGCACTAGAAATTGCAAATGCTACCTTTGTGGGGGAAGGGGCCCCATCATTAAAACCAAAGCTGTCCAAAGCTGCATTAATGATTGCTAAAGTCATGACAAACAAGGGTTATCAAGCTGGAAGTGGTTTAGGGAAGACTGAACAAGGGATCCTAACACCCATACAGCCGCGTGAAAACAAGGACAGATGTGGGATAGGGTACCGGCCTAGTCGTACTGACAAAGGAAGTATCGCCGCAGAAAAGAAGGAGCGGAGGTTGGCCAAACTTGAGGGTCGGGAGCCAAATATGAAGAAGATTGTCATCTGTGACATAAAGCAAAGCTTTCAGAGCGCAGGAATGCTAGATCCTAACCAGGTTGCAGCTATTGAAGATGATTCAAGCGCTGAAAATGGCGGTGTCAGTCTTGTGCGCCGTTGTCCAGCAAGCAAAGAGCTCAAGAATTGGGAGATCGTCGATTTTCCTGTAGTTTTTAGTTCAAAGTAATGTTTCTGTAATGCAATCCTATGGCTCTGCCCAAGGCCTTAGGACATTTCATTCGGGCACACATGTTTCCTTTCAATATCAATATCAATAAAATGTTATTTCAGATTCTCCAATAAATTTCAGTTCTCTTTTGCACTCGCGTTTTATTTTCTTTTGGCTCGTTTTTCATTCCATCAATTTATACTAATGCAGATTTGAAAAAAACACTGTTGAAAATAACAACGCCAATAATTCATACTGTGACTTTGAGCACCCCATTAATCAAACTGAGGAAGATATTGAAGACAACTGGGAAACTCCTCCAGAGTTAATGAGAATGATGGAACAGGAAGAAAAAATAATCGAACCCCACGAGGAATCAACCGAAACAATCAACTTGGGCACGGAAGAGGATGAAAAGGAAGTCAAGATTGGCACCACCTTAAAAGACAGTGAGCGAGAGAAATTGATTAGACTTTTGATCGACTATGTTGACATCTTTGCATGGACATACCAAGACATGCCGGGACTGGACCCCAACATAGTCGAGCATAAGTTACCAGTAAAACCTGAATGCTCGCCGATAAAACAGAAGTTAAGAAGAATGAAACCAGAAATGTCACTAAAAATCCGAGATGAGGTCAAGAAACAGTTCGATGCAGGATTTTTGGCGGTAGCAAAGTACCCTCAATGGGTAGCCAATATTGTACCAGTCCCAAAGAAAGATGGGAAGGTTCGGATGTGCGTCGACTATCGAGATTTGAACAGAGCCAGCCCAAAAGACGACTTCCCTTTGCCTCACATTGATGTCCTGGTGGATAGCACAGCTCAGCATTCCCTTTTCTCCTTCATGGATGGGTATTCCGGATATAACCAGATTAAGATGGCCCCCGAGGATATGGAAAAAACCACCTTCATCACTCTCTGGGGAACCTTCTGTTACAAAGTAATGCCATTCGGTTTGAAGAATGCTGGGGCAACGTACCAGAGGGCGATGGTAGCGTTGTTCCACGACATGATGCATAAAGAAATAGAGGTCTATGTGGATGACATGATCGCAAAATCCAAGACTGAAGAGGAACATATCGTCAATCTGCGAAAGCTATTTGAACGCCTAAGGAAGTTCAAACTCAGATTAAACCCCGCCAAATGCACTTTCGGTGTAAGATCAGGAAAGTTGTTGGGGTTCATAGTCAGTCAGAAGGGTATAGAGGTAGATCCAGACAAGGTACGAGCAATTCTTGAAATGCCAGCGCCTAAAACCGAAAGGGAAGTTCGTGGGTTCCTAGGAAGGTTGAACTACATCTCTAGATTCATATCCCAATTGACATCGACCTGCGAGCCAATCTTCAAATTGCTGTGCAAGAACCAAGAAACGAAGTGGAACGATAAGTGCCAGGAGGCCTTTGAAAAGATCAAGAGGTACCTCCAAAATCCACCGATTCTGATGCCACCGGTGCAGGGCAGACCCCTCATTCTATACTTAACAGTGCTAGACAACTCAATGGGTTGCGTACTGGGGCAACATGATGAGTCTGGAAGGAGAGAACATGCCATTTATTACCTCAGCAAGAAGTTCACCGAGTGCGAGACAAGATATTCATTGTTGGAAAAAACATGTTGCGCTTTGGCCTGGGCTGCACGTCGCCTGAGGCAGTATATGTTGAGCCACACGACTTGGTTGGTATCTAAAATGGATCCCATCAAGTACATTTTTGAAAAACCTGCGCTCACAGGAAGAATCGCCCGCTGGCAAATGCTACTATCCGAATACGACCTTTTGTACGTCACTCAGAAAGCAATCAAAGGTAGTGCCTTAGCGGAATACTTGGCGCATCAGCCCATTGAGGATTACCAATCAATGCAGTATGATTTTCCGGACGAGGATATAATGGCTTTGTTCAGAGAAGGAAAATCTCCAGACGATGAAAGGTGGAGGATGTCATTTGATGGCGCTTCTAATTTGTATGGGCACGGGATTGGAGCTGTGTTGATTTCTCCCGATAACCGCTTCATACCATTTACTGCTAGACTGAGCTTCTATTGCACCAATAACATTGCAGAATATGAAGCGTGTGTCCTAGGCATCAAAGCAGCCCTTGAATGGAAAGTCAAAAGACTCGATGTATATGGGGACTCAGCGTTAGTCATCCATCAGATAAAAGGTGACTGGGAAACCAGGGATCCCAAATTGATTCCTTATCATGATCACATCCAAAAGATGATTGAACGGTTCGAGGAGATCACTTTCCACCATCTCCCTCGCGAAGAAAACCAGTTGGCTGACGCTTTGGCGACTTTGTCATCAATGTTCAATATCAATAACAACAAAAGTCTGACATTCATCCGAATCCAGCATCGAGATCTACCGGCGCACCATTGTGTGGCAATCGAGGAAGAGCCTGATAGTAAGCCTTGGTATTACGATATCAAACACTATATCACAAATAGAGAATACCCTCCCGGTGCCACTGAGAATGATAAGAGAACACTTAGGAGGTTATCAATGGGTTTCTTCCTAAACGGGGAGGTGCTTTACAAAAGGAATCACGACATGATCCTCCTCAGATGTGTTGCAAAAGAAGAAGCAGAAAGAATTATGAAAGACGTCCATGAAGGCTCGTTCGGAACCCATTCTAGCGGGCACACCATGGCAAGAAAAATCCTAAGGGCCGGCTACTACTGGTTGTCAATGGAGACCGACTGCTTTAACTACGTGAGAAAATGCCACAAGTGTCAAATCTACGCTGATAATATCCATGTGCCGCCTGCTTCTTTGAACGTCCTGACAGCACCATGGCCATTCTCAATGTGGGGAATGGACGTCATTGGTCCCATCGAACCTAAGGCATCAAACGGGCATCGCTTCATTCTTGTCGCTATCGATTATTTCACCAAATGGGTCGAGGCCGCTTCTTATGCCAGTGTAACCAAATCGGTAGTTGTCAAGTTCATAAAAAGAGATTTGATCTGCCGATACGGTCTGCCAAATAAAATCATCACAGACAATGGGACCAATCTGAACAACAAGATGATGAAAGAGTTGTGTGACGACTTCAAAATCCAACATCATAATTCCTCCCCGTACCGTCCAAAGATGAATGGGGCAGTCGAAGCTGCAAATAAGAACATAAAGAAGATCGTGCAAAAGATGGTAGTGACCTTCAAGGACTGGCATGAAATGTTACCTTTCGCTCTGCACGGGTACCGGACTTCTATCCGCACGTCAACAGGGGCAACACCATTCTCACTAGTATATGGGATGGAAGCAGTTCTTCCCATCGAGGTGGAAATACCCTCCCTGCGAGTGCTAATGGAAACAAAATTGGAGGAAGCAGAATGGGTTCAAGCTCGTCTGGATCAGTTGAACCTCATAGAAGAAAAGAGGGTAGCAGCTTTGTGTCACGGGCAGTTATATCAGCAAAGAATGAAGAAAGCTTATGACAAGAAAGTTCGACCCCGGCAGTTTCAAGAAGGAGATCTAGTGCTCAAGAAAATTTTGCCTATCCAAAAGGATTCCCGTGGAAAATGGACCCCAAATTACGAAGGGCCTTATGTGGTAAAGAAAGCATTCTCTGGAGGAGCCTTAATTCTCACAAGAATGGACGGTGAAGACCTCCCACTCCCAGTGAACTCAGATGCAGTTAAGAAGTACTATGCCTAAAAAAAAAAATATATATGAAAAAAAGAGAAATATGAGCCAAGCAAAAATGAGCTCGCTAGGTTGAAAACCCGAAAGGGCGGCCTAGGCAAAAATTAGAGCGACCTGGTGGATTGAAAACTCTAAAGAGCAGTCCAGGCAAAAATTAGGGTCAACGTGTTGGACTTGGAACAAATGCAAAGGCAATCCTCCGAAAGTTGGGTGATGGATGCTCAAGGTCATGTGTATGGGTGATTGGCATTGTTACCTCCAAGATACAAACAATCAAATGATGTGCTTTTTCTTTTTCTTCTTTCTTTTTAGTTTAAACTCTCAATGTAATTTTCAGCCAGTGTGACCTTCGGCACACTCGGTTTCCATTTGAATATTAAACTCTTCTTCATTCTCTCACCTCCCTATTTACTTTGGAAAGATGTTTTATGGTAGATGATATTGATTTGCGAAACATGTGCATAATCGAAAGCATTATATTCATTGCGAAATTTCTAAAAATCACAAAAAGAGATGATCTCTCACAAATTTGCAAAAAGGACCAACGCATAATCACTTCAGCAAATCTTAAATAACCCGCACTTTGGCACCACTGCTTGAGGCAACCCTCGTATCCCACGTCAAGAGTCATGCGAGTTTGGTGATGCCAGCAAAGTCAATAAAGAGCTAAAGAGCAAAAAGAGCAAAAGAGCAAAAAAAAAAAAAGAGAAAAATGAAAAAAGAAATAGCCAAGAGCAAAAGCCAAAAACAAAATCATTCCACATTTCATCCATCATGTCATCAATTACTTAATTACATGCACGCATGCATCATTCATTGCAAGTGTCTGTTAAGATAATTTTATTTTGTGTCGTTAGCACCATTTCTTCAGACCCCCAGCGGTCCTTCAGAGCCCAGGCGCTCCTTCAGACCAACAATGGTCCTTCAATCCAGATCGCACGTCGCGTTAATCGAGCAACCGACGGATCATCCGGCCCCAGGCCCTTCAGACTAGCTGTGTCCGCCTAAAAAACACAGTGCACGTCCTTCGTGGTTATATCAGCTCCGGACCTGATTAACCCTAATGGCCGCTCGAAAAAGGCCACCCCCAGACCGTATTACTAGTACCATAAGCTAGTTGCGCTCCTTCAGACCCATCGGTCCCTCAGGCTTAGGCATGCCCTTCAGACCCCGACGGTCCCTCAGTCGAACTCAGGACGATGCGCCAAGCATTGATTTTGAGCTAGACCTTCAGAGCCCCAGTGCTCCTTCAGAGCCCCAGTGCTCCTCTAGATCCCCAGCGATCCCCCAGAGCCCCGGTGCTCCCTATTTACTTTCTGTCTAAATCAACCCTGCTTTCATAATTTTCAAAAAAAAAAAAAAAAAAACCAAAAGTCTCAGTGTGGACAAAATTAGCGTCTTGTTATCTTTATTTCTATTTTTCTCGAGAAACTCGAAACCCCTCCGATTTCCTAGCAAAATATAAATAAAGAGGGGCAGCTGTAATACCCTAATTTTGTCCTATCAAAAAAAGAGAAATTTTATTTATTTTTTGAGAAAAATAATATTCTTCTTTTCATGCCATGTTTTATTTTATTTTTAGTTTGCTACAAGTTTTAATTTTTGAAAAAATAATAATAATCTTTTTTATGTCATGTATTATTTTCTTGTTTTTATTGCTATGGGTTTTAATCACCACAAATATTTTGTTTAGAAGTAAAGAAACAAAAAATGAGCCAAGGAGGAAATAAGGGGGGTTTGTCAAAAAAAAAGAGAATGGAGGTGCAATTGGATTGGCCCATCTAAAACCCAACCCAATTCCTAAACCCTAGCCCAATTCACCTTCACACTCCTCCACCCAACCCATGACCCATATCCAACCCACAACCCATAACCCAACTCATCACAAAACCCTAATTCCCCTCCTCCTAACCCTAATTCGAATCCCCCCCTTTTACCCTAAAAACCATCCACATTCACTCTCCCCCTAACCCAAAAATCCATCCACATTCATCCCCAAAACCCAAAAAAAATTCGGCCACCCCCCTATTATCCCATGGTCAAAGCCCCACCTTCTCCCTTCCACACTCCACCTCTCCTCTTTTCTCTCAATTCCACTTTCCCACACTTCCCACTTCCCCATTTTTCCCTTCCCAACACACTCAACCCCTCTCTCTCTCCCTCAATATTCGACCCCCTCTCTCTCTCCCTCAATATTCGACCCCCTCTCTCTCTCCCTTACACATCACTTTCTCTCAATTACACTCCACCCTTCCCATCACTCCCTCTCTCTTTTCTCTCACTCTCTTTCCCTTTCTCTTTCCTCCCTCACCTACGGCCATTCCCCTCTCTATCACACCCACATTTTATTTTTTTTCTTTCTTCCCCTTCACCAAACTTCCTCATCCATTCCTCTCCCTATCACACACTTCACACATGGCACTCTCTTCTCCATGCCCATACCTTCAACCATCATCTCCCCTCATCTCACATGTCTTCTCTTTTTTTCCCCTTCAACAACTCCCCCAAACCTCCATCATATCAAAAAATCATCATCACTATCCAAGATGAAGAAGCAAAATCGAAGGAAGCAAGATTTTTTTTGTATAAATAGGGGTCCTTACCTTAGAAGGGGGGACGAATTTGGACTCTTAGAAAAAAAAAGGAGAATCTAAAAAATTTAGGGTTTCTCTTAGAAAATCTTCTTCCCCTTCTTTTCTTCCTTCTTAGTTTTTTTTTTAGTTTAAAATTTTGGTGTATTGAAGAGATCCGAAGAAGAAAGCTTGGATTTGTTCAAGGTACTAAAATGTAATATTTTTATTATTGTTCACGTTTTTTAGATATTATTATTGTTGTTTTTTTTAAAATTTTAGTTACTGTTTTTGTTATGTAAATATTATTATTGTTTTTTTTATAAATTCTAGTTGTTCTTGTTATTTAGCCTAGTTACCTTTTTGTATATTTATTTGCTGTTTTTATTATTTAGTGTAGTTGCTTTCTTATTAGAATTTTATTGTTGTCTTTTTATTATTTAGTTTAGAGGCTGTTTTTATATTATATTTTTGCTATTGGTTATTTATTTTGTTGTTTGTTATATTATTCTAATTTTCGGACTAAAAAAAAAAGAAAGAAAAAAATGTTGTGCCTTTTTTAAATAAATTATACTATTTTCGGTTTAAAAAAAAAGTGATAAAAAAATATGTTGTTTCTTTAAAAATAAATTATACTATTTTCGGTTAAAAAAAAGTGATAAAAAAAAATATGTTGTTTCTTTAAAAATAAATTATACTATTTTCAGATTAAAAAAAGGGTGATAAAAAAAAATATGTTGTTTCTTTAAAAATAAATTATACTATTTTCCGATTAAAAAAAGGGTGATAAAAAAAAAATGTGTTGTTTCTTTAAAAATAAATTATTCTAACTTTCAGATTTTTTAAAAAAAAATGATAAAAAAAAGGATATGTTGTTTTTATAACAATTACTACTTTCAGATTTTTAAAAAAAAAAAAAATGATAAAAAAAAAAGATATGTTGTTTTTATAACAATTACTATTTTCGGATTTAAAATAAACCAAAAACAAAAAAAAATGTGTGTTCCCTTTATAACAATTACTATTTTCCGGATAAAAAAAAGAGTGATAAAAAAATGTGTTCCTTTTTTATTTTTCGGTTTTAAATAAAGCCTTTTTTCAACTACTAAAAAATATTTTTTAAAAAAAAAATATAAATGGTTACTAGTGTCACTACTCTTTTCTAAAAAAAAAAAAAATAATAATATAATAACAAAATCTTTTTTTAAAAAAAAAAAAAAGTAAAAAGGCCCCCCTTTTTATCAAATAATAACTATGACAAAAAAAAACAACAAAAGAATTTTTCTCCATAATCCGCTTTCAAAATACCACTTTTTAGGCTAGGTTTGTTTTTTTTAAGAGAAAAAAAAAGCGCTTCAAGAATCACGCATTCTAGGGTAGAATAGTAAAAAAGGGTAATAAACCAATCAATCATTTTAGCGTCAAAACGCTATTTGCACCCGCGGCAACCTTTTTAAAAAAAAAGCACCAAAACGCTATTTGCACCCCGCGTTCTCTTAAAACAGCAAACCCATTCTTTTTTTTTTACTACAAGCCCATCTTTTCAAACACAACCTAGTTCACAAAAAAAAAAACGATTTGGTCACGCTATTCACACCTCCTTTTTTTTAATACAAACCCCTTTATTATTTGCACCCCCCTTTTATCACCTATTCCGTTTTTATTCACCACGTGATGCTTCCGAACCGTTCTTTTTTTTTTCTTCTTTCTTTTGAAAAATCGAATTCGCGCAAAAAAAAATAGGTTGTCTATAGCGGTCACTCTGGGCCCGACTCGTTTGAACGCTGTAAACACCTCCTTTTTCAAATAAGCCATTTATGACAACCACTCTGGATTTATCTGTTTGGTCACCATGAACGGCCTCTAGTTTTCCCAAACTTTTCAAAAAAAAGTAAAAAAATACCAACACACAAATTTTTTTCTAACCAAGAACTACGTAGCTTTGATTTCTCCATCGCACCCGGAGATACGTAGGAGCGGGGGCCCACTCCCGTCGAGCGCAAAAAACTAAAATTTTTATTAAGTCTTCTTTTTCCGTTTTTTTGCAAATAACAAAAAAGGGTAAATTAAAGTGTTTTCTTTAAAACTATTTTTTTCTACACATTTAATTAAAAGGTAACCTTTTTAGGATGTTGCGGGGTGCTAGCACCTTCCCCGCACTTAATCGACCCCCGAACCCAAAAACAAAGGTTTTTTCAATGTTTTCCTAAAAATAAATATTGATGGCGGCTCCATTGTTCAAATGCAACGAAGGATCCCTCCTCCGGATTCTTCGGTCGCTACAGCTGGCGACTCCGCTGGGGACATTTTTTTAGAGGGTCAAGCCTAATTTAGTTAAATGTGTAAATTATTAATTTATTACTTTATTTACCCTTAGTCTTTATATTCGCATACTGAACCTTAGGGTAGAAGACTTTTATACTGCTATTTGTTTTCTTGCAAACCTTAGGGTAGAAGACTTTTATATCGCTATCTGTTTGCTCTTTTGCAGTTTGGGTAGTTTAGGTTGCTTATATCACACACATCACCTACACCTATTTATTCACACGCTCCTGAGTGGGGCCCTATACCCGGGTCTGAAAAATAAACTTAGGACGAGCGGAGATGATTAGTGACAGTCATTCTGGATTTATCTGTCTGACTCTCATGAAAATCTCAA